>CM022949.1:67565010-67830010 GCA_012931725.1 Litsea cubeba
TCTCTGACCTTGGAGGGTACGTTTGATTGGATTGACCGAAGATTCTATTAAGTGGGTCACAAATTGGGTCACAACCCACTTGTAATTAGGTCCATTATCTTGGTCAAAATCTACCAACCGTGTACAGCTATGTAGAATATTATCTTACTACATTAGGAGATTATCTTAGGAAAGCAATAAATATTAATTGTATTTGAGAGAAATTGTAGCCCTAATGGGTAATGTATAATCTATTTAAAGTGTCGAGACCCTCAAAGGAGGAGAACGAATTCACTATTCAATTCTCATATATCTCTGTTCTGAGATGGTATCAGAGCAAGGTTCCTCTTTGTGAACGACATGCTATCCAGAGATTCTAGGATTAGTTTTTCATCTTCCAAAGCATTGGAAGCCATCAAATCATCAATTCTTCACATCTGCTCCAGAAATTGATGCCAAACGGAAGTCTGATCAACCTGGGATCACACGTGGCCCACCACTGATCATCAACCTCACTAAAGGCACCTTCCATCTGGGTCGACTATTTCTGCTAGGTGTTTTGGCGATTTTTTCAGATTTTTTCAACCATCAGAGGTAGGCCATCTGGTCAATCTTGTGATTTCCCAGTTTTCTGATATAGTTTTCATCAATCCATCACTGTGATTTGGATTTTGACTCGATTTGGATGAAACTTGGACCCTCTGGACAGCAAAAAGGATTTCTACATATTAGGTGGGACTGATCTTGCATTTGATCACCTCTGGCGGGGCCCTTTCATGATCGACACCTCCATTTAGGGTCGTCAGGACTGTTTTTTCAAGTTTCTGTTCACAGTTTCCTTACTGTGTGCAGTATTTTGACAGTTTTGTCTGTCTAGAACTATTCGGTTGCTGTTTATTCTCTCTGCTGGATTTTTTCTAGTGCATCTACTTCTTTCTGAGTATTGCAGCTCTTTGCTACTGCTATTTATTATCTCTGCTGGGTTTCTTGGAGTTCATCTTCATTTCTCTGAGTATTGCTGTTCTCTTTTGTGCTGCGATGGAAAGGCAGAAATTGCTTTGATAAAATTTAATGGAAAAAATTTACACCTCTTGTCATACCAATTTCAAGTGTATCTTGAAGGGAAGGAAATGTGGGGATTTATCTCAGGATCTGACCCAAAACCCTCCGAGGATGAGAAAAAGATATTGTCTTGGAACACAAAAGATGTTCCCATCCCCCTTCAGATCCATCACCGGCACCTGGTCCTGCTCATGGTCCTGCTCCTGACCCCAATCTTGTTACTAGTTCTTCTCATGTTCCACTTCGGCGGTCCAACCGTCTCACTCAGCCTCCCGACAGATATGGTTTCACTCACACTTCATTGCTTGCCACTTTATCCTCTATTTCCATCCCTAACTCTTATTCACAGGCCGTGAAGTCTGACTGTTGGCAGAAGGCTATGCAAGATGAATTAGACGCTCTTTAGGCATATCATACATGGGATATAGTTCCTTGTCCCTCGTCTGCAAAACCCATCGGATGCAAATGGGTCTACTCTGTTAAACTCAAAGCAGACGGTTCATTGGATCGCTACAAGGCTCGACTAGTTGCACTTGGCAACCGTCAAGAATATGGCATCGACTATGACGAGACTTTTGCCCCGGTTGCAAAAATGACGACAGTTCGTACTGTTATTGCTATTGCTGCTTGCTTCTTACTCCTGGCCTCTTTACCAGTTTGATGTCAAGAATGCTTTTCTTCATGGCGATCTCAAAGAAGAGGTCCATATGCGTCTTCCACAAGGACTCACCGGAGCGTCTGCAGGTGATGTTGCTCACTTACGACGATCTCTATATGGTCTGAAGCAGGCTCCACGTGCTTGGTTTGAAAAATTCCGGGAAGCCCTACTTCAAATGCAATTCCATCAAAGTGCCTCAGATCCTTCCATGTTTCTACATCATTCCTCGCATGGGATTATAGTTCTTCTAGTTTATGTTGATGACATCATCATCTCGGGTACAGACTCTGATATGATAACACGTCTTCAAACTTCTCTTCATGAGTCTTTTCATATGAAGGATTTAGGGCCTCTCACATATTTTCTGGGTCTTGAGGTAATCAGTCCAAGAAAGGTTTAGTTCTCGATCAGCACAAATATGCTATGGATCTTGTTGAGATGGCAGGACTTCAGCACTCTACTCTTGTTGATACACCGCTTGAGGCGAATATCAAACTCGATCAAGATACCGTGGATCTCCTTCCTGATGCCACGTTATATCGACGTTTAGTCGGAAGCTTAATCTATCTTACCATCACTAGGCCTGATCTCTCGTATGCAGTTAACCTAGTTAGCCAGTTCATGACTCAACCTCGTCATCTTCATCTTGTTGCTGTCCGGCGCATTATTCGATATTCTTGGCACATCATCTCGTGGATTGTTCTTTCTAGTGGGCAACTCTACTTCTCTAACGGCATACTCAGATGGATTGGGCTGGCTGTCCTGATACCCCGATCACAAACTGGCGGTGCATGTTTTTAGGAGACTCCTTGATTTCATGGAAGTGTAAAAAACAGGACAAAGTTTCTAAATCATCCACGGAGGCTGAATATCGCGCTATGTCTGCAGCATCATCTGAAATTGTCTGGCTTCGTTGTCTCCTTTCTGAGCTTGGTTTTCCACAATCCGACCCGACACCTCTATATGCTGACAATACTAGTGCAATCCGTATTACCGCTAATCCTGTCTTTCATGAGCGCACCAAGCATATTGAAGTTGCTTGTCATTATATTCGAGATGAATATGTGCGTAACACTATTAGTCTCCCTCATATTTCTACCGGACTTCAAGTTGCTGATATATTCACCAAAGGGCTTCCACGACCGCGACATCAATTCTTAGTTGGAAAATTGATGCTTGTGGACTCTACAGCATCAATTTGAGGGGGGGGGGGTGTTAAGTGGGTCACAAATTGGGTCACAACCCACTTGTAATTAGGTCCATTATCTTGGTCAAAATCTACCAACCGTGTACAGCTATGTAGAATATTATCTTACTACATTAGGAGATTATCTTAGGAAAGCAATAAATATAATTATTGTAATTGAGAGAAATTGTAGCCCTAATGGGTAATGTATAATCTATTTAAAGTGTCGAGACCCTCAAAGGAGGAGAACGAATTCACTATTCAATTACTCATATATCTTTGTTCTTGAGAGATTCGAGCCTTTGAAGTGTTTGCTAAGTGCTTTGCATTAACGTTCCAAGAATTTCCTCCAAAGACTTATTCTGAGTTTGTGGTGCATATGGAACATTTTGCTGTGGAGGCGCTGCATTAGCATTGCCTTAAGGGGGTACATATGCACCAGTATTAGACTGTCTTTGGGGGTTAAACTCCTGAGTCGCATTAGGTCCATTCCTCCAACTAAAATTTGGATGGTTCCTCCATGATGCAGTATAGGCTACTATTCCACTACTGGTCCCACCCAACATAGTTTTGAGGATATTTAGTTTTTAGTAGCTTCCTAATTTTATTGTAATTAGGATTAGCATTCTGATTTATTTGATTTCCTAGTTTGATTAGTATAGTTTCTATTATTAGATTGAGTTGTCTTAGGCCCTAAGTTTACTTTGCCTATTTATATTACATTGTAGAGATGATAATCTCAGATTTGGAGTAAATAAAATTGGGGATTTTCCCTTGGAGAGGTTGTTCCTCCGCGTTAGAAATATCCGCGGGATAATTTGAGGTGTCTTTTGACACGTGCTTCGGTATCTACGCAAGCCCTAACCCTAGGGCCCCTGCAACATTTGGTATCAGAGCTAAAGATCCATCCTTGCTCCGATCTGTCTACAATCACCGATCAGAGCCTACCCATCGTCCACCCATTCCATCCAATCCTGACACCGCCTCACGGACCAGCCACGATCCCATTCATATTCCCGCTGCCCCCCATTCCAATTTTCATTCAAGTCCCGAAACCTCGCCACCCAATGCCACGTACCCAATCGACCCTGTGACAACCAACCCGCCTGCCCAGAGCCGACCCAAATTCCCGTATGAACTAACACCCAATCCGCTAACCCCGATCGGAAACCCGTCACTCTTCTTCAACAAAATCCACAACCCACACCACCCTGCTCCCTGTCTGCGCGCGACTCAGCCAATTCCCCTCATCAGTGCCTACTTCCCCAAACCTCCACCTTCGTCCGACGAAACCCAATCCCAGACGACCCACCCAATCAGCAACCCTGCCCACACCAGCATCCAAAAAAAACTCCTGCCCCTCTCCAATGCGAACCCATCTACCGATTCCCTGAAACCCAACCCAGACAAAAAAAAGGGGAGAACATAGAAGAAACAAAGGGAAGGAGAGGTGTACCGTACACCAACAGCGCCAGCGCCCTGCATCTCCAGCTGCTTGACCCGCACACAGCATAGACAACACCACCGCTGTCGCCAGCTGTCTCCGGAACCCCAAAGCACTACTCCATCACCAGCGCCAGAGCTTTGTTATCTTCTCTTCGTCTTCGTTGGAGCAGTAAGCAAAAGGGAAGAGAAACCCTTTTTTTCCTTCGTGCAGCAAACTCAAAGACCCTCTGTGCACGTGCCACAAGGACTTAAGTGTTGGGCCTGAGTTTTAGTTCGGACCAGATCAAGTGGATCCGACCCATTGACGAGGCCCAGAACACAAGCATAACATCACAGGAGCAGTCATACGACGGCTTTGACCAGATCAACGACTACAATTTATTTTTACACTATCAGGCCCATCCGCGGTCAGATTTCCGATCCGTTTTCGCCAGCGTGATCGTGGAGAGCAGATCTACACATCAGGTCAGTCAGAGATTTTCAATTTGCATTAAACAAAAATGCCTCCAAAGAAGCAGGTTGACACGGAGTCTTCCTCTCACAATGATGATGATTTGAGGGGAACCGTTGCGCAATTATCAATAACTGT
Organism: Litsea cubeba; assembly: GCA_012931725.1. NCBI lineage: Eukaryota > Viridiplantae > Streptophyta > Magnoliopsida > Laurales > Lauraceae > Litsea > Litsea cubeba. The sequence continues at coordinate 67,569,931 of CM022949.1, forward strand.
TAATCAAACTATCCGCAACGATGGCTCAAATGCAAGTTCAAATGCAAGCGACTCTTGAACGGATTGAAACCCGATTAACCAATTTGGAAACTAATCAGCGAGATGATAATCATCGCGATGATGGAGGACCTCATCAGAATCAACGAGATCCACATGCCGTTAATGTTGATCGTGATTTGGGTATTAAACTCGTGATTCCTGAATATAATGGAAAATTGAAACCGGATGAATTCATAGATTGGTTAGTGTGTGTTGAAAATATTTTTGCACACAAGCCAATGACGGATGGTCATAAAATTACATTGGTGGCAACTCGATTTCGTAATTATGCTACAATATGGTGGGCCGAGTTGCAAAAGAAGAGAAGAAACCAACAAATTGACCCCGTTGACACATGGACCGAGATGAAAAATCTGTTGAAGCAAAAATTTCTTCCTGTCAATATCTCCAGAGATCTGCGTTCAAGTTTTCAGGATTTGAAACAAGGATCTAAGACGGTTGTTGAGTATTCAGAGGAGTTCATGACCATGCAAGCTCGTTGTGGTTTGAATGAAGATGATGATGTGTTAGTTGACAGATACTTTAATGGGCTTACACTTGATATACAACATATCCTCACATTCAAGCATTTTGACAATGTTGATGAGATTGTTCAGCATGCTATCAAAGCTGAGGGGATTGCAAATCATCAAGCCAGAAAATTTAATGCGTCCAAATGGTCCGCGCAAAAGACTCCATCGAAGTCAGATTTTAATCCAAATGCTGATTCCTCAGAAAAGTTTTCTTCCAAATTTGAAGATCCGAACAGATTCACATGTTTTCATTGTAAGCAGAAGGGTCACCGTGCGTTTGAATGCCCAAAAAGAATAAATTTAATAGAAAGTGCACAAGAAGAACCGGAAACAAAAGATGATCCTAAAAGTGGAGAATCCGATGAAGCGAAGGAAATAACAGCTGAAACAGATGGTGAACTTCTCTTGGTACAACAAGAGTCTATACCCACTGCTGAAAAGAAATGGCTGCGTAAAAATATTTTTTGTTCGACAGGTACAATATATGGGAAAAATTGCACAGTTGTGATCGATGGTGGAAGTTGTGAGATTATTATCTCTCAAACTCTTGTTGATCGCTTGAAGTTAAAGATTTACAAGCACAATCGGCCCTACTTTGTTAAATGGCTCATGACAGGTGATGAAGCACAAGTGCGACATACATGTCAGGTTACTTTTGCAGTTGGTAATGATTACAAAGATACAATTTGGTGCGATGTGCTACCAATGGACAGTGGAGATATCCTATTGGGTCGCCCATGGATGTATGACAAGAATGGCACTCATGGGATGCGCAACAACACGTATACCTTCATGCACGATGGAAAGGAAGTTACTCTCCATCCCAAGAAACCAGAATCACAGAAGAAGAAATCCAGGGCCAATGCTACAAAGGAAGTGCTTCACGTACATCATATATACAGAGGCAACTTGAAGAAGACTCGAGTTTGAGGTCGAACTCTTCTTTCAACTTGGAGGGAATGATGCAGTATAGGCTACTATTCCACTACTGGTCCCACCCAACATAGTTTTAAGGATATTTATTTTTTAGTAGCTTCCTAATTTTATTGTAATTAGGATTAGCATTCTGATTTATTTGATTTCCTAGTTTGATTAGGATAGTTTCTATTATTAGATTGGGTTGTCTTAGGCCCTAAGTTTACTTTGCTTATTTATAATACATTGTAGAGATGATAATCTCAGATTTGGAGTTAAATAAAATTGGGATTTTCCCGTGGAGAGGTTGTTCCTCGTGTTAGAAATATCTGTGGAGATAATTTGAGGTGTCTTTGACACGTGCTTCGGCATCTACGCAAGCCCTAACCCTAGGGCCTGCATCACTCCACATAGGATTGTATGTGTTCCCCATGACATTCGCATTGAATGGCTTTTGATATTCAATGTGTTAACCAGTTCTTGTAGTGCTTCTTGTAAGGTAGGGACTGTAGGACAGTCTGTCGAAACATGAGTTTCAGAAGCACAAATACCACAAACCATGGCAGTTTATTCTTTCCAAGTTTTAGGGCTTCCACTTCTCTTGTGAGGGCAGCTAGTCTGGCTTGGATATCCATTTGATCTTTCAATTGGTATAGCCCTCCTCCCTTAGACTGATTCAATGTCCTGGAATGATCTCCACTATCGAAGGTGGCCCATTTTTGCACATTTTCTGCGATTAATTCCAGAAATTCCCAAGCCTCATCAGGTTGTTTTTTTTTTAATCAAATTGACCATTGCACATCATCTCTACAAATTGGCGGGTGTCTGAAGTTAAGCCTTCGATAGAGATATTAATTAGCCACCATATCTCAAATCCATGACGGGGACATGCAAGGATCACTTCGTTAAATCTCTCCCAACACTTAAAGTAGGGTTCTCTTTCTTTTTGTCTGAAATTCATGATCTCCCGCTTTAAAGTGTTTGTTTTATGCTGTGGGAAAAAAACTCTTGAGGAATTCAGTGACAAGGGTGTTCCAGGTAGTAATTGTATTCGGTCTAAGAGCATGGAGCCAAGCCTTTGCTCTGTCCTTCAGCGAAAAAGGAAATAATCTGAGTTTTATTGCATCATTCCCCACATTTTTCAATTTAAGTGCTGCACGTACCTCTTCAAATTCTTTAAGGTGTAAGTATGCACTTTCAGACTCAAGCCCGTGAAACTTAGGCAGAAGTTGGATCATACCCGGTTTTAATTTCAAACTGGCCCGCAATGCGGGGGCATAACAATTGGCAAAGGTGTGGTTTGTTGTGCAGGGTGGAGATAATCATGTAAAGTCCTAGGAGGTTGGTTGACCTCCTCGTTGTTTCCATTTCCATTATTATTTGGACCAGCGCCATTTCCGCTTCCAGACCCACTCGTCATGTGAGATAATCTCAAAGTACTGGAAGATTTAGGAGATTCGTAAATTTCCGCTTCCGGACCCACTCGCTATTTCTTTGGGAGGAACTGCTGTGTAGTAATTTGTGCTAGATGGCTGTTGTGCACCGCACCAGATTACTGATTGTTTTTCAGCAGGAAGATCTTCAAGGAGCAGTAGACAAAAGCAAGGTGTTTGTTCGCACAGTCAGGCTCTGGTTTGTATTGTTTTGTGAAATGGAGTAAATCATGTCTGTTTACATTGATTCAAGTGGAAGGTTATAACATGTTTGAGGTGAAAAAATTGCAGCAAAATCAGCCCTTTCTTCACAGGAGTTTGTATAATTTGTCCAATCTGTTTATCCAGTTAATTGTTTATTCCATCTATGTAAGCCACTAAGCTGTAAGTTGTTCTGAGTGCAGTTGAAGGGCTGATCTTGCTATCAAAAGGATTGTTTTTATCACACAAGTCAAGTTAATTAAATCTAGAGTTTAATGATGGAGTTCAAATCTTGGAGGGAAAGTTCTGTTACCCCACAATTATTTTCGTTGTGAATTTAAGTAGTTGATGAATTGTAGGTGATTTTACTTCCATAAGGTGTGACTCAAATCTCTTTTTGGGTGAGTATTAATCCTTGGTTTCATATGTGAAGTTGAAGGCTTCTGTAACCTAGCTGACCACTTAGAGCAAATTCATTTAATCATTGGCAATGTTATATACCATTATGGCCTCCTTGGATATTGCCGCAAAGCATATAAAGTTAAGTTTCTGGCTGATTCAACATTGTTGTTGATTGTGAAGTTATTGTGGAACTTATGAAGTTGTTTGTTGGTTCAACATTATTGCTGATTGTGAAATATATGCTTGTTGGAGCATAGAAAACTAATTTGTTGGTTGATTCAGCAGGGTTGCTGATTATGAAGTTTATGATATGGAGCATATAAAATTAAGTTACTTGTTGCTGAAAGCAGTAGGAAAGGTCACTAAAGATTGAGTGCAATAAAATTCTGTACATCTTCTTTGTTAGCTAGGTTGCAAAATAGATCGAAAATTCATTACAAGTTACTGATACTGAAGATCAAGCTAACAAATTCCCGCATCTGCTGTCATAAAAGAAGCGGTTATAATATGTTTGTTCCAAGCTAGGCATAGAAGCATAATAGATATGCGCGCGCCAACTTGAGGGGGAGTGTGAGAAGCAGCTAGGGACTTAATTTCTATTTTCTAGTAATTATGGAGAACTTTGGTGAGAAGGGGTTTTTGTAATTTCTGAAAATAGTAAATAATATAAATAGAATTGGTAGGCCTAAGTCATAATTAGTAATGGATGACCAGTCCTCATGGTTCTTTCTTTTTTTTTTTTTCTCCTTCTCGAAACCCCTAATCTTCTTTTCTAACTTCTTCTTCTTCTTATTATTATTATTATTATTATTATTATGCAATAGGTAATGTTTGTTTACTTAATTTTCTTGTGGATTAAAAGTCTCAACTCTCATCATGTCTTACCTTTTAAAACTTTGAATATTTTTTTGGAATAAATGGTAGGAAAATGAATTTGTCTCAACATGTTTACCAATTTCCCGCTACCCTAATGTGCTAAAAAGAAGTAACAGATATTTGTTCCAGTGAACTATCTATTTTGTTTGTGATATGGGTAAATCTATATGCACTGCCAATTGTAGAAAGCTAAAGACTACATCTTGGATTCATGTATTATTTCTCAATGAGAATTGTTGGGTATTTGTTAAGTACGTTTGGGAAGTAACACATATTCGTTGCAATGAACTATTTATTTTGTTTATTATATGGGTACATCTAAATGAACAAGCAACCCAGTTTTCTTAAATGTAACATATGTAGAAGAGTCCCTTTGCTATAACTGGTGTAAGTACTGGAAAGATTTTAATCATTTAAACTAATGCCTCATACTTCATGAATTCTCAAGTTTATGTACAACAGAAAAACAATAAAATTCCTTGCTCTTTTTTTTTTATTGTTTCTTTTTTCCCTCAGAAAATATATGGCCAAGGTGCAAAGAACTTCTGGATTCATAATACGGGTCCTCTTGGGTGCTTGCCCCAAAATATTGCTGCATTTGGAAAAGACCCCTCGAAGCTTGACGAACTTGGATGTGTGAGTTCTCACAATCGTGCTGCCAAGCTCTTCAATTTGCAACTTCATGCTCTCTGTAGAAAATTACAGGGCGAATTCTCAGATGCGAACATCACTTATGTCGACATATTTTCAATAAAATTCAATCTCATTTCAAACTTCAGTAGATATGGTAAGTGATAAAGAATACTATTGAGAATGCAGTGCTTGTCTAGTACCAAACATCTTATTTAAGCTCTAATACTTAATACCGTCAGCTAGCCCATCGAACAATGAAGTGACTTTTCTTTTGAATCATAAATTTCAGGATTTGAACATTCAATCATAGCATGCTGTGGATTTGGTGGACCGCCGCTGAACTATGATAGTCGCATTTCTTGTGGGCAAACTAAATTTTTAAATGGGACCTCTGTGACGACAAAGAGCTGTGATGATACCACTGAATATGTAAGCTGGGACGGAATTCATTACACAGAAGCTGCAAACCTTTACGTGTCATCGCAAATACTTACTGGAAAATACTCTGACCCACCATTCTCTGATAACATGCCGTTTCTTTTCAAACTCAAGTTCTAAAAATAAACTGTGCTTATTTTATTCTTTATGATACGTGAATTCCAATAGTTCTTTTTAATTACTATGTGAAATTCCTCATTGGTCAAGTACTTAAAAGTTATACCAGACGTAGAAAAATGCTAAGCATAACCATGGGCATAGATGCACCAAATCTATCCATCCAGATTATCCCTCATATACTAAAAAGTCACATGTGCACCTGATCCATCCAGATCATCCCTCAAGCAGGCTCCATAGGGATATGCCCTGCCCCAAAATGGTAGCTCCTCAGGAAAGCAAGTATAGAGAGAACATAGGGGAAATAAATATTATCAACAGTTTTCCTTCCACCTATACATATGGAAAGTATTCACATTTTGGAGACCCCTTATGTATTTGAAAATTATTATCAACTATACTCCTCCCTGGTACAAAAGCTGATTGTATTGGGCCCACAAGCTTGGACATTCGATTCACCAATATTTGACTTATAATTTTGTATGCTTCATTAGTGAAGGAGATTGGTCTAAATTTATCTGGAGTCGATGCATTCTCAATCTTTGGAACCAGAACAATAAAAGAAGCTCGCAATTGTTTTAGCATCATGCCACACCCACACCCGCAAGGAGCTTCGAGGGCTAGCTACTTTAATTGGATTTTCAATTTCTTCTTTTGTCACTGGTTCGCTTACAATGAAGACTTCTGCAGACAGCTTATTAAATGGATTAATATGCTTTAGATCTGCGTCCATACCTGTCCCATAGGCTCCAAATTTGGTGAAAGAATGTTTTGGAAATGCGAGATGAACACATCTTCAACATCTTTTGCTAGATGTAAAGTGCTGCCTTCGGAATCTATAATCCCAGAGATTAAAGATTGAGCAAGCCTTTCGAGGCCATTAAAAATACCGGGTATTACCATCTCCCAAATTAATCGCTTGATCCCAAGATAGATCTCTGCTTATACATGCTTGCTTCCAATTGTAATAAGTCAGCAAGTTCCCTTTCAGCTCTCTTTGCATCATCAAAATAATTCATAATTTCCGGATCTGAAGCCGATTTTTGCTGACATGGCTCCAAATTCTTCTGAGTTAAAATTACTTTAATATCCATTGGCAGTTGAGATTTCCTCCTCTCTTGAAGTGCAATCTTCACTCTCTTTAATTTAGAGACTACTTTAAAAACGAAGTCTCCAGTCTCCTTTTTATGTCATGTTTCCAACCCTCTCTAACTATACCAAAGAATCCTTCTGCCGAATAATTGAAATAGCTAAATGGAGGTTTAAACATGATATGTTCCTTTAAGTACCAATAACAAAGGTGAATGACCTGCGATTTACCATACCCCGAAACAGGTCTGAAGATAAAAACTCGAGTCCTGGCAAGAGCCCTGTCTAACTTACAAAGAATTCGGTTTACCCCAGCGCCGGAATTTGATGAAGTGAAATAAGGTTCAGAGAAATGAAAATCTTGGAGCCCTGCTTCATTTATACATTCTTGAAAGTCTAATAATGTATTGCACATGGAACTTCGACGTCTCTTCTCTGAAGTCCATCTAACCATTTTGGACTTCCCACCAACTATCGATGGGGTAATCGTTAATACTGCTCCTTAATTCCCTCTGCTGGAGATGATTATTTGCTCCAGAACAAAGAGATTAATAGAAATCCAGATTTATCATAGAAGCTGCGCAGTGAAAATTTTGCATATTATCATTAATAATCCTTTGTTTAAGCACACGAAGATTCCATTAACAAAATTCTTGCTGAGGAGCAATGGTTTAAATTTGAATACTCTGCCCGTCCTTGAGGAAGTTTCAAATATAATACATAGATGAGGCTTTACCAACTCCTCAAAGACATCATCAACTATCTTCTTGTTTGGGTTTCCTATGGTCTTCAGACTGCATTGCCTCAAGCCTAGAAGCTGCAAGTTCCTCTGTAGACCAGGGACGGCCTCTATTGACTCACGGATAGAAGCTACAAGTTCCTCTGTATAGCTTTAACCTTCTTATTTTCAACGAGGATTCAGCCTGATTATCTGTCATTGCGAAGTGCTCCATTATGTCGTCCAACTATATACTCACATCTTCTTCCAATCTATTGTAAAACCCAGAAGTTGAACCCTCCTCATGGACAGTAACTGCACTACTACCAGGCTAGAAAATTGACCGGTAGCAGCATTAGACCCAAACACCAAACTGAGCTTGTGGTAATCAATTGTCTTACTTTTACTAGGGTTCACATCTGGATGTCCCTGTATGTAAAAGAATTTTTATTAGAATTTATATGGACGACCAGTACATCACAAATGGAAAATGTTCTCCCACGAGCGGGAGAACATCTGGATGTCCCTGTATGTAAGAAAATTTTTATTAGAAAGTGTATGGACCACCAATACATCACAAACCGAAAATATTCTCCCACGAGTAGGCTGCATGTGTAGTCCAGCTCTATGGGGCCACTTGGACCCACCTTTGATAATCTTTTCGTCCTATGATTTGACATCAGATCTAATTTTACAGTCATTGAACCCTCCTTCCCATTGCATTGAATCTAAAAAAATTCTAGAGTTAAGACGTCGTTAAGATTTAAAGCTCTTAAATCAAGAGCTAGGATAATATGGTGAAGCTGTTTTTTTGGCTCCCTCTTGTGAATTAGGAGACCTTGCCATCTGCCCTACTTCAATCAATAGGCATGCATTTAAGGGGCCATATGAACTGGATTGCATATAAGAAATATTCGGTCCTCAAATAGGAGTACATTCTCCCGTAACAAATAATACTCGATCAGTTAATGTGCACCCGACATGGTATCCCGATCAACTATTCCACACTTCATTCATCGAGTGATTGTGTGATCAAATTGAAGCCGGATGCATTAAGAAATTTAGTTGTCAAGGAGAAGAGTCAAAACCCTATCTCGATTCTCTCTTACAGCAAACTCTTATTGTAACATCCCGATCCTTAGCCTATATTAATTATAGTTAATTGCGTGATTAGTAAGTAAGTTTGTTTAGAGTCTTGGCGAGTCAGATTTAACGAATGAATCGTGTGGGTGAAATCTCACATGATTTGGAGTACGTTTGGGTACAGTAGGAGGGTGGTTTGCAATTTCGGGAAGTTTTCAGGGGTTTAATGGAGATTATGAGTTTTTGTGAGTTTGGGTGCATTGGATAGATCTCATCATTTCATAAACTTTAGTCTTCTATTGCGTTTCGATTCGACGCGAGGAAGAGGCCCAAAGATCTACTTAAGTGAACCAAGGACTAAACCCATATTACTTCTCCATTCCTAACCTAATAAAAGCCCAAACGGATGACTCACTTCTCTTCATCTCTATCTCCTTCACTTCACTACTATTCATTCTCTTTTTCTCTTCATTGCCTCCTCATCATTTCCAGCCTCAATCATCCCATCTTTTTCCTCAAGGCTCAAGGATTCCAACCATCCCATTTTCTAGACTTTTCATCCACAAACCATTGAAAGGTAGGCTTCTAAAGCTTTTAAAGTTAGCTAACCTTCTTCCTTTTAGTTAGAAATGGATTAAGATAGCTCACTCCAACCCATTGCATTCATTTTGTAGAGTGATTTTGGGATTGAGAAACTTCTACACAACTTTGAGCTCAAAAAGAGAGATTTCTCTCAATTCTCTTGATTTTGGATTAGCTCCCCATTAAGGGAAGTTAATCTATATATTTTTGCTTTGATATGTTGTTTCTACCTTGACTTGATGATTGATTTTGTCTAGATGACTTTATGCTCTAATATTGATTAATTTTGATGGAAAACATGATAATCTTGTCTATTGTTTAATGAAATGAATTGGATAAATTGATAGGTTTAATGGACTTGAGGAGAGGGGGTATGAATGCTTGTGGAGAGGGCTAGGCCCTATTTTCTTTGTTTGCAGGTGTGAATGAAGAAAGGGAGTGAAACTCCCTTGTTCTGAATTGTTTCAGAATTTTGGAGCAGTTCGGTTAACCGAACTTGGGTTGTCGGTTAACCGAATTGTGATTCGGCTGACCCTCGGTGACTGTCGGTTCCAATTCCAGAGGACTGCATTTTGTTCTGAAGGAATTGTGGATTCGGTCACCTTGTCGGTCGACCCTCGGTCACCTTTTCGGTCAGCTCTCGGCTGACCGAACTGCCCTCAGTTGGCTGCCGGTCCCAAATCCAGAGAGCTTGTTTTCTGGGCATTTTGTGATGTTGGTTACTATGTCGATTCACCCTCGTCTGACTGAACTTGTCGGCTAACCGACCCTTTGGTTTTCTTGACCGAATTTCCCTCTTTTTAAAAGAGATTGTCCCTTAGTCTATGGACTTAGGTGGAATCTTGGTTACCTTTTTGGACTCATTTGACTTGATATGAGGGATATGTTGGGCAGACATTTCCTCGTCGTTATTCCCGTTTCTCTCAGGTTTTCAACTTATATCAATCTTGAACGGTACGGGACAACGGGATACCCTTCTTTATATCTACGCACGAAGATTGTTTGTACGGGTATCGCGAACCTTGTTCCTTTCGTCGACTGAGTAGAGTTGTACGAGATTACGGTAATAACATTGTACCCTAGATTGGATTGTTTATCGTTTTGACTTCGAATTGTACTGTTCGGTACTTTCTACATGAAATGTTCATGTTCCATAGATTGCTTTACTTGCTTTCGTTTGGAATCACATAATGAACCTAGAGGATGGCCTAGGATCCCCTTGATATCTTGTTTATCTTGTTTTATCGATTAATGGAAGTGTTGAGACTAGGTGGCTTTGATTGTAAAAGCTTGATGATGACTACTATGGAATGAGTATTGAAAGAAGTTTTCTTGTCTTGTCTTGATCTTGATTTGATAAATGGATGGTAGTCTCTCAATTGTTAATGAATCTTGTTCACGCAAGAAAGCCTAGTCTCTCACTATTGTTTGTCTAGGAATCTTGTGTTGGGCACCACTCAGCTATATATCACCCAACACGGATGGGGCACCGTCTGTGTTAGGACCTTGATGAACGTCTGCGCAGTACGACTTGTTACTTAATGGATCTTGCTTGTTTGCCGGGTCATTACCGTGCTTCTTGTTGGCAGGTTTTTAATCCTGTGCCTCTTGCTTGCCGGGTATATCCTATGCCTCTTGATATTTCTACCACGACTCAATGTGAGTTTGGGAGGGCAATGATACTATCCCGTGGTAATTAGCTTATGTGAACTGCCTATCTTGCTAGATGTTTATATAGATTGTCTATGACTCGAATACTATGCACTTCTTATGTCTGAAATGCCTATGTTTCTGTTGCTATTGTCTCTTGTCTACTCTGATTTGATATCACTACAAGAAACTGCACTTTTTGCGACGAAAATTTTCGTCGCCAAAAGTTACCTTTTCGTCGGTAAAAGTATTTACCGACGAAAATTTTTTCGTCGCCGAGACGTCGGTAAAACATCGTCAGCAAAACCTTTTCTCGACGAAATTATTTTTCGTCAGCAAAAATTATAGTTTTACCGACGATTATTTGACTTTTACCGACGTTGTTTTCCGTTGGCAAAAGAATTTAATTTTTTTTTATTTTTCTTTTTTACTTTTGCCGACGTTTTTGTTTCGTCGGCGAAAATAATTTCAAATTTTTTAATTTTTATTTTTTATTTTGCCGACGTTTTTATTTCGTCGCCAAAAGTATTTTAATTTTTTTAATTTTTCTTTTCAATTTTTGCCGACGTTTTTATTTCGTCGCCAAAAGTTTTTTCCTTTTTAAATTTTTCTTTTCAATTTTTGCCGACGTTTTTATTTCGTCGCCAAAAGTTTTTTCCTTTTTAAATTTTTCTTTTCAATTTTTGCCGACGTTTTTATTTCGTCGCCAAAAGTATTTTAATTTTTTTAATTTTCTTTTCAATTTTTGCCGACGTTTTGTTTTCGTCGCCAAAAGTATTTTAATTTTTTTAATTTTTCTTTTCAATTTTTGCCGACGTTTTTATTTCGTCGCCAAAAGTTTTTTCCTTTTTAAAATTTTCTTTTCAATTTTTGCCGACGTTTTTATTTCGTCGCCAAAAGTTTTTTCCTTTTTAAATTTTTCTTTTCAATTTTTGCCGACGTTTTTATTTCGTCGCCAAAAGTATTTTAATTTTTTTAATTTTCTTTTCAATTTTTGCCGACGTTTTGTTTTCGTCGCCAAAAGTATTTTAATTTTTTTAATTTTTCTTTTCAATTTTTGCCGACGTTTTGTTTTCGTCGCCAAAAGTATTTTAATTTTTTTTAGTTTTCTTTTTATTTTTTGCCGACGTTTTATTTTCGTCGCCAAAAGTATTTTAATTTTTTTTAATTTTCTTTTTAATTTTTGCCGACGTTTTATTTTCGTCGCCAAAAATATTTTAATTTTTTTAAACTTTTGTTTTTCTTTTGCCGACGTTTTTATTTAAATAAAACGTCGGTAAAGGTCCTTTTTTTATTATTAAATTTATTTTTTCAATTTTATTTTCCTGTAAACCTATTTAAACACCTGTATCAAAAATAAACATGTTCATCTACCAATATTCAACATAAAATATGCAATGAAACAAAAGTTACTAAATGAACAGACAACCATCTCCATTTTTCATTAAATCATTCATCTCATTAAACAAATATAACAATCAATAATGATACAGTCTCATATTAATGTCCAATATACATATATATATACAAATAAACCGAAAAGAAGTCTAACATCCCAACAATTCTGCAACCGACCCCAATGCGTTCATCAATCTGCAATGAGAAAAACAACATTAAAATCTTTATAATGAATTAAATTATAAATTAAAAATAAACATGTATATATATAACTTTTCCTAAGTTATTCTGCAAACTTTTTTCCAGCCAAAATATTGACAATCAGACGGCTTTTGCGTCTCACTTGTTTACCAGAAGTCCGATTCACTAACCGTCAATTCCAACAAGTTACTTAGGCATTGAACAAGGTACATGGGCTTTCCCGCGGCCGTTTCCCGTTTCGGACCCCCGGCGGGACGTTTTCGAGCCTAAGTGTTGGAAAATCGTGTGTTTCGGTCGTAATTCTCTAACCGGGAGCCCTATTTGCGAACCGTCAGTTCCTACAAGTCACTCTACCCTCGAGCGAAGTGCTCGTGCCGGTTTCGGAATTTTCCCGCGGCCATTTCCCGTTCCGGACCCCCGGCGGGCCATTTTCGAGCCTAAATGTTGGAAAATCGTGTGTTTCGGTCGTAATTCTCTAACCGGGAGCCCTATTTGCGAACCGTCAGTTCCTACAAGTCACTCTACCCTCGAGCAAAGTGCTCCTGCCGATTTCGGAATTTTCCCGCGGCCGTTTCCCGTTCCGGACCCCCGGCGGGCCGTTTTCGAGCCTAAGTGTTGGAAAATCGTGTGTTTCGGTCGCAATTCTCTAACCGTGAGCCCTATTTGCGAACCGTCAGTTATTACAAGTCACTCTACCCTCGAGCGAAATTTCGGATGTAAAAGATTTTTCGAAATTTCGGCATAGTCTCCCCTGTACGTGTGACATTTAATTTTTTTTTACAACCTTCTAAGTACCTGTACATGACAAAAAAACACTTCATATAAACAGCCCAATGCCCAACACACTACAAAGTCATTCACCACTACGTCATGAGTCATACACCATTCAACCATAGCACTTCAATACCACAACCCAATGCCCCAACACACTACATCTCGTTATTTTTACCTGTGGGACCCCTACCACCATGATGTATAAGCTCTTGACAGGATGATCTGCTGTATATGGACATTGCTCAATGGGCCCGATCAGATTAGAAATTGTCATGCTTGTGTTCTTCAGTTTTACAATATTGGAAAACTTATTAAGATAAGTTGAAAACATAAAACCTTATTCGAATAGGGAATGAGATTCTTCAAGGCTTTCATTTTCTCATTGATCCTGCTCCTCCTCCTCTGTCCACATCAAAAACTCAATCACTTAACTAACAACTACAACAAAAAGAATACATGAGGCAGATATATATATGTAAATAATAAAAAAGAAAGACAACATTTGTATGTCACGTTTAATACATTGTTTAATATACTTAAATAATCAAACGTTTCGCACGTAATTCTCTAACCAGGAGCCCTATTTGCGAACCGTCAGTTCCTACAAGTCACTCTACCCTCGAGCAAAGTGTTCGTGCCGATTTCGAAATTTTCCAGCGGCCGTTTCCCATTCCGGATCCCCCGGCGGGCCGTTTTCGAGCCTAAGTGTTGGAAAATCGTGTGTTTCGATCGTAATTCTCTAACCGCGAGCCCTATTTGCGAACCGTCAGTTCCTACAAGTCACTCCACCCTCGAGCGAAGTGCTCATGCCGGTTTCGGAATTTTCCCGCGCCCGTTTCCCGTTCCGGACCCCCGGCGGGCCGTTTTCGAGCCTAAGTGTTGGAAAATCGTGTGTTTCGGTCGTAATTCTCTAACCGGGAGCCCTATTTGCGAACCGTCAGTTCCTACAAGTCACTCTACCCTCGAGCGAAGTGCTCGTGCCGGTTTCGGAATTTTCCCGCGGCCATTTCCCGTTCCGGACCCCCGGCGGGCCATTTTCGAGCCTAAGTGTTGGAAAATCGTGTGTTTCGGTCGTAATTCTCTAACCGGGAGCCCTATTTGCGAACCGTCAGTTCCGACAAGTCACTCTACCCTCGAGCAAAGTGCTCCTGCCGGTTTCGGAATTTTCCCGCGGCCGTTTCCCGTTCCGGACCCCCGGCGGGCCGTTTTCGAGCCTAAGTGTTGGAAAATCGTGTGTTTCGGTCGTAATTCTCTAACCGTGAGCCCTCTTTGCGAACCGTCAGTTATTACAAGTCACTTTACCCTCGAGCGAAGTGCTCGTGCCAGTTTCGGAATTTTCCCGCGGCCGTTTCCCGTTCCGGACCCCCGGCGGGCCGTTTTCGAGCCTAAGTGTTAGAAAATCATGTGTTTCGTTCGTAATTCTCTAACCGTGAGCCCTATTTGCGAACCGTCAGTTCCTACAAGTCACTCTACCCTCGAGCGAAGTGCTCGTGCCAGTTTCGGAAATTTCCCGCGGCCGTTTCCCGTTCCGGACCCCCGGCAGGCCGTTTTCGAGCCTAAGTGTTGGAAAATCGTGTATTTCGTTCGTAATTCTCTAACCGTGAGCCCTATTTGCGAACCGTCAGTTCCTACAAGTCACTCTACCCTCGAGCGAAGTGCTCGTGCCGGTTTCGGAAATTTCCCACGGCCGTTTCCCGTTCCGGACTCCTGGCGGGCCGTTTTCGAGCCTAAGTGTTGGAAAATCGTGTGTTTCGGTCGTAATTCTCTAACCGTGAGCCCTCTTTGCGAACCGTCAGTTATTACAAGTCACTCTACCCTCGAGCGAAGTGCTCGTGCCAGTTTCGGAATTTTCCCGCGGCCGTTTCCCGTTCCGGACCCCCGGCGGGCCGTTTTCGAGCCTAAGTGTTAGAAAATCGTGTGTTTCGTTCGTAATTCTCTAACCGTGAGCCCTATTTGCGAACCGTCAGTTCCTACAAGTCACTCTACCCTCGAGCGAAGTGCTCGTGCCGGTTTCGGAAATTTCCCGCGGCCGTTTCCCGTTCCGGACCCCCGGCAGGCCGTTTTCGAGCCTAAGTGTTGGAAAATCGTGTGTTTCGTTCGTAATTCTCTAACCGTGAGCCCTATTTGCGAACCGTCAGTTCCTACAAGTCACTCTACCCTCGAACGAAGTGCTCGTGCCGGTTTCGGAAATTTCCCGCGGCCGTTTCCCGTTCCGGACCCCCGGCAGGCCGTTTTCGAGCCTAAGTGTTGGAAAATCGTGTGTTTCGTTCGTAATTCTCTAACCGGGAGCCCTATTTGCGAACCGTCAGTTCCTACAAGTCACTCTATCCTCTAGCAAAGTGCTCCTGCCGGTTTCGGAATTTTCCCGCGGCCGTTTCCCGTTCCGGACCCCCGACGGGCCGTTTTCGAGCCTAAGTGTTGGAAAATCGTGTGTTTCGGTCGTAATTCTCTAACCGTGAGCCCTCTTTGCGAACCGTCAGTTATTACAAGTCACTCTACCCTCGAGCGAAGTGCTCGTGCCAGTTTCGGAGTTTTCCCGCGGCCGGTTCCCGTTCCGGACCCCCGGCGGGCCGTTTTCGAGCCTAAGTGTTAGAAAATCGTGTGTTTCGTTCGTAATTCTCTAACCGTGAGCCCTATTTGCGAACCGTCAGTTCCTACAAGTCACTCTACCCTCGAGCGAAGTGCTCGTGCCGGTTTCGGAAATTTCCCGCGGCCGTTTCCCGTTCCGGACACCCGGCAGGCCGTTTTCTAGCCTAAGTGTTGGAAAATCGTGTGTTTCGTTCGTAATTCTCTAACCGTGAGCCCTATTTGCGAACCGTCAGTTCCTACAAGTCACTCTACCCTCGAGCGAAGTGCTCGTGCCGGTTTCGGAAATTTCCCACGGCCGTTTCCCGTTCCGGACCCCCGGCGGGCCGTTTTCGAGCCTAAGTGTTGGAAAATCGTGTGTTTTGTTCGTAATTCTCTAACCGTGAGCCCTATTTGCGAACCGTCAGTTCCTACAAGTCACTCTACCCTCGAGCGAAGTGCTCGTGCCGGTTTCGGAATTTTCCCGCGGCCGTTTCCCATTCCGGACCCCCGGCGGGCCGTTTTCGAGCCTAAGTGTTGGAAAATCGTGTGTTTCGTTCGTAATTCTCTAACCGGGAGCCCTATTTGCAAACCGTCAGTTCCTACAAGTCACTCTACCCTCGAGCGAAGTGCTCGTGCCAGTTTCGGAATTTTCCCGCGGCCGTTTCCCGTTCCGGCCCCCCGGTGGGCCGTTTTCGAGCCTAAGTGTTGGAAAATCGTGTGTTTCGTTCGTAATTCTCTAACCGTGAGCCCTATTTGCGAACCGTCAGTTCCTACAATTCACTCTACCCTCGAGCGAAGTGCTCGTGCCGGTTTCGGAATTTTCCCGCGGCCGTTTCCCGTTCCGGACCCCCGGCGGGCCGTTTTCGAACCTAAGTGTTGGAAAATCGTGTGTTTCGGTCGTAATTCTCTAACCGGGAGCCCTATTTGCGAACCGTCAGTTCCTACAAGTCACTCTACCCTCGAGCGAAGTGCTCGTGCCGGTTTCAGAATTTTCCCGCTGCCGTTTCCCGTTCCAAATAATCTCTAGTAATCAGATCTTCTATCTAGATAATCTCTAGTAATCAGATCTTCTATCCACTTCTTGATTACTTTGAAGTCAGGCTGTACATCCATATTGTTTCAAAGTTAACCCATGTTAAACTTGGTGACAGGAAAGAAAAATAATCATCTAACGACATGAAACATGAATTTATACCCATCGGAACTCTAGCTCTTAGGAACTCTTGCATTAAAAAAGGTACTTATTAATTCTGGGAAAATCTTTCAAACATGAAATAATATTTCATATATCAACATTCTAAAGACACCAGAGGTGCCAGTGCCTGCTCCTTGGGGATGGATGCTAGCATAATAGGATTAGCATTTTTGGATTCTACTTAAAGAAAAACTTCAAATGAAGAAGTCTTCTAGGATAATAGGACACTTTAATTTGTTCTTTTATTATTATGCCTAACTATGTTAGTGCCCATCAGTCACTGCCCGGACCACCAAATAATGGGGCCACGTGTGACATGTCTTACCAACGTATGCACTTGAATGCTTTTCACCAAGTTAACGTGCTCAACATACCTTGAACATGCTAATCCTAGCTGCCCAACGCATTCCATCACCAACTGTTGATGGCCCAACACCTTGCGACTTTTCATTATTCACACAATTGAGGCATCAATGGCAGTGCCTATCCTTATCAACATCTTCAATAATCTTCTTCTTCTCATCCACTGGAGGGAGGGGAATCTGCAATTTCAGAAGGATCAATTCAATTTCTAGAATCTAAAATCTAAATTGAATTCAAAATAGGCAGTTGGGGGGATGGTTTTATATATTTAAATAATAAAAGAGGAAAGGCTGTAACCAACATCTATTGCCATGGAAAACAAACTCAAGAATAAAAGCCAATAATCATTATAAAACAAAAAAAAAAAAAAGAGAGAGAGAACAGAGAATAGAAATAGGAAGGGGATTGGATAATAAGGTCCTAGGAATCTTTGAAACTTGTTCCTATAAGGGTCCCTGTTTAAAAGCATAATTGTTCAAGATCATCAAGCCTGGAATCCATTTATCTTCTATTATGCTGATTTTTATGATCATCATGACTTACCACACTAGTCACTTTGTTCAAGATCCTTTTCGTTTTGCATGTTTTTCCATAAAAGGTGAGTCTAAGGTGTTAGCTGTGCATGAACTAAAGAGCTGGTTTTTTCAAATCTTTATGAGTGAACAAGAGAATCCACATTGACTTATTCTAAGATTAAAAAAAAAAACAGAAAAAACTCCATATGAGGTTTGCACAAATCCAGATCTCCCATAACTAGCCCCACTAGATTCTTAGTAGAGTCATAACTAGTGAAAGAGGCCATTATCTACCCAGTCCAACATGGGTCCATTCTGAGAAAGATAGAATATGATGATTTGGGGCACTGCCTATGACAAATAACTGAATAAGAACAGATGATAGGTTGTCCATTTAGTTGCATAAAAATACACTTGTTTGTTTGTGAATTTCTCATGACAAAAGTCCCAAATGCACGTTGACATTATGCTCCCTTCAACCCAGCCGTTTCTGAATAGAAGGGTCTTCTATTGGGACATGAAAGTGAAAGTGCCTTTGAAACGTGTGTGTAGAATTTTTTGAAATTTTCATGAACAGGACTCTTGTCTTCTTAAGATACCTGACCCTCTCTCTCCTCCCTCTTCCCCTCACCCCACTCGATCTCCACCTGCAAACTGCAAACAACAACAGCAGGGTTCAAAAAAAATTAGAGAAAGAATGGAAGATGGCAAAAGGGAATGAAACCCACATACCTGGGCCAAAGCTAAGCTCCCTTCATTCTCCCTGCTACTTGCACGATTCCCACCTGAAATGGCAGCAATGGGATTCAAAAGAAGAAGAAGAAGAAAAAAAGAAAAGAGAAAGAAAAGAAAGAACAGAAGAAATAGAATGAGAATGAAACACACATACCTGGCCCTTTCCTCCCTTCCTTTCCTCTTCTCCACCTTGCCAACGTTCTACTCTTCACTTTCCCCCCGCCTCACCTGAAGCAACAAGAACAAAAAAAAAACAGAGAGGGAAAGAATGAAATGAAAAAGGAAGGGGGAAAAGACCCCAGCCCTTGTGACCTAAAACGCCCAACGCTGGATTCCAAATATCATGATCTAACATCTACCACAGCAAAGCAAATTGAAGATGGAGCAATCCAACAATACCTTCAAAGCCAGCCAAGGCCAATGGATGACCCCTCTGAGATGGGTCTGCGCAGAGGGTTGCGAGATGGAGAGAGAGAGGGCCGAGATCGAGAGGGAGAGGAGGTGATGGTGCTGCGCCTTGGTTCCGTTGTGAGAGAGATGGACGAGGTCTGCGTGCGAGGGAGATGGAGGAGCGCAGGTCGCCTGTAGAGATAGAGGAGCGCAGGTGAGGAGAGGGAAAAAGGGGCCTATTCTCGTCTAGCAGGGGGCGATTCAGGAGATGAGTGAGAGAAGAGAGAAGAGAGCAGAGAGTGAGAGGAGCGTCCAGGAGAGAGTGAAAAGAGGGGTTTTGGGGGCGGGAAGGGGGAAAAATTGGGACATTTGCGCGCAGGAGAGAGTGAAAATAGAATTTTCGATGGTAAAATTAATTTATTTATTTTATTTGAAAACGAGTAGAAAAGTCTATTGATGTTTGAGAATTAAACGTCGATGATAAATTTTTCGACGCTAATTTTCGTCGATAAAAAAAAATTCATCGATAAAGGACTCGGATTTTTAATTTTTCTGAAAGAAAATTAAATATTACCTACGTTTTACAAAAAGAGTCACTAAAAGTTCATTTTACCGACTTCATAAAATTTGTCGATAATAGTCTTTGATATTTATTTTCCCTAAAAATACAATTAATAATAAAATTGAAGTTAAAGACCAAACCCATTGATTTACTGATCCAAACAGAAGGAAAGGAAGGAGAAGGAGAAAGGAGAGGATAAGGAAGAAAGAAAGGAGAGGAGACGAGAGGAACAGGGGAGGAAGAAGAGAAGAGAGGAAGATAGAGAGAGACAGGGAGTGGTGTGCAGGTGGGCGCAGGGCGGAACAGATGAGGAAGCAGGGGAGAGATGAGAGGAGATGAGATTCACGGGAGATGGAAAGAAAGAAAGAAATGAGTGAGGGATAAGGGCAAAAGGGGAGGCGGGAGAGGGAAATGAAAAGGAGAGGCGGGAGAGGGAAATTTTGGTTTGCCGACGTTTATATAAACGTCGGTAAAAATTATTTTATTTTTTTAACATTAACAGACGTTTAATATAAAACGACAGTAAAACTTTTTCCAACGCTAATTTTCGTCGGTCAAAATAAAATTCGTCGGTAAAAGTCTTTATTTTTAATTTTTCTAAAAATTAAATAAAATTTTACCGACTTTTACAGGAAAACATCACTAAAAGTTCATTTTACTGACTTCATAAAATTTGTTAATAATAGAATTCGTCGATAATAGTCTTTGATATTTATTTTCCCTAAAAATGATGTTAATAATAAAAAGAGGGGTTTCGGTGGCCGGAGAGGGAAAAAAATTTGGTAAATTTACCGACAATTATTTTCGTCACAAAAAATAGATTTTTCGTCGATAAAAATTAGTTTAATTTTTTTTATTTGAAAACAAGTAAAAAAGACTACCAACCTTTACTATGTTTTATATTAAACATCGGTGATAAACTTTCTGACGCTAATTTTCGTCTCCTTCTCCATTCTTTTCTTTCCCGTCTCTTTCTCCTACTCTCTTACTCTCTCTCACAACCACCTACTGCACTACCATCACCACCCTGCTTGCATAGCCACTGCACTCACCTTGCACCACCTTCGGAGATAGAATTATAATGGTAGAATTTAAGTTCATCATACGACTTCAACTTCGGAGATAGAATTATAATGGTAGAATTTAAGTTCATCATACGACTTCAAATTCAATATTTATTTCAAATAAAAGAAGTAGGGCAAGTGTACAAGCTTGACAGTCACTGTGGACCAAAAGTCTGTCCTATGACCAAATTCAGATTGAATTGTTTGAGAGTTAGTTTATTTCCTTTCATATATTTCATTTAGAATTTAAAAACAGATAACATGGGAGGTACACCTAAAAACTGAGGAGATGATGCATCTTCTGGAGTTACCTGCTTATATTTCTTGTAGATTCCCTTGGTTACTATGTTCTTGGATTCATCATTAATCGACATGGCATTGCACATCTCAGCCCGGTACTCATCATAATGAGGCTCCCATTTCTTCAAACAAGCGGCTGAAACTATTGGGCCAAAATTCATATTTCAACAACTACGTAGCACCGATTTTTTTCTTTTTCTTTATAGGAGAAGAAGGCCATAAACCTAGATCTAGATCTCAATCACATTCACACCACATCCTTCAAGGCCTCACTCTATCATCCATGTCAGCAATAGTTTTACCGAAGTAAAATAAAAATCAAAAAGGATTTTCTAACACTTAGGATCGAAAAACGGCCCGCCGGGGGTCCGGAACAGGAAACGGCCACCGAAAATTTTAGAAACCGGCACGAGCACTTCGCTCGAGGATATAAAAAATTGACGGAACTGACGGTTCGCAAATAGGACTCCCAGTTAGAGAATTAAAAGCAAAAAATAGGATTTTCCAACACTTAGGTTTGAAAACGGCCCGCAGGGCGTACGGATCTGGAAAAGGCTCCGAAAAAATTGGAAACCGACACGAGCACCTCGCTCGAGGTGAAATTAACTTGCAGGAACTGACGGCTCGTAAATCGGACTCCCGAATAATGAGTTAACCCTTAAAACGTTGGAATTTTACACTTAGGTTCAGTTTGGCATCTCTACTTTTCTCTTCTTATTGACTTAAAACTGATGGAATCCGGTTTTAGCATGTTTGGATGAAGCTTCTGCTGTGTCCATTTCAAATGGCACTAAGACAAACATTTGTGATCCAAACCGTTGATCATGTTAGGGGGGCTAAAAATGGCTATGCTGTGTCCATTTCAAATGGCACTAAGACAAACATTTGTGATCCAAACCGTTGATCATGTTAGGGGGGCTAAAAATGGCTATGATACCAAAAGTCAACCACTGGATCATTATAGATTGTGATGTATTGATGAAAACGTACAGACCATTAGATCATCATTTATGGAATCTTGTACGCCATATTTTCGCAATCCAAATTTTTAGTCCTCTTCAAAAGGTCATTTATAGTTATAGGTCCCCAACCCCAAATGTTGATTCAATATGGATCATGAAATATATTTGAAATAAATATCAATCGTTGGATTAATGCATGGTTACTACTGTGCATTCACGAGTTAAGACATGCAGCCCGTTTTTTCTATATTTCCGAACAATCTGGATCTCTAATGCAAGATATGGACCATAGACCCCCTTTATATGGCAAGTAACGTTTACTGGATCAAATTCCAACGATTGATCCTTCATGTATTGTGAGATATTGACAAAAAGGTCCAAAGGGTTAATGGTTCAATTTTAATTTTTGTGAGCCACTTTTTTCCGATCTAAACCTAAAATCCTCTTTAGGAGGTCAACAATGATTATCTGGTCAAATCTTATCGCTTGATTCATCATGGATATAATTATTTTATTTTTGTTGGTAAAATGAATATAAAAATAAATAAAAATTAATAAACAGATTTACCGACGTTTAATTTCGTCGGTAAAGGTAAAAAATAAAAATTTAAAAAGATATTTAACGACGTTTTTATTTTCGTCGGTACAATTAATATAAAAATTAATAAACATATTTACCGACGTTTGTATTTTCGTATGTAAAATTAATATAAAAATAAATAAATATTCATAAACGTATTTACCGACTTTTAATTTCGTCGGTAAAAATAAAAAAGAAAATTAAAAGCATATTTACCGACGTTTTATTTCGTCGGTAAAATTTAAAAAATAAATTATTTTTTTTTTAATTTAAGAATGGCCTTTGCCGACGTTTTACTAAAAAACGTCGGTAAAGGGTGTACTTTTGGCCACGTTTTTTAGAAACGTCGGTAAAAGTCTGTACTTTTGCCGACATTATTAAAAACGTCGGTAAATGATGTACTTTTGGCCACGTTTTTTAGGAAACGTCGGTAAAAGTCTCTACTTTTGCCGACGTTTTTAAAAAACGTCGGTAAAGGTCTACCCTTTACCGACGAATTTTAAAAACGTCGGTAAAGGCTATACTTTTGCCGACGTTTTTTAAAAACGTATGTAAAGGTCTACCCTTTACCGATGAATTTTAAAAACGTCGGCAAAAGTATACCCTTTACCGACGAATTTAGAAAACGTGGCTAAAAAACGTGGCTAAAAGTGCAATTTGTTGTAGTGTATGCATATATATCTTGTTGTTATTTATATATATGTATTGCTTGCTATCCATCGTGTTGACGATGCTACTCTTGGTGCATAGGTACCAAGCCCTTCTATCCCGAGGAGGAGACGACGGAGGAGATTCAGACGGATCAGTCTGATGAACTCCTAGACTATTGTACGGACGGTGCAATATAGCCGTATGTACTCCGTGCACGAAAGCCTTCATGCTTATTCGAATAGATTTATCTTTTGGTTTTCTTTTGTTTATCTTTTGGTTAGGCCCAAGTTTTACCGTGGCTTTTCATTGTAATTAATACTTTTAGTTAAACTGTTAAACTTGAATCTTAGTTAATGTATTTCAGTTATTGCTCTTAAACTATACATCTTTCAGATACCGCTTATAATTATTAAGCTTCCGCTAATTATTATTTATACTTGAGGAAATGTTTACACCTCACAGCGGTCTTCGATCCAGTTGGGACACGATTGGGGCTAAATTGTATTTAATTATTGTTTGGAAAAAATTAATTAGCCCTAATCTCACGCATAACCCCGGTTGTACTTTTGTGGGCGTGACACTTATCTTGCTATAGTCATTGGTATCTTATCCTTCATCTTCTATAGCCTTGTCAATTATATAATGAAAACACCCACACAGTCGTTTGTGTGGAAAATAGATTACAGAATTATATTAGACTTTAAGTTGATATCAGAGCCTTTCTAAGAACAACCGTAAAAAAAAATGGTAAAATATTCCTCTTGTACTTGTTCTTCTTCATCAGTAGCCACCCCCACTTCACCAAATTCACCCTCAACGACCACTTTTCCCACATTCACCCAAACATCTCCATGTGCTCCTGGTCAAACTTGACCGGAATAATTTATTACTATGGAGTTCCCGGTTCTTACGTATACTAAGGCTTCACAATGCCATGGTTTATGTGGATGGTTCCACCCCCGTCAAGGCAATCCCACTGATGTAGCTAGCTCAGATTTTCTCAAGTGGCAAATCTAGGGCCAGACTCTGCTTAGCCGGTTCATGACATCTCTCATAGAACCTGTACTTCCATAGGTGGTCGGTTTGTCCACAACTAAAGACGTTTAGCAGTCCCCTTGAGAAGACGTAATTGTACTAGTCTTGGGCCAACGAAAACTTGAAAAATCCCAAAAAGTTAGAAATCCACTCAAAATCCCCCATCCCGAGCCAAAGGCGCTGGCTGTTCAGTGCTGGAGACCCAAATCTGCACTGAACGGCCGACCAAGTAGGTGGCTCCACAGCTTGCCATGGAACAACCGGCTGTCCCACCTAGGATGGCCGGTAGTCCATCTCAGGGCCCTATTTTTGGGTCTCTCTTTGGAAATTGATCCTAAAATCCCTTCTGCCATTTTGTCGACCTTAGAAACATGATAGGTGGGACCAAAATGTGACCAAACTTCAATCATATTCCCTCGAAACATGCCCACCTTAGATCCTTTCTTTGAACCAACGGTTGTTGAGTGACCAACTGTACACCCACTGGTTGTCCACCTCTAGATTGGGTTCTTGACATTTGAAGGACCTTGTTTGAGGGCCTTTGAGGTTATGAAACTTCTACCCAACCCTCACTATTGGTTACCCTTGGTTTAGGGGACAAAAAAACTTAGATATTGGTAGATCCTTGTATCCGAACTTTGCCCAATACTGTTTTCACTTGAATCATGACGGAGTGGTGTCTTGAACTAACATGCACTTTCCGGATTGCTTGCTTAGGGTTTGGGATGTCCCTACCTTCCGATTGCACCAAGTATGTTGAATTTCGACATCTGTACCCTATGAGCGAATATAATTGGAAATCATTGGGTTTGCATGTCTAAGGCAATCCACGGCTTAGAATAACTTCGTAATGGATCTTTGAATGTTGTTTAGAATGATATAGGTCACTTAATGAAATGCATACGCTATTCGTGTGCGTTGTGCATGCCTCCTTTATTTTAGTTTAACCGTTTTTCCGTCATGATGATGGACCTACCGAGCCTTAGTGACTTCGATTTGTGGGTCTCCTTGGGGTTAGCATGCAGTTATCTCCCTAGTTTGACCTTTGATGTACCCGGATGCTTAAGAGGTTTTTTGGGTTGGTTAGCTAGCACTCAATGCCTAGCTTCCTCTGGAGTTACCAGATCACCTTGCTTTTTCCTACCTGTGTGGGGATAATCCCGAACTCACCGGGATCCCTGTCAGATGCAGCATCTGGGACTCCCGCACCAGCTAGTCCATCTCGGCAGAGCTCAGTCTCGGCAACAGTGCCAGCCTCCAGCTCGGCCAAGTGATTCCACTTCGGCCATACGCTCATTAGCTTTACCTCGGCCAGGGTGTCCCCAGCCCGGCTAGGGACTTCAGCTCGGTCCTCCACTTCGGCATCCCTGCGAGGTCTCCAGCCAAGTCAAGGTCGCTCCCGACCTCGGCACCAAGCACCCCAGATCGTTCACACCTCGGCTATAACATCAGGAAGCTACCCATGGCGGGGGCTGACAGCTGTCCTCCCATGGACACTTAAGCACGCTACAGCACGTGCGACAGGATATGGGCACCGCCCATATCCTCTGACAGCCACCCATGTTGCCCATGCTTCCTGACAAATCGGCGTCCACACGCGCCAGAGAAGGCTAGGACGGGATTGTACCTCCCTAGTACCTGACAATGTGAGCTATGACGAGACAGTCAACCACCTCCTTGTCTCATCTCCGCCTCTATAAATGGAGCAAAACGAGAACAGTAAGAGAGCTCTCTCCTTTCGGAGAGAACCACACGCTGGTATCATCTTCTTCCCCAAAATCTCTAACCTTAGTCTAGTTCTCATACTGACTTAGGCATCGGAGAGCCTTGCGCTGCCCACATCCAGGGTCCTCTGACTGTTATCTTCCTCCTCCCTTCTCCAGATTTCAGGCAGGCAGCGGTGTTCAACCAGAGAGCTCTCAGCTCCACTCCCTACACCTTGTGAGTCATTTTATGCACTTACAATTGGCGCCGTCTGTGGGGAACGAGCAAAAAGCCATCTTCCCCCAAACACCATGCCTCGAAGAATGAGAAAGGAAGAAGAACCATCAGCACTGCCGGCGCGGCTGCCGCCAGTCCCCCGCCAGAGGAGGTCCAGGGCAAAATCTGGTCCATCGAGTATCCAAAGGCCGGAAGCTCAGTCAGGTTCATCCTCTAAGGAGGTCCCAACACGTTCCTGACGAGATAAGCTTCGATTGGAGCTTTCCCGGCAAGAGGATTCTCGGCCAAATGAATCTCAGGATCAGATGGGCGACGTCGACTCTCTCCTCACGAAGATTAGGGCCCAAAATCTTGTCATCCAAGCGCAGGACGAGTTGATCTGTCAACTTCAGCAGTAGCTACAAGAAGAAGGGGCGACCACAGCTCCATCCTCCAATTTCTTAAAGAAATTGAGACGAAAACTGAAGAAAGACGCAAACCTCAAAGAATGGCTTGACCAGCGCGTCAGGCAAGCAATCCATCAAAACATGGAGAGGGTCGACCTCATTCGAGGTCGGTCAAGTGTCTCCTCCAGTTCGGCAAGCAACTCATCCAGCTCAGTAGACATCCCTTCCAGCTCGGGGGGCTACTGAAGCCTCCTATCATCCTTCAGCTTCGATCCCCGTCAGCTTCGATCATACGACCCTCTACTGTCTCCCGGCACGGTCCTCTACTGTCAGCTTCGATGGCGTGATCAGCCCCTATGGCATTTTCAGCTTCGATGGCCCGTCAGCTTCGATCGTACGATCCTCTACCGACTTACGGCACGATCCTCTGCTGTCAGCTTCGATAGCACCGTCAGCTTCGACGACATCGGCACGACGTACCCTCTACTGTCGGCTTCGATCGCACGACCCTCTACCGTTATATTCGACGGCACGGTCCTCTGCTGTCAGCCTTGATCGCACTGTCCTCTACCGCCATCAGTCGTCCAGAGCCCCGTGCTCCTACATCTCGGTCGCGCGCCAGATCTCGAATTCTTGCATCTCGGCTACGTGCCAGATCTTGACTTCATGCATCGCGGCAACAGCACCAGATTCTCGGCCTCATGCTGGTGTCGCCCTTGTGCTAGCTACACGCTTCACGCAGGTTCGGCCTCATGACGGTCTCGGCCTCATGCTGGTGTCGCCCTCGTGCTAGCTACACGCTTCACGCAGGTTCGGCCTTATGACGGTCTCAGGCTACGCGCCCCGATTGACTACGCCTCTGGTCCAAAGCCAGCTGGTCATGTCCCTGTTCTCCACCTCACGCTGGTGTCGCCCTCATGCTGGCCTCCACGTCATGCAGGTTCGGCCTCGTGCTGGCTACGGCCTCACGATGGTGTCGCCCTCATGCTGGCCTCCATGTCATGTAGGTTCGGCCTCGTGCCGGTTTACGACACTGCACCTCTGGTGACGAGCCAGTTGGTCACGTCTCGGATCTCCATTTCGTGCTTTGTGAGCATCTCGGCTCTCCTGCCAGATTGCCGGCGCGCCCCTGGCGACGAGCCCGTGGGTCTTCTCCATTTCGTGCTTTGTGAGCATCTCGGCTCTCATGCCAGATTGCCGGTGCGCCCCTGGCGACGAGCCAGTGGGTCTTCTCCATTTCGTGCTTTGTGAGCATGTCGGCTCTCATGTCAGATTGCCGGCGTGCCCCTGGCGACGAGCCAGTGGGTCTTCTCCATTTCGTGCTTTGTGAGCATCTCGGCTCTCATTCCAGATTGCCGGCGCGCCCCTGGCGACGAGCCAGTGGGTCTTCTCCATTTCGTGCTTTGTGAGCATCTCGTCTCTCATGCCAGATTGCCGACGCGCCCCTGGCGACGAGCCAGTGGGTCTTCTCCATTTCGTGCTTTGTGAGCATCTCGGCTCTCATGCCAGATTGCCGGCGCGCCCCTGGCGACGAGCCAGTGGGTCTTATCCATTTCGTGCTTTGTGAGCATCTCGGCTCTCATGCCAGATTGCTAGTGCGCCCCTGGTGACGAGCCAGTGGGTCTTCTCCATTTCGTGCTATGTGAGCATCTCGACGCTATGCCAGATTGCCGGCGCGCCCCGACCTCTTGCTGGTTCGCCCTCGTGCTAGCTATGTGCTTCACGCAGGTTCGGCCTCATGATGGTCCCGACCTCTTGCTGGTCCGTCCACGTGCTGGCTACGACCTCACGATGGCTCAGTCTCATGTTGGTCTCGGCCAGGTGCTCCTACCTCAGTCTCAGTCTCCACTAGCTCGGCAGCAGTGCCAGTCTCCAGCTCGGCCGCAGTGCCAGTCCTCATCTCGGCCGCGTGCCATATTTCGATCTCTTGTATCTCAGCTACGTGCCAGATCTCGACTTCGTGCATCGCGGCAGCAGTGCCAGATTCTTGACCTCACACTGGTGTCGCCCTCATGCTGGCCTCCACGTCATGCAGGTTCGGCCTCGTGCTGGCTATGGCCTCACGATGGTGTCGCCCTCATGCTGGCCTCCACGTCATGTAGGTTTGGCCTCGTGCTGGTTTACGAGACTGCACCTCTGGTGACGAGCCAGATGGTCACGCCTCGGATCTCCATTTCGTGCTTTGTGAGCATCTCGGCTCTCATGCCAGATTGCCGGATCGCCCCTGGCGACGAGCCAGTGGGTCTTCTCCATTTCGTGCTTTGTGAGCATCTCGGCTCTCATGCCAGATTGTCGGCGCGCCCCTGGCGATGAGCCAGTGGGTCTTCTCCATTTCGTGCTTTGTGAGCATCTCGGCTCTCATGCCAGATTGTCGGCGCGCCCCTGGCGACGAGCCAGTGGGTCTTCTCCATTTAGTGCTTTGTGAGCATTTTAGCTCTCATGCCAAATTGCCGGCGCGCCCCTGGCGACGAGCCAGTGGGTCTTCTCCATTTCGTGCTTTGTGAGCATCTCGGCTCTCATGCCAGATTGCCGGCGCGCCCCTGGCGACGAGCTAGTGGGTCATCTCCATATCGTGCTTTGAGAGCATTTCGGCTCACATAAAATGTTGCCGGCACGCCCCTAGCGACGAGCCGGAGGGTCATGTCTCCATTTCTCAGTTGGTGACAAACTAGTTGAGCGAAAGACAGCTTGAAAGCACAAGTGTTATCCTCCATGATACTTAGCTTCTGACCTCAAAAGAAAGTCTAATGAGCTCAGAAGCTGGGGGGATATTGTGTGGGGATTATCCTGAACTCACCGGGATCCCTGTTAGATGCAGCATCTGGGACTCCCGCACCAGCTAGTCCATCTCGGCAGAGCTCAGTCTCGACAACAGTGCCAGCCTCCAGCTTGGGCAAGTGATTCCACTTCGGCCATACGCTCATTAGCTCCACCTCGGCCAGGGCGTCCAACTCGGCTAGGGACTTCAGCTCGGTCCTCCACTTCAGCATCCCTGCGAGGTCTCCAGCCAAGTAAAGGTCGCTCCCGACCTCGGCACCAAGCACCCCAGATCGTTCACAACTCGGCTATAGCACCAGGAAGCTACCCATGGCGGGGACTGACAGTTGTCCTCCCATGGACACTTAAGCACGCTGCAGCACGTGTGACAGGACAAGGGCACCGCCCATACCCTCTGATAGCCACCCATGCTGCCCATGCTTCCTGACAAATCAGCGTCCACATGCGCCAGAGAAGGCTATGATGGGACTATACCTCCCTAGTACCTGACAATGTGAGCTATGACGAGACAGTCAACCACCTCTTTGTCTCATCTCCGCCTCTATAAATGGAGCAAAACGAGAATAGTAAGAGAGCTCTCTCCTTTCCGAGAGAACCACACGCTGGTATCATCTTCTTCCCCAAAATCTCTAACCTTAGTCCAGTTCTCATACTGACTTAGGCATCCGAGAGCCCTGCGCTGCCTAAGTCACGACCCCAAACCCTAGGGCCGTGAAAATTGTTAGGAGTTAAGTAATGAATTATGTTTCTCCCAAGATCCGCGTGTGTGAGGATAACACGCTCCAACACATCCTGAATATTTTTGCGGAAACTTTCATGGCGTTGCGACCCGAAGTCCGTGGCCATCGGATTTCGTGTCGCACTCAACCCAAGCATATAATTATCTTATCATTGAACATATCAGACTGGAACAAACCATTATAACAAAATACGGAGCTGACAGTATCTGGATATTATATTTCCACATATGTTCAAGTTACAAATAACAATGTACATTAATTGCAATCCCAATAAACAGGCTAATAAAAGCCATACAAAATAAGCTAATAATCACTACCCCATATGTAACGTAGCTCCGATGTCAAGCTCAATGTCTACACGACATAGCTGACAAAACAACCTGCAAGCTCATGGCTCAATAGCCAACACGTACACTCTGATCGGGCTAGATATCTGAACCTGAGTACCAAAGTAGTGGGTCAGACACGACGATCTGGCAGGTAGGTGAAAAGATAATACAAGTGCTGAAAAATAAAACATATGACAATCATGGTATTTGACAAAATTCTGTATTCATATAAAACGGGTACAAAACATGATATTTGACAAGACATGTATTCCTTTAAAGCATGTCTAAAACATGTATATTTAGCAAAACATGTATTCATTTGAAACGGGTGTAAAACATGGATATTTGACAAATCGATAATTTATTTAAAACATGTACAAGGTATGAACATTTACAAATTGGTATTTCATTTAAAGCATGTATATTTAAAACAGTAAGGGTATCAAGGATCGGGAACTGTCAAAATGACAACCACACAAAGGTAAATCCTCTCTCACTAAAGTGAAGAGAGCACATACCCTGCAGGATCATTGACCTCGGTCACACAAGGTGAGGAGGGACAACGATAAAATACTATAATATACATATATATACTCTGCTGGACCACGGTAGCGAACCGGGTAAAAACTCTACGGATTCCAGACTGCAGCTGACTAACAGGAGGGGAAGGATCTCCAAGTCGGTGGATCAAACCGACAAGGTTGTCCAAGCTTAGTGGTGCCGACTCATAGGTCAAATGCGGGAAATCAAAACAAATGCATATAACGGAACATGGTGCCATAGGCACAAATGCACATCCATATCCAGTCAAGCATATACAAGTTAGCAAAATGCTAAACACATTACTTTCAATACTCTCGGAGCAAGTCTAGTCATATAACGTGGGTTTAAAAATCCAAAAGTAAGAGTCTGGTTGAAATCAAATACGAGTGGGTTCTCATATATTTCCGGGCTAGGCATTGAGGTTTCAAGATTGGCCAATGTGAATAGGGTTCCGTATGTCGGTTATGATATAAATTGGTACTCTTTTAAGAATTAGGGAATCCCGGGTCATTATGCACATTGACAAGTCTAGAAATCCTCACCGAATCTCCATGATGGGGTTTCTCCTTCCTTCGGACTTCATACGACGCCTTACAAGTCCTTGCATTGCATTGGGGCTCCAAACAATATCTCCCCAAGCCTAAAAACAATGTTTCAATTCTTTAAGTATTGACCCAGGCATGACAGGCAGTTCGCTCGAGCGGACTGGGAAGTTCGCTCGGGCGAACTGCTCTCTGTTTGGGGTTCGCTCGAGCGGACCTGCCCGGATCAGGTTGGCTCGAGCGATCAGGAGGTTGGCTCGAGCCAACGAGGTTCTGTGATGGGTTCGCTCGAGCGATGTGTCAAGGTCGCTCGAGCGAACTGTCCAGAAACTGTTTTCTGTGTACAGTTCGGCCCTTCTTCTTTCTTTCCTTTCACCCTCTTTTGAACACCCATTAATCATACATTTGAGGGTCTCTAAAACCTCATTTAAGCCCCATTCAGCCTTCATCAAACATTCTACAAATCACTCCCATCAATCCTTCTCATTTCATCATCCAAAGCACATAAAACCCATACATTTTGTAAATCAAACTAAATGCAATCATTGTGACATTTTCAAGAAAGTAATGAGCTAGAAAGATATTTTAACAAGATTATTTCAAAGTCAATGAAAGATATAGCATGAAACAAGGTTTAGGCAAATCAAAAGTCATTAATGAAAACCAAATATGTGCATAGAGCATGAAATACATCAATATATCATTTCATCCACTTGCCTTAGGTCCAATGCTAAGAAAATCAAGCCACTAACACCTCTCCAAGCCAAGACACCAAATCTACACAAAACCCCCAAATACAAACCCTAAAACCATCAAAACCAAGAAATACAAAGAGAAAGCTTCTAATAATGGAGATGGAGAGTCTCATGGGCTAGGAAATCACAAATCTAGGAGATGGAGAGAATCACTTACCTAGAAAGTCTTCAAATAAGCAAGGTTAGCTCAAAGAGAAATTCGAAGTTGATGAATCCTTCTAAAAATGGTACCAATTGAAAGCTCTTGACGAGGTGAACAAGATTGGTGAATGTCTTCTCTTGATTTGAGCAAGGCTTGAGGGTGATTTGTGAGGAAGAAATAAGGGAAGAAGAAAGGGGTGGAAAATCCCCCATTTCTTGCACAGGCACTGCTGGGACGATTGGGAGAGAAGAGGGAGAGGAGATGGGTACTAATAATGGGTGGGTGTGGGCCCCACCACACTTAAAACACTTAAAACTTGCAAATGGAGATTAGGAGGCTTTCTAGACATCGGATCAAGAAACTTAAAACATGAAAAGTGTCCGAAATAAAATTATCTTTCCAACAAGGTTAATATTGACATACTTTTGGGGTCCACAGAAAAAGTCAACTATTTGGTCAAAGGGATCAAAACAATGGATTCAAGTGTTAAGACATCGATTTCTGGGCCTCGAATGCGATCGACAAAGAAGAGAGAAATGTTTCTTATAAAATCTATTTTCCAAAAAGTATATATTTGGTAAGGTTCTGAGATCTCGAAATTTGGGTCCAAATTCAATGTGAAAAAGACTGATTTTGCCCCCAGGGCTGGAAAAACTGATTTTCGGAGTTTCAAATGGGTACGGAGTGAACACGAAAGTTGTAGGGAATGACGAGATTAGTCAAACGAAGCTGAAATGGAAATTTTTAGAAATCAAAAAGAATCTCTCCAAAATGACCACACAAAACAAATAGGACCCTATGGTCATTGTCTAGGTTCACTGGCTTCCAAAACCAAAGAAAATAAAATCAAACTCAGAAATTCGATCAAATAACCGGTAAACCCACTGAGAAAACAAATCCATGATTAAAACATGCTAAACCAGGAAATCTGGGGTCGGGTTTGTTGGATACCGCGATCACTGAGAGGGGGGGGGGTGAATCAGTGATTTCTAAAAACAGGTCCAATTCAACAACAAAACAAGTCAAATCACACAATCACACCAGATTTAACGTGGTTCACCGAAAGGCTACGTCCACGGTTCAAAGACTGTCCGAACACCAATCCGGGACAGATCTGAATCTTATTTAGTCGCACCAACGACAAAGAGCACCAACCCTTAGTTTTAGATAGCACCAACTATCTAGGAAGCACCGACTCCCTTTACAATTTATCTGCACCCACAGATAGGATCACCAAACCCTAAACACCAAGCACCAACTTGATGTAAGAACAGAATAGAAGATTAATTCTGTCTACAGCCCTTCCCCTCTACAATTCTCTCTCTCTCAATCCCTTACAAATTGAAATTAAAGCATAAACAGAGAGACACTTAACTCATGGACGAATCACCATCTTCTAGAGCATAATCTCGTCCACAATTGCTGTAGAAAACGTCTGATAATGCAGCAACACAGCAACACAGCACCAGCACTCTTCTTCTCTCCAAAACTCTCTCTATTTTCTCTCTAAAACTCTTCTCTTCTGGTGTCTCTTTAGAACGACCCATACATGCCTTTATATAGGTTTTGATAACCCTTAATTGTATTTAAAACGGGCTACAATTCGTTTAGAAAGAGTCCCAAACAAATTAGATAAGTGTGCTGAATTTTCGTGCAAAACTTCTAATTCTGCGCAACTCTGGTTCCCGTGCTCGGTCGACATCCTTGCTTGCTCGGTCGACCGAAGACACTGACTGGAAAACAGACAATTTCGAGCTCGGTCGACATCCTGGGGTCCCGGTCGACCGAAGACACACTGTGTCACGAAAATAACTGAGAGGTGCCTTTTTTTCTGTTTCTGCAGGTTTCTTCTTGCTCGGTCGACCGCATGAGG
This sequence comes from Litsea cubeba, assembly GCA_012931725.1. Taxonomy (NCBI): domain Eukaryota; kingdom Viridiplantae; phylum Streptophyta; class Magnoliopsida; order Laurales; family Lauraceae; genus Litsea; species Litsea cubeba. The sequence goes on from CM022949.1 coordinate 67,603,962, forward strand.
AGCCCGGTCGACCGCGTGCTCTGCTTCAGGAATTCTGAATTCCTGACTGTTTCACTTCTGATTCTTCTTTTCAGCTCTATCAACACTAGCCTTTTAACATCTCGTTTGTGACAATGTGTTGACAAGAATTCCAACTCAAAACAATACTTGAGATGCTAATTTCTTCAATTCTTCAAAGACTAATCATGTCATCTCAAATTCCAACAATCTCCCCCTTTGGAATTGTTGGCAACACTATTGGAACTTCAACACTTTCAACTCCAGCTTGCAGCTCTTCCAAGTTCTTTTCAACACTCACTTGGAACCAATTCTGAAATTCTGAAATAACAACCATGCACTGTCAACAATCTCCCCCTAGCTTTTATAGCATAACATCTCTCCTTGCTATCATATCATAACATCTCTCCCCCTTTGACAACAAGTCCAAAGGGACCAAACCGAGGAGCGAATAGGATATTCAATGAATGCATTGCTCCCCCTTTCAAGCACAACTCCTACGGTTTAGGAGAGTGAGTAACTCCTAACTTTTTCCGGAGATACTCGAAGACTTCCTTTGGCAGAGGTTTCGTGAAAATATCAGCCACTTGCTCAGTTGTTGGAACATATTCCAACTTGACCTCTCCATCAGCAACTTTATCTTTAAGAAAATGATAACGAATTGCTACATGCTTTGTTCGAGAGTGCTGAACAGGATTTTTAGATATATGAATTGCACTCGTGTTGTCACATAGGATCGGCGTAGGATCCGTTGTAGGAACTCCTAGATCAGAGAGCATTTGCCGCATCCATAACACTTGCGTACAACAAGTTGCCGCTGCAATATATTCCGCTTCCGCTGTCGAAAGGGATACTGAGTCTTGCTTCTTACTATGCCAAGCAACTAATCTTTCTCCAAGATAAAATGCGCCGCCGCTAGTACTCTTGCGATCATCTACGCATCCAGCCCAATCGGCATCAGAATATGCAACAAGAGTAAAGGATTTTCCTTTGGGATACCAGATACCAAGCTCCATAGTACCTTTCAGATATCGAAATATTCTTTTCACTGCTGTAAGGTGCGTTTCAGTTGGTGCTGCTTGAAAACGTGCAACCATACATACTGCTTGTAGAAGATCTGGTCTTGTAGCAGTCAAGTAGAGCAAGCTTCCTATCATAGAGCGATAGGTGGTATGATCAACGGACGAGGCCTTATCATCTTTGCTAAGCTTCGTGTTCGTTGACATTGGTGTGCTCACTGGCTTGCTGTCTTCCATATTGAACCGTTTCAGCATTTCCTTAATGTACTTCATTTGTGATATGAAGATACCATGTTTCAGCTGCTGAACTTGTAAACCAAGAAAGAACTTTAGTTCTCCAAGCATTGACATCTCAAATTCTTTCTTCATCTCTTCAGCGAAATTCCTGCACATCTCTTCATCGTTGCCACCAAAGATTATGTCATCAACATAAACAATGACAACCAGCTGTTTGCTTAACTCAGTTTTGACATACAGATTGCTATCAACCATTCCTTTTCCAAAACCGATCTTGCGGAGATAGAGATCCAGCCTTGCATACCATGCCCTTGGCGCTTGTTTCAGTCCATAAAGAGCCTTTTTCAACTTGCACACTAGATCTGAATTTTTGCTGATGAGAAAACCATCAGGTTGCTCAATGTAGACTTCTTCTTCAAGTAAGCCATTCAAGAAAGCTGACTTTACGTCCATCTGAAATACCTTGAAGGTTTTGTATGCTGCCAATGCAAGAAACATACGAATAGCTTCCAGACGAGCTACCGGTGCAAAGGTCTCTTCAAAATCTATGCCTTCAACTTGAGCATAGCCTTTACAAACCAACCTTGCTTTGTTTCTAATGACTTGACCATCTTCATTCAGCTTATTCCTAAAGACCCATTTAGTACCAATAACATTCTTATCAGTAGGTCTAGGAACAAGTTCCCATGTGGAGTTCTTCTCAATTTGCTCCAACTCCTCATGCATAGATTTCAACCAACTTTCATCGAGACTGGCTTCAGCCACAGTCTTGGGTTCAATGGTGGACACAAGTGAGTAATTGCTAACTACACTTTGTCTAGTTTGAACGCCTGCCTTAGGATCTCCAATGATTTGATCCTTAGGGTGTTGCTCTACCCAAGTGCTGTGCTTCTTAGGTGAAGTATCTTCTGAGTCATCCTTTGATTTCTCAGAATCATTAGATTCAGCCATCTCATCATCAATCTCACTCGAGTCCTCATAAACTGGACTGTCATTATGAGTTGCATTCTTTGGTTCAATATTCTCATCTATTCTCACATCAGCACTTTCTATGATTTTTCTGGTTCTTTTGTTAAGACACCTATATGCCTTGCTAGTAGAGGAGTAACCCAGAAATATACCTTCGTCAGCTCTTTCTTCAAATTTGCCCGGATTTTGTTCGAGCCGCTTGATGTAACACTTGCTGCCGAAGACTTTGAAGTGCTTGACTGTTGCTTTTCTTCCAAACCATAGCTCATAGGGAGTTTTGTCTTCATGTGGCCTGATCAAGCATCGATTTTGAATGTATACGGCCGTATGAATTGCCTCTTTCCAATACTTGTCAGCCATCTTGCTTTCACTTAGCATCGTACGAGCCATCTCTTGTACGGTGCGATTCTTCCGTTCCACTACTCCATTTTGCTGTGGAGTTCTAGGGGCTGAGTACTGTCTTTGAATGCCATGATGTTCACAATATTTAGTGAACTCTTCAGATGTGAACTCGCCTCCACGATCAGACCTTAAAATCTTGATACGTTTTTCGAATTGATTTTCAACCTGTGCTTTAAACACTTTAAAACGATCAAGTGCTTGATGCTTATGCTTAAGAAACAATACCCATGTCATACGAGTATAATCATCAATGCATAACATGAAATACTTATCTCCATTGGTGCTTTGAGTTCGCATCGGTCCACAGAGATCAGTGTGCACTAGCTCAAGAGGTTTCTTGGAATGATGCTCCTTTGACTTGAACATAACCCTCGTTTGCTTTCCCTTTTGGCAAGAGTCGCAAATGGGATTGGAAGGCTTTTCAACTTTAGACATGCCTCTTACAGCCTTTGAATTGCAAATCTTTGACATGTTATCAAAGCTTAGATGCCCAAGGCGTTTGTGCCACAACCAACTTTCCTCTGTCCGACTCATCAAGCAGGTCTTTTCAGCTCCATCTGACAATGTATAGAGATTTCCAGCAGTTCTTGATCCAGTTGCCACTGTTTTGCCGTTGCTACTCTTCTTGATGGCAAACCCATTCTTTGTGAAGATAACTTCGTGACCCTTGTCACAGATCTGGCTCACACTAAGCAGATTGTGTCTCAATCCAGACACATATAAGACTTATTCCGATCTGATCTTGTTTGCCATAAGCTGAATAACACCTTTTCCGCAGATTTTGGCACCATCATTGTTGCCAAACTTCACTGAACCGCCTTCATAGTGCTGTAATTTGATTAATTTCTCTTTATCACCAGTCATATGGCTTGAACAACCACTATCAAGGACCCATGGTGCTGCCTTCTTTTGTGCATTGAATGCCATTTGCACAATGAGAGATTCTTTGGGACTTTCTGCACTTTGCTTTGCTCTCCAAGCCTTGACTAACTTGGGTTTCTTTTCAACCTGAAATTTGTTAGCAATATGCAACCTACAATCCCTAGCCAAGTGTCCATAATTATGACACATATAGCACTCAATTTTGTGGCTACTTAGGATTGAAAAAGGATTCCTAGTCACAAATGGACTGTTTCTTACATAGAATTTGCAATCAGCTCTTTTATGTCCAAACATATTACAATGAAAGCAATAACCATAGAATTTGTATCTTCTTTGTGGCTGGTTAGTCTTCATTACCTTTCTAACAGGAATGGACTCCTTTCTAGGTTGAGTGGGCTTCATAGAATTAGAAGGTGCAGTGACTTGCTTCACAAGCTCTTTCTTTTTAGGAGGTGCAATCTTAGAGGATTCTCCTTTCTCAAATCCTAGACCAAATCTGAAGTGGGCAGGTCTTTGAACTTTCAGTAGTTCATTGAGTTTCATAGTCCCTTCAATCGCTTGGAGCGCTTTGAGTTTTTTGCTATTTTCCAAATTTTCAGCCTTTGCTCTAGCGATCTCAGTTTCAAGTTTCATAGCCTCTTCCTTTTTGATACTTATTTGGTTTTCAAGGACTTCTACCATTCTTTTATATTCTTCTACTTGAGTTTTCAAAGCAATAATAGAACTTTCAGATTCATGGAGAAGTTTCAGATTTTTCTTACTTGATTTGCGTTCCATGCTAAGCTCCTCAAGTGCGGCTATGAGTTCCTCTTCAAGATTGACTTCAGCCTCCTCATCCTCTTCCGGATCTAGCTCTTCTTCTTCTTCAACAGTGACCATGAAGAGAGCTTCGGTTGATTCATCATCGTCTGAAGTTTTAGACGTGCTGTCATCTTGTTGACATAGAAAGTTTTTAGCTTTGCCCCTTTTTCTGAAGTTTCTCTTTCCTTTACTCTTTTCAGCACAAGAGTCATTATCATTGTCTTCTTTTAGCGGACACTTCGCAGCAAAGTGACCAATACCTCCACAATTGAAGCATTTAAAGGGTAGCTTCCCTTTGTACTTGCCATTGCTTCCTTTCTTCAACTTTCTAACAAATTGAGCCTCAAGCTCATCATCATCAGAATCAACATCATGACCAGCAGTCTCTTTTGCCTTTTTCTGAACCTTGAAGGCCGCTTCTTTATCAGATGAAGACGTCTTTCCTATGCGCATCTCATAGGCGGTTAGAGAACCATGTAATTCATCCATGGAAAATGCATTCAGATCTTTGGCTTCTTCAATGGCTGAGACTTTTGAATCAAACCGGGGAAGAAGAGATCTTAGAACCTTTTTGACGATGACCGGCTCTTTAATCTCCTCCCCTAGTCCACGAATGTCATTCGTGACTTCATTCACTCGTTGCATATACGAGTCAACATTCTCGCTTTCCTCCATGCGAAGAGACTCGAATTGAGAGCGATGAGTTTGCAATTTGGCTTCTTTAATCTTCTCATCACCTTCATGTATGCTTTGCAACTTGTCCCAAATTTCCTTGGCTGTTTTGCATGCAATTACTTTGACAAGCTCGCTGTCCACAAGGCCACTAAAGAGTGCATTATGTGCCTTGGAGTCGTTGTCTGCCAACTTCTTCGATGCTGTATCATTGGGTACGGTGGCAGCATTGTAACCGGCTCTGACAGCCTCCCAAACATCATAGCCAAGAGATTTGATGAAGGCTTGCATCCTAATCTTCCAAAAGGAGTAATTAGAACCATCAAACAGAGGTGCTTTCATATTCCCTGTATTGACTGCCATGTGATTTGACAAGAGATCACCCTTAGCGTATTAAACTGATCAAGGGAACCTCGCTCTGATACCAATTGTTGGATACCGCGATCACTGAGAGGGGGGGGGGGGGGGGTGAATCAGTGATTTCTAAAAACAGGTCCAATTCAACAACAAAACAAGTCAAATCACACAATCACACCAGATTTAACGTGGTTCACCGAAAGGCTACGTCCACGGTTCAAAGACTGTCCGAACACCAATCCGGGACAGATCTGAATCTTATTTAGTCGCACCAACGACAAAGAGCACCAACCCTTAGTTTTAGATAGCACCAACTATCTAGGAAGCACCGACTCCCTTTACAATTTATCTGCACCCACAGATAGGATCACCAAACCCTAAACACCAAGCACCAACTTGATGTAAGAACATAATAGAAGATTAATTCTGTCTACAGCCCTTCCCCTCTACAATTCTCTCTCTCTCAATCCCTTACAAATTGAAATTAAAGCATAAACAGAGAGACACTTAACTCATGGACGAATCACCATCTTCTAGAGCATAATCTCGTCCACAATTGCTGTAGAAAACGTCTGATAATGCAGCAACACAGCAACACAGCACCAGCACTCTTCTTCTCTCCAAAACTCTCTCTATTTTCTCTCTAAAACTCTTCTCTTCTGGTGTCTCTTTAGAACGACCCATACATGCCTTTATATAGGTTTTGATAACCCTTAATTGTATTTAAAACGGGCTACAATTCGTTTAGAAAGAGTCCCAAACAAATTAGATAAGTGTGCTGAATTTTCGTGCAAAACTTCTAATTCTGCGCAACTCTGGTTCCCGTGCTCGGTCGACATCCTTGCTTGCTCGGTCGACATCCTGGGGTCCCGGTCGACCGAAGACACACTGTGTCACGAAAATAACTGAGAGGTGCCTTTTTTCTGTTTCTGCAGGTTTCTTCTTGCTCGGTCGACCGCATGAGGAGCCCGGTCGACCGCGTGCTCTGCTTCAGGAATTCTGAATTCCTGACTGTTTCACTTCTGATTCTTCTTTTCAGCTCTATCAACACTAGCCTTTTAACATCTCGTTTGTGACAATGTGTTGACAAGAATTCCAACTCAAAACAATACTTGAGATGCTAATTTCTTCAATTCTTCAAAGACTAATCATGTCATCTCAAATTCCAACAGGGTTCTCACAGCCCACAGCCAGGGTCCTCTGACTGTTATCTTCCTCCTCCCTTCTCCAGGTTTCAGGCAGGCAGCGATGTTCAACCAGAGAGCTCTCAGCTCCACTCCCTGCACCTTGTAAGTCGTTTTATGCACTTACAATACCCATTTGGGCCACCCATCGTTAGAACTCCTAATACTCGACCCTTCATTTTAGAATGCTTAGTTTTACTTAGTTTTGATCATTTGCGCACTTGATGTCCAACCTTGCCCAAACTTTTGTATTTCATCAACTTAGAATTGTCTAAGATATGTTAAGCCTAGTCACCGGTTTAACTTGTTTTCTTCGGTACTCGAAGTAGTTACCCGGTCGTTGAGATAATTCCCTGATTCGAATCCTATGTTTAGCCCATTTATGTGAATATATGGAGTCGGCATCACTTAGGTCATTCTCAACCGATTACTGCGCTACTAATCTCGGTTGAGTAGGTGTCGCGCTACTACTCTTGGTTGAGTAGTATGCTCTTAATATTACGTTTTTGTCCCTGGTACGTGGTATGCACTAAGCAACCAATAAATAAGCTACTTAATATGCACACAACTTAAAACTCGCAAGCGCACAAGATCACTATGTAGTGTAGTGAATTGTAAGTACGATGTCGATCCCACGAAGACTTGTGATAAAACAATGTCAAAATTAAACAAAAATTAGAATATTAAAATAAACAATTGAATGATGAAAAGTGGAATTAAACTATTAAAAATAGTAATTTGAAGTATCAAAAGCTAATTGGAAGTAACCTAAAAACAACTAGTATGAGAATTGAAAAAAACAGTAATAATGAATGAATGAACTAGGGTTTCATCTACTCCCCTAACCAATCCTATGCATGTCCCTTATTATCTTTTAATAAAAAATCAGATTTTATTAGTGACATCTATCTACTCCCCTAACCAATCCTATGCATGTCCCTTATTATCTTTTAATAAAAAATCAGATTTTATTAGTGACATCTATCAACCTAGACCATGGCATATGCGTCTAGATTATTATTCCCCTAAATCTAATTCATGAGTGGCATACTACATGAATTGCTCATTATGATGCAAAAACTAAGCATGACATATGTCCTAGTCAAAACAAACATAATGCATAAAAACAATGGGAAAGATAAATGCATGAGTCTAAACATGGCATATACTTAGATTATTCATGGTTCTAAACCCTATGTCACGCCCCGACCCCGAGATTTCACACATCCCGAGGCACAACACACTCCCACATGGAAATTCGAGTCAAACTCATTGACCCTTGGTCCCCACGAATGGAATTTCAACCACAGGATATCACGTGTGAGGTTTATATTTTTCAAAATGCCTGTATAAATCTGTCAAATAGGTATCCAATTATCATAACACACAACCATCAAGATATAGAGTATAAGGTTCATGAGCATAGATTAAAATTCAAGTTCAAGTTCAAGTTCAAGAAAAGAGAAGTAAGTTAAGTTAAAGTTTACAATCCCAAAAGTTAAACAATTTCATAAAACTTCTACAAAAAATGTGGCAATCCTAGCCACGGTCCATGGTTCATTTATCATCCAATCTCATCGTACAGATGTCTAGAAGACATCATCGGGAGTCCATTTTGCTACACGGTGGGGAGATTCCTCGTCCTCAATGATCTCCGGGGCAATGGCATCGTTGTATTCACTTGTAACGCCAAGTGTAGCACCATTAGACTAAGCTAAGCAAGATAAGCATATATAATTCATATAACATGTGGCAAAAGAATATCTGAACATATACATAAATTATATGAGGTCAAGTGCGTACACTAGGCAATCTGAGCATAAATAAACATGAGACATTCGAATCAAGAATAACAGAATACACAATAACAGAACTAGTTAGCACATCCACATTAGCTAAATTCTCTCAATTTAATTATGTAAACATGAAAGTAAAGGGAGAGCAGAATATCATAATAGGACAGGGCGGTACTACTAGGAGACAGAGGTACCCAGAATTCTCCATCGTAGACCTAGGGTGCCGGTAAACCCTCAGAATAATCTCCCATCTGCAGAGGGTTAGAAATATATACTAAACCCACACTTAGCCGGGTCCAACTTAGATAGGGTCGAAGCCAAGTGGTGCTGACTCATGGAATGTAATATATAGATTAACAGAACAGATACAAAACAGATACAGGACAAATCATATAATGGAACAAAAACCAGGGCTTACTGAAATATAACTGAACAGAAACATAATCGTATAATATAGCAGATGTATGACAGAATATACGTAACTAATCAGAAGCATGATCAAGTCATACTAGAATATTGGATACGGAATGCAATGCATGTACAGATAAATTTATATTTAGAATCAAGACAGAAATCAAGTCAGGCCTACGGTCTTGGGAACACTTGTGGTCTTCACCGTCCAACTTGGTGTAGTACTAAGAATTCCGGCATTATTGGGCTACAAAGAAACCTTTGGCGTTACTTAATTTGTATGCCGAATCCCTTAGTATAACACATTTGGTTCGGATCATGAATACGAAGATCAAGAGGTTCCTTGTTGATTGACCGCGCATTCCTTGCTTGGTGCTACTGAGGTCGGCGGACGTGGGAGTCCGTTTGATCCGACCCTTTCGCGCCCGGGGGGCAGGAGCGGGTATCAACATTTTTTTTGTGGGTGTCCCAGATTTTCTATTTTACTTAGAATTTGCAAGTGGTGATCCGGAGATTGACCTTCGCAAGTAAAAAGGAAATCAACTTCTTTCAAGTTTTCCATTGCACATATTTTTAAGAAAAGAGACATTTTCTTGATTTGCCGTGAAATGCGATTGTTTTGGCATTTATAGCCGATTTTTGGCGTTTATAGCCGATTTACAATTTTTATCAATAATGAAAGACAAGAGTTGTGATTTTTGTTTCTTTTAAAAAAACACAAACTACAATGAAAAGCAAGAAAATGAGGATCTAACTTCTCAGGAGATTGTGGGGGACCCGTTCAGATTGACGGTCGCAAGCCATATGTGGACTTCGCCATCATCCATGCAGATGAGAACAGAGGATGCTCTTGATTCGCTTGACTTGGCTATAGCCTCAGATTTTTAGAGGGCAAAGACCAAATGGAGGTCCTATGTCCAATAAAAAGCCAAGTAGACGGATTGAAAAGTCATGTCTAAGCCATTGGAGGCAGAAGGAGAAGGCAAGGACCTTGGGGGGGTACCCCCCAAGGGACTTTTGTCACCTTGTAGCGGTGGCCGATGTAGAACTTTCGCAGAGTTCTCTCTCTTTCTTTCTCTGGATTTTCTGTGCTTGGAAGCTGATCTGATTCTGATATCTGGGAGTTGTTTGGTTTTTTCTGATCTGGACTTCTTTGGAGTGTTCTCCTATTTATGGGCTCTTGTAGCCATTTAGGAGAGTTTATATGCTTTAATCGTCATTAAACCGCATAATGGGAGGAGTTACAAGGTTTAATTCCTTTATTTCGTAACTCCTGGACCTTGACTTCTGATTGGCCGGTGGAGATTGAGGGCATTTAATCGCCTTTAATCGCCATGATGGGAGGAGTTTCATGGGTTAAATGCCATGAATTAATTGACTTGTAACTCCCGGATGCTTGCTTCTGATTGGGCCGTCCAAAGAAATGAATTAATGACTGCAATAAAGGTAGCCAATTAATTGCATTAAGTGGTCACCGAGAAGTTGAAGAGTCACGGGCTGTGCCGTGTCTTTTAGGATTCTTCTGGCGATGATCATCGATGGATCTTCATGTAGATCGACATCGGATGACCATGTAACTCCAGGTATTGGTTGCCAACAGCGGGTCGGTGCCATCTATCCTGTCGATTTCTCGATTAATCGGGTAGAAAGCACACTTTTTTGGTTGACCAGTTGGCGATCAATGTTGATTTTGATACTCTTGATGATTGACCTGTGATTTTGATGGATATCAAAGGATTTGGCGCCTCAAAAGTATGAATTTTAGAAAATCGCCAGAGTTGGAAGCTTCGAATTGCGAAAAATGATGAAAAATGGGCTTTCCGGGGTGAACCCGGCGATTCCGGGCTCCATGGTCGCCGACGACCATGGGCCAGGGTCGCAGTCCCTAGGGGGGATTTCCCCCTTTGGTCCCAGTTTTGCGGCCGTTTTTTATGTTTTTCGATTCTTTTTTCTTCTGTATTTTTTCTTAACATTTTTTAATCATTTATTGGCCTGATTTTCCTGTAGAAAACTTGACGAGAATCCTTGCATCTTGGAGTGCAAAGTTTCCAATTTTCCGAGAAAGCCGAAGACTTTGTCGCGTAGAGCTGCCGATTTTCCGTCAGAAGCTGAAACTGGGTCAAACGGTGTCGAAATGACCTGAAATTTGGGGTGAAGCCTTTTGAGCAATAAATAAGACCAACCATAGGCTTTTGTTTGAGTTTTGAAGCCTTTTGGGGTCTTATCTCCATTAGACTTAATTTGTCGCGAGGAAGATGTGGCGCCTCGATGTATGGTCAACCGATGTCCGATTGACTTGAAATTTGACAGGGAACCTATTGAAGTCATTTTAAGATGATCCACAGGCCCTGTCTTGGAAACCATGATCCCGGGGAGCTTGGCTGCCGAGAGGCCTGATTTGGCTTCCGAGCGTCAAAGTTTGGTCAAATGTTGTTGAAATGACCTGAAACTTGACGTGTAGCCCTTTGTAAGCATTTTGAAGCCATCCATATGCTCTTTTTGATGAGTGATGGCCTCAGTGGTTCTCACCGCCGAGAGGCTTGATTTAGCTGTTTGAGGGTTGATGGAGGGTCAAACGTTGTTTGTTTGACTTGGAACTTGACGTGGGGCCTTTTGGATGTATTTTGAGACCATCCATAGGCTCTGATCGAAGATTTGGTGTCTTCGATGCTGTCGCCACTGGGAGCTCCTGTTCAGCTATCGGAGAAGCGAAGTTAGGCCAAATGATATTAAAATGGCCCGAAACTTCTTGTTTACTCCTCTTTTGGTTGTCTTAAAGGATCTTGCAGTTTTTATTTGATTCTGACAAGATTTGATTTTTGGAAGTAGCATTGCCTATTTATGGCGGGCTGCAGCTTCATGTAGTTCTCTTAAGTTTGGAGAAGCAAAGTGACACATTTTTTTGTGTCAATATTTGTGGGTGTACGGTTGCTCACACCGCACCCACATGACATTACAGGTCCATTGGGCATGATTAAGGTTCAAGGGATCCAACCTTAAAGTCCAACTATTAGGCCAAAATAATTTGAACAAACTACGGTTCAACACTTGGCTCGCGGTACCCTCTGGTTGCCAAGATTTATTTAAAATCCAATATACCCTTAATTCTAAAAACTCAAATCAATAATATGCAAGGACCATTGGATTCTACTCTTCAAAAGCTTTCCAACGATATAAAGAACGTTAAAATCGGACATACGAGTCAAAAGTTATGGCCATTTGAAGTTTGGCTCGCCAGGCCCAGTGGGCCCTCTCGCTAGAGCGAGAGTGCTTTATGTCCGGGGGTTCTTTTTCTCGCTAGAGCGAGATGGATGCTTGCTAAAGCAAGGGTGGTTACTGCCAAGGTCCGGGGAGGCTATGACAAGGCTGTTCTGTCCCTCTTGGCTTCCCCTACAACTATTTGTAGTCCAATCCAAAGATCAAAATCTAGCAAGATGAGCCACCAATGCTCTCTAAACATAAACATCCATTCTCTTGACCAAAAATACATCAAACCATACCCATTTACAAATCTAAAACCAATTTTTAAGCAAGAACAAAAATGAGCTGGAATTGGGTAATCTAGAATGAGATCCATTGCAAGAATCATAAATAGAGAATAACATGCACATTATTATAAATATTTATTTGCCTTAAGGTGCTTGAAGCTAAAAACCACAAATCCAAGCTATACTCAATCTCTATTTCCAAAGTAAGCTCTCCAAAATAAAAAACCCCAAATGTAATGGAGAAGATGAAGTCCTACAATGGTGAAAAATGAAAATGAGGGACAAGAAGATGCATGCACGAATTCTAACATCATTTCATAGATTTGAAACAAAAGCAAGGCAAAGGAAGATGGAAACTTACCAATGGAGAAGATTAAAAAGGAAGAAGCTTGAGAGAGATTATAGATCTTGTAGAGGAAGATGAAGAAAGACTCCCCAAATCTCACATGCAAGGTCACCAACCATTCAATCTTGAGAAAATTTGGTGAATGGGAGTTCAGCTGGAAGTGAAGGAAGAAGAAGAGAATAGTAGCCGGCTGGGTTTTCTGCTGGAACAAGTAAGAGAAGGGAATTAACTGATTGGTGAGGCTGAGGTTTGATTTGAAATGTTTTCATGCAGTTGCATGTAAATCCATCAAAGGACCGAAATTCTCAAAAAGGGGCTTGGGCTAATAAATAGGCTGGAAATGAGTAAAAAATGGATCTGAATTGAATGGGTCAAGACATGAAAACTAAGGTTCATGTTATGCTTTATGCAATGCACTAAAACTCATTAAAAAATTTCTAAATACACACATCAAACCCAAAACACTCTAAAAGTCATAATCTACTTAGTCAAGGGTCAAACCCAACTAATTCTACCTAATCAAGCCCAATCACAAACAAAACATACATTAAGCTACTAATCTAAGTTAATTAATTCTAAAATAAGATTAAAATGGGTTAGGGTGTTACACCCTAGATGCATAACATTAAGATCAATCAAAATTAAGTTAGCTACTCTTAAAATTAATTGAACATCATATGGTTGGCATGGCATATACACAACTCATCAATTAATAACATGGTTTAGAATCTCAACCAACAAAACTTAAATCTGAATTAAAAGACGCCAAAAGAGACTACATAGAACTAGGCTAGGGTTTCAATTACACCCTAGCCCTAAAAAAATTAGCTACTCATATCTTTAATGAAAAATAAACTAGAAAGTAGAGTCATAAGAAGAAAACTAGAAGATGATGGTGAAGTAGTGGATGGCGAGCAACTTTTCCCCTTTATTCCTCCTCCAAAAGCTCTCCAAAATGCTCCAAAGATGGCTATACAACAGCCAGGTTTTTTGGGATGAAGATGGCTGATTTTTGTGATGATAGGGTGTTGTTATGGTGGCTGGAATTATTCTGGACGTGGCTGCTGTAATGGATAGATAATGGCTGCTTTTTATGCTGGAATTAGGGCTGAACGTAGCTGAGTTTATGGAATGAATGGTGCTGGAATTACTATTCATGTCCATTCCCTTGTATGTTATTTATAAGTCTTGCAACAGCCCTTTTTAGCAAGTAGTTCCCTTGTAGAAATAGATCTTCAACCTTCCTTATAATTAGGAAACCTAATTAGATTGAATAAGGAGTCTTCTTTCTTGTTTTAGCAAGCTTTCTAAATCTGGTCCCACTTGTATCTTCTAGAAACTTATTCACATGGACCCACAAATCTGAGATTAATTGCAAGGAATTAAATCTAAACTTTTGATATAAAAGTGGGCCCTATTTCTTAGACTTCTAACTTGACTTGAACTCTTGCTCCAAACTTTCCTTCTTTTTCTCCCTGTTTTTCTCCATTCTTGAACTCCACTTCTAACTTGAATAAAACTTCTAATTTTTGAAATTCTTTTATTTGTAATAGATGTGGACCCCCACTTGGGTGTAACCCTAGATTAGGTTTCTTCTTCTTTTTTTTTTCTTATTTCTTTCTTTTGCTCTTCTTCTTTGATTAGAATTTCTTTCTATAATTCTTTCCTTCTTTGATTTGAATTGTAAGTTGTCCAAATAATTAGAAAGACTTCTTGAAATCTGGAATATCTTGAATGGGACCCACCATGGTCTTTCTTTGGGATTCACGCCCATCATCCTCTTCATTAATTCCTCTCTTTTTGCTCCTTTTGACCTTAGCATAAAAATTAACAAAACTATGTAAAATCAAATAAAATAACTATGACTAGCATAAGATGAATCAAATATTGAGGCTTAGATTGCAAACAATTAAGCACTTATCAGTACGAACATGTATGCCATTGATATTGCGCTGCGTGCTCCCGGATACGAGCCGTATACCCTCTTGATGACCAGAGGAGTATTAGCCATGTGAATGCCATTTTGTGATGTTTATACATGTGTAGTTTTGAATCTCATGTTATTTATGCGTTTTGCAATATCATGCCTAGTTGTACGATTACTTGACATCATATGATCTTACTTGTCTTTATTCCTTTTGATATACATGCTATGCTCTCATTTTGGATTCTTGTTAGGCATTTGTGTCTGACGCTACAGTTGGTGTTGTAGTCAACAAGGTCTTTGCCACCGAATCGGTCTTTGTGGCTGTCCAAGTGGATCCGACAATTATTCAAGAGTGGACAATTGACGATGTAGTCTGAAACATATGAAGGACCGGAGTTCGACACAACATCTTTTGGGTTCTTTTTGGGAGCTTTTATTCTGTGTTATGTGCATTGGCCAATGTTTTTGCAGGCCTTATTCTGGGTTTTAAATAAATTGTAGGTGCAAAAAATAATGACCCACAATAATGGGGGGTGCCTTAGAGGACTTACCCAAGTGAGATTAAGGACACCGATGCCTGCGCCTGGAGCCTGAGAAAAGGAAGAAGAAACGTAGGTCAGAGGACCCTGGCCTGGGCGGCGCAAGGCTCTCCGATGCCTAAGTTAGTGTATGAACTAAGCAGAGGGAGGAGATTTTTGGGGGAGAAGATGGCATACCAGAGTGGTAATGGCGTTCCCCCCCTTCCTCTGGAGCTGTAGCTGTGTTTATGTAGAGGAAGAGGAGGCAAAGGGGTAGTTGGCTGTCTTGTCATAGCCCATTTTGTCAGGTACTAGGGAGGCGCGGTCTCATCGTAGCCTGTCTGGTCCCGTCGTAGCCTGTCTTATCCCGTTAGGCCATATCCTGGCGCCTTGGGAGCTGTGGACGGTGATCTGTCAGGAGATACGGGCTATCCCCTTGTCTTGTCGCACGGGCCATAGCGTGCTTGAGATGGGAGGACAGCTGTCAGTGCTCAGTACTTTCATTGATATGAGGCGCTTGGCCGAGATGGAGTGACGTGGCGGGTGAGGTCCTGGCGGAGATGGTAGGGCCATGGCATTGTTGCCGAAGTGGAAGGGGCTGGCACTGACGCCGAGCTGGGCAGCCGAAGTGGGATGCTCTGGCCGAAGTGGACCCTGCCGAGGTGGAGTGTCTGGTCTTGCTAAGGGGTGCATTGCCGAGGTGAGGGGAGTTGAGCATAGGAAGCGTGGAGCACGAGACCAAGCTTGCCGGGATGGGCTTGCTGATACGGGGGCCCGGGATGGAGCACCTTGTCCAGGATTCTCTTGGGATTTTCCCCACACAAAGCCCCCAGCTTATGAGCTCAATAGGCTGCTCTTTTGAGGTTAGAAGGTGAGTATCATGGAGGACAACATTTGTGCCTCGGAGCTGCTCATAGTTTTGAGATGACTGGCTGGCAATGGACCGGAGCTGGAGGTTGGCATCACTGTGAAGCTGTAACAAGATGCCTCTGTCGAGCTGGAGAGTGCATTGTTGCTGAAAGCCAAGAGAGATGGCTCATTTATTTAGGAGTATCTTGCTACTGCTGCTGAGAAGGAGGCAAGCTGAGAAGGAGGCGAGCTATAGACTGGGTGCTGCTGCTAAACCGGAGACTGGCACTGCTGCCGAGCCGGAGGAAGGATTTCCTGCCGTACTGGAGGCTGGCGCTGCTGTGGAGCTGCGAACTGGCATGAGGCCGAGGTGGAACCAGAGTAACTGCCAACCTGGAATCCGGCACTAATGCCGAGCTGAGAACTGTCATGAGGCCGAGGAGGTGATATGGAACAGTCTCTACTGCAATCTTGTCGAGCTGCCCTTAGCCGAAGTGGCCAGCTTTTGGCCGAGACGAACTGCCTTGCGACAGTGGATCGGAGATGTGAGCATGAGTTCGGCAACGGTCTTTGATGGGTGTAAAAACCCAGACTTTAGGAATCCGGCCGAGTGTCCGAACTCGAGGCCTTCTCCAGGGTCCAGGACCCGGAGCTTTAGGAAACGACCGAGTTTGGACTCGAGGCCTTTTCCAGGGCGGTAGACCCGGGGCTTTAGGAAACGACCGAGTTTGGACTCGAGGCCTTTTCCAGGGCGTTGGACCCGGGGCTTTAGGAAACGACCGAGTTTGGACTCGAGGCCTTTTCCAGGGCGTTGGACCCGGGGCTTTAGGAAACGACCGAGTTTGGACTCGAGGCCTTTTCCAGGGCGTTGGACCCGGGGCTTTAGGAAACGACCGAGTTTGGACTCGAGGCCTTTTCCAGGGCGTTAGACCCATGTAGATGGGTAAAAACCCTGAGTTTAGGAATTGGCCGAGTGTCCGAACTCGAGGCCTTTTCCAGGGCTGTTAACCCTTGGAGATAGGTGAAGACCCTGAGTTTAGGAATTGGCCGAGTGTCCGAACTCGAGGCCTTTTCCAGGGCTGTTAACCCTTGGAGATGGGTGAAGACCCTGAGTTTAGGAATTGGCCGAGTGTCCGAACTCGAGGCCTTTTCCAGGGCTGTTAACCCTTGGAGATGGGTGAAGACCCTGAGTTTAGGAATTGGCCGAGTGTCCGAACTCGAGGCCTTTTCCAGGGCTGTTAACCCTTGGAGATGGGTGAAGACCCTGAGTTTAGGAATTGGCCGAGTGTCCGAACTCGAGGCCTTTTCCAGGGCTGTTAACCCTTGGAGATGGGTGAAGACCCTGAGTTTAGGAATTGGCCGAGTGTCCGAACTCGAGGCCTTTTCCAGGGCTGTTAACCCTTGTGACTTGCTTTTCTGGCATTCGCCGAGATGGAGAAGCCCGGGTGTACGAACCCGAGGGCAGTCTCGATGGCACTGGCCGAGACCAACATGAGGCCGAACCTGTGAAGCGCGTAGCTAGCACGAGGGCGATACCAACATGAGGTCGTCAGATGCGGTCGATACCAGCATGAGGCCGAAACCAGCGTGAGGTGGAGACCAGCACGTGGACGGACCAGCATGAGGTCGTTAAATGCTGTCGAGACCAGCATGAGGCCGAAACCAGCGTGAGGTGGAGACCAGCACGTGGACGGACCAGCATGAGGTCGTTAAATGCTGTCGAGACCAGCATGAGGCCGAAACCAGCGTGAGGTGGAGACCAGCACGTGGACGGACCAGCATGAGGTCGTTAAATGCTGTCGAGGCCAGCATGAGGCCGAAACCAGCGTGAGGTGGAGACCAGCACGTGGACGGACCAGCATGAGGTCGTTAAATGCTGTCGAGGCCAGCATGAGGCCGAAACCAGCGTGAGGTGGAGACCAGCACGTGGGCGGACCAGCATGAGGTCGTTAAATGCTGTCGAGGCCAGCATGAGGCCGAAACCAGCGTGAGGTGGAGACCAGCACGTGGGCGGACCAGCATGAGGTCGTTAAATACTGTCGAGACCAGCATGAGGCCGAAACCAGCGTGAGGTGGAGACCAGCACGTGGACGGACTAGCATGAGGTCGTTAAATGCTGTCGAGACCAGCATGAGGCCGAAACCAGCGTGAGGTGGAGACCAGCATGTGGACGGACCAGCATGAGGTCGTTAAATGCTGTCGAGGCCAGCATGAGGCCGAAACCAGCGTGAGGTGGAGACCAGCACGTGGACGGACCAGCATGAGGTCGTTAAATGCGGTCGAGACCAGCATGAGGCCGAAACCAGCGTGAGGTGGAAACCAGCACGTGGACGGACTTGCATGAGGTCGTTTGGAGGCCAAGGGGCCTGGGTGCGCCTACCCGAGGACTTGGTTGCTCTGGCGCCGAACGCGAGTCATGCCTGAGTGTATAAAACGGCCCCAGGGTGAGCTCGGCGGCTCTGGACGACTGATGGCGGTAGAGGACCGTGCGATCAAGGCTGACAGCAGGGGACCGTGCCGTCGAAATGACGGTAGAGGGTCGTACGATCGAAGCCGACGGGCGGTCGAAGCTAAGTGACAGGAAAAGGTTCGCCTAACTGCTCCCCGTGTTGGAAGAGATTTCTGCAGAGCGGGGGGCTGCTAGCGAGTTGGAGACGTCCGCCGAGCTGGAGGCGTCCGCCGAACTGGCAGAGTCGGCCGAGCTGGAAGCGTCCGCCGAACTGGCAGAGTCGGCCGAGCTGGAAGCGTCGGTCGAGCTGGCAGGTTCGGCCGAGCTGGAAGCGATCTGGTCGCTGTCGCGGAGGTTGAACTGCTCCCGGGCTCGGGCTTCGTCCTCCTCTTGCCTGATGAATTGATTTACCCTAGTCATGAGTGCGGCCATAGTGACCACGGGATACATGACCAAGTTGCTTCGGAGCTCGTTGCCTGGTAGGAGGGCCTGCTGGAAAGACAGGACTGCTACTGCCTTTGAGGCATTCTCGATCTGGCTGTAGACAGCCCAGAACCTTTTGGCGAACTGCGCGATGCTCTCGGTCTGCTTCATTCTGAGGGCCATCAGGTCGGCGGCTGACCTGGGGATGACCTCGTAAACTTGGAACTTCGTCAAGAAGGAACTCCAGAGCTGCTGACAACTTTTGATTGATCCCGGGGGGAGTGCGCAGAACCATTTCAGGGGGAGGTCCCCGAGGCTGGAAGAGAAAATTCCGCAGCTCAGGTGGCCTACACTGCCCCCATATCGACATCCTCTGACTGAAGTGCCGGAGGTGTGCTGCTGGGTCCGAGGTTCCATCGTAAATGACGAACCTCGGGACTTTGAAATCTTCGGGAAGGGGGAAGCTTCTGATCTCTGGAGAGAAAGGAGATGCGCCGAAAACATTAGAGTTCATCCGAACTTGAGCGTAGTCGGCCATTTCCATGTGCTGTCGTACTGCTTGCTCTATGCGTTGATCGAGCCACTCTCTGGAGTCGCGGTCGTTACCCGAGCCTTCGCCATGGGCCCGGTTGCTCCTGCTCTTCAGGGTGCGTCTTTCGGAGGGTAGAGTCGAGGTCGAATCCTTAGAGGATGAACCCGACCGAGTATCCTGAAGCTGGTCGCCTGCTGGACCAGATTTTGCTCCTGACCTCTCTCGGCGGGGGACCGTCGGCAGTTGGGTCGACAGTGCGATAGGTTCCTTTCCCTTTCTGGTTCTTCGAGGCATGGTGTTTGGAAAGATTCGGAGAAGGTTGGGAAGGCTGGGATATTGCTTTCCCACAGACGGCGCCAATTGTAGGTGCAAAAAATAATGACCCACAATAATGGGGGGTGCCTTAGAGGACTTACCCAAGTGAGATTAGGGACACCGATGCCTGCGCCTGGAGCCTGAGAAAAGGAAGAAGAAACGTAGGTCAGAGGACCCTGGCCTGGGCGGCGCAAGGCTCTCCGATGCCTAAGTTAGTGTATGAACTAAGCAGAGGGAGGAGATTTTTGGGGGAGAAGATGGCATACCAGAGTGGTAATGGCGTTCCCCCCTTCCTCTGGAGCTGTAGCTGTGTTTATGTAGAGGAAGAGGAGGCAAAGGGGTAGTTGGCTGTCTTGTCATAGCCCATTTTGTCAGGTACTAGGGAGGCGCGGTCTCATCGTAGCCTGTCTGGTCCTGTCGTAGCCTGTCTTATCCCGTTAGGCCATATCCTGGCGCCTTGGGAGCTGTGGATGGTGATCTGTCAGGAGATACGGGCTATCCCCTTGTCTTGTCGCACGGGCTATAGCGTGCTTGAGATGGGAGGACAGCTGTCAGTGCTCAGTACTTTCATTGATATGAGGCGCTTGGCCGAGATGGAGTGACGTGGCGGGTGAGGTCCTGGCGGAGATGGTAGGGCCATGGCATTGTTGCCGAAGTGGAAGGGGCTGGCACTGACACCGAGCTGGGCAGCCGAAGTGGACCCTGCCGAGGTGGAGTGTCTGGTCTTGCTAAGGGGTGCATTGCCGAGGTGAGGGGAGTTGAGCATAGGAAGCGTGGAGCACGAGACCAAGCTTGCCGGGATGGGCTTGCTGATGCGGGGGCCCGGGATGGAGCACCTTGTCCAGGATTCTCTTGGGATTTTCCCCACACATAAATAACTTTTGTTAATGTTGTCCAAACTTTAATGTTAATGAATGAGAATGTATTTCTTTTTGTTATCAGTCTACATATATGTCATGTGGTGCTTTTATTTATGTTTTGTTATTTGAAATGTCTCACACAATTTTCCGCCATAAATTCCTTGTGGATATGAGGGCCTGGTAATCCTCACATAACGGAATCCTATAGGTAATGCGTGCGAAAGATTTGCACTAACCCAACTCCGTGCGCGTCACGGTCCCTTGATTAATTTTGGGGTTGTGACAATGGTCCAATATCCAAATGATCAAAGTCATGAAAAGAAAGGATATTTGGATCAATGCTCTAACCGCTTAATTCATACTAATTGCATTGTGTTTAGATAAATTGGGTATGGATCCACTGTCCGGATTGGCTTGGACACATTCAAGGGGGTCCGAAGAAGGTTTAAACAGCATCGCAATCCATTCCTAGTGTTTTTATTGTGAATAAAGGGTCGGACATGAAGTCTAAACGCGATTCGACTTTCTCTCACAAATTTCTATAAAATCGTCAACTAAGATCTGAATTCTTTTCAAGCATCTTCATCTTTGTCAATTAAGTTAAATTATTCCATTAATCATTTAATTATGAGTGAAATGGGGGCATCACTATATATAACAGGTATTTTGTACTAACATAGAGTGTAATGACTCTGACCCAGATTTACCTTTGGGCCCAACCCTAAACCCACTAGAGTCCTATGGCTAGGGTTTTTCTCAATCTATTTCATTGTAATTATTTTATTAGAAATATAATAATTATTATTACATGTATTTAATTTATTGTTTGCATGCATTGAATTATGACTTCATGCATTTTATTTAATTGTCCACGCAGTTCATTATTCTTTATTTTCATGAATCATTATTCATCATATGTTGCTAATTAAAGTATCATTTTAATTGGATTAGAGGATTTTATAATTAATGCTTTGATTTAATTTAGTGGACCCTCACACTTTTTTTTCTTTAAATAAAAAAAATGCTAATTTTGGTTAGTCCATGTGGATGGTGTGTGTCTAGGGCCCCACTTGGAATTGTGCCAAGTGGAGGGTGATGTGGCGTATTCTTTCCCTCCTCTTTACTTTCCATTTTATTTCAAATTTTAAATTTAATTCGTAACCTTACTAACTAATTGCTAATCATTAATCTAATTGAGGATTTAGGACACCAGTTTATCCCTAATTGGTTTGACCTAGTTATATTTTAGAGGAGAATATTTTCTCTCCAAGTGGGCACCCCTTGATTACTTGTAGATGGAGTTAATGTGGGATCTAGGAGACTAATCTAAGGCTTGGGTTTTTAGGAAAATTAAATGGAGGGATGTGATAGGTTTCATATCCAACCAAAGGCTTGATTGGACTAGGTTTCCATGACTAGGGAGAGATGGGTTGGACTTTTATTTAGTTAACAAACACTACAGCAGCGCGCGCGTGTTTGAGAACTCAAGAGAGATAAAAAATTGAAGTTGAGGCTAGAAGAAGAAAAGAAGAAAGAAAAAGGGAGAAACAGAAGAGAGAAGAGAGGAGGTTAAGCTTGGAAGTGGACTTCTTGATGTAGGATCTTTCTATCTTCTTAGTATATTTTCTTCCTTGAGCTTTCACCATCTTCTTCTCTACATGGCCATTAATGGTGTTGTTTTGGCACCATGATGAAGCATTGAATGATGATTAAAAGAAAACCCACCATATTATTTTTCTTTAATGGGATTGGCCAAAGTTTGTGTTTTCAGTTATTGAATGCTTGGATCACCATGTTTGGATAGGAAAATGGTGAAATCATAATATACTTAAGATATTTTAGGGTTTAGGTTTGAACAATGTATTTGTTTTGTTCCGTTTTTTAATATATCATTAGAGTTAGATTTATTGATTTTAATGACCATAGGGTGCAATAATTATTTTATTTAATCTTTGTTATTAAATCTTATTTTTATTGTAAAAAGTTGATATGTTTATAACCATTCTATTGTAATCTAATTTATTAAAAAGATCCATTTCATGGGAATAAAAAGGAGAGAAAAAAAAAAGATTAATTGATATCCTAAACATTCTTGATAAAGGGAAAACATTGTAGAACCCTTAGATGTCGCAAACCAATGGTCGGATCGGACCCAAAACTCTTATGGATATCCCCATTGATATGTGCAAAGTTTTTAATAGTCTGAATCTTTGAAATAATTAGAAATCAAGGGTTAGTTACTGTTTTGATAATGGCTTGTGGTGTTGGATCATTAGAACCCTTTTGGGGTTAACCAATTTGACTCCATATGACCCATTGGTCCACCGATTGTTGATCTTAGGTTAAATAATAATTTTGATATAAATGTAATTAAATTCTAGCAACCTTAAGGTTCTGTTTTAATGGTGTTAAGGTGTTGGATTGGTGGATTTAAATCTAAATGAGTCATGGGTTAATGGGCTAAGTCCAAAACCTAACCCTAGTGCACGATCACAAGCATATAGCCAAATTCTGATTTTTTATTTTCTGATATTTTATATGTTAAATTTAATCAAAGGACTAATTGAAGTATTAATAGTTTTTAAAATGAATTAGGAAGTATGGTCACACCCTTCACTAAGTTAGAAACCATTGGTCACACCCTTCACTAAGTTAGAAGCCATTTTGACTAGACTAGTTGACTAGTCGACTAGTTTAGTTGGTTATGCTAGGCCTATGTATTTTTTTTAAGAGTAAATTAGTTCTTCATTTTCTTAAAAATAATAGA
Organism: Litsea cubeba; assembly: GCA_012931725.1. Taxonomy (NCBI): domain Eukaryota; kingdom Viridiplantae; phylum Streptophyta; class Magnoliopsida; order Laurales; family Lauraceae; genus Litsea; species Litsea cubeba. The sequence continues at coordinate 67,627,163 of CM022949.1, forward strand.
ATAAATAAAGAGGGAGTCCAAGTCACCAACACGGCTCTTAGAACCTCCGAATGAGGCATACCCCATCAAAGTAAATAAAGAACTCTAACTTGAACCTAAAACCACTCCAAAGAACGAACCATAATTCAGAGTTCTTTGTGTCCAGACGCCCAAGCTTGGCGTCCGGATGCCAGCAAACAGAAAAAAAAACATACAAATTGCAGGAAATTAATTGACGTCCATACACCTATCCCAAGTGCCCGAAGCGCCAACATCAGAAGCTCGCAAAGATTGAAAATCAGGTAGTAAAGATGAAGTGGTATAGCTGCTCAATATTATTCACATCCCTTGGAGGTGTACCGGAGTTTATGATGATGACTTTGCTAAAATGCACTATTTGAGGATGTAACAACGAGAAGTGCGTCTGCTCGAATCGTTTAATCTCCATATGAAGTCTTCTAGCCTGAAATCTCACGACCCAATCAGATTGACATGGATTGAGAAGATTTTGCTGAAAAGATTTTTCCACTTCAATAGTTATGGAAGATACATAATTTGGAACAAGTTGTAAGATTCGATACATCCATTCATAATAGTTTAAAGCTTGCTCTATTCTGCCCCTTACTGGCTGATGAATATCTTACCACATAATTCCAACTAAATCTTGATTAATCTGAACAATGGATAGGCGCCAGCCTTGGCTTCTCTCACTGACCAACTTTGAGCCGTTCTCTTGCATATTCGGGGGCACATTCCAATGGCATTGGATGTTATTTGGTAACCCGATGCCAAGATAAAGTATTCTGATGGTAGTTACTTAAATGATTTTATGCATAATAGCTGCACTTGAATTTGATTTTGCCCTGAAAATCCTGCAATTTCTCTCTGCCTATATGTGCCAAACAAAAGCATTGAAAAGAATTTTTCCAAGGGTCAGAACTCCTTCACTTTGCTGGTCTAAACGAGAGATGATTGAATCTAGTAGCTCAAAAACATTATTGCAACTTGTTGGCTGCAAGTTCAATTTATAAAGTAGAAGCTGCCAAATCTCTTGAGAGTATGGGCATTGGAGCATGAGATGTGGTGCCGTTTCCCATGTGCAATCACAAGGAACACAACAATAATCACAATCAATATTTTTCTAAAGAAGTAATTCCTTCGTTTTGAGTCTTCCTCTAAATAGCATCCATGCACACACTAAGTGTTTTTTAATACACCCTTTGAACCATATTGCTGAAGTCCACTGCAATTGCTAATTAGAAATGTACAGATTAACTTGTAGGCCAATTTTAAAGAGAATTGACCTTGATCTTCTAAAGTCCACACTATTTCATCTTCAAATTCCCTCCATGGAACAATCTCATTGGGGATGGCCTGATATATATCCATCAACTCATTTGTAGTTGGATTTGGAAAATTCCATCCATTATGCTGAAGAGATAAACTGACCTTGATATCAGTACTCATACCCATGCCATAAAGTGCTCGAGCCCCATAACAATCCTTTAAGCACCCACCATTGAGCCCTGGTCAGTCCAGAACTTTGTTAGATGACCATTCCCAATTAGAAATTTTATATGCGGCAATGCATTCTAACTGAGAGCCAAAATGCCTTTCCAACCCCAAGAAGCATTTTTTGGAACTGAAACATCCCAAAAGGAGATCTTTTTCAAGTATTTTGCATGTAAATTCCAAGAAGTTATTTTGTTTATGACAACATTCCAAACTTGTCTTAGCAATGCAGCCTTTGAGACTCCATAAATAGATCGGATGCCAAGACCACCAATATTAAATGGTTGACAAATGGAACTCCAAGCTATAGGATGAATATAATGAGTGGACCAGCAATTCCAAAAGAATCTCCGACCTGAATATCCAAGGCATGTAAAGTTGCTTCAGGAAGAAGGAAGACAGTTGCCCAGAATAGATGGAAAGAAAATAATGTAGACTTAATCAGCTCCAATCTTCCTGCACAAGATAAAACTTTGCCTTCCAACCAGATAATCTCTGCTGAACTTTGGCCAAAAGGGTCTGGCAGTCATTGAAGTTGAGTTTTTTTGATGAAAGAGGAATTCCCAAATATCTGATTGGGAAATGAGCTTGCAAAATATTTAGGAGTGAAGATATAGCAAATTGGTCTTCCTCTTTGCAATTGGCAAAAATTATAGCAGTTCTGAGCTAATTAACCCTGAGACCTGTAAACTCTTTAAAATGATGGAGGAAGTGGGTAAGGTTAGCTGCTACACCTGTGGAAGTCTTATTAAATACCATCAAATCATCGGCGAACATCAGGTGAGAAATAACTACATCCCTTTTCACAAAGGGAGATGGAATCAGATTTGCAGAAGCATATTGCGGTTTATCATTAAAGCAAAATTTTCATTACTATAGCAAATAAGAATGGAGATAAAAGGCAGCCTTGTCTCAAACCTCGAGTTCCGTTAAACCATCCACAACACCATTGACCAACACTGAAAATTGTGCTCCTGAAACACAATCCATAGGAATCTTGATAGCTCTTTCTGGGAACCTTAGACACCTTTAGTGTAGCTTCCAAGAAATCCCATCTAACACTGTCATAAGCTTTGGCCAGATCAAGCTTAATGCACATTTTAGGAGTACCTTGGTTTAGATGAAAGTTATAGATGAGGTCCTGAACAAGAAGGATATTATTTGCAATGCTTCTACTAGGTACAAAAGCTGACTGCATTGGACCCACAATCTTAGCAATGATTGGCTTAAGTCTATTCACCAAAATACGACTTATGATTTTGTACAGTTCATTAGTTAGAGCAATAGGTCTGAATTTATCTGGAGAGCTTGCATTTTCAATCTCTGGCACCAACACAATAAAAGTGTTCTTGAGTTGCTTTAACAAAGATCCATGCTAAAAAAAATCTTTAATGCTTGCATAGACATCTTTACCTATAATTAGCCATCACACTTTGAAGAAATGAGCATTGAAGCCATCAGGTCCTGGGGCTTTATTAGGATTAGCGTTCTTCATGACATCCTCAATTTCAGAATTAGTAACTGGTTACATGAGGTTTAATTCTTCATCTTCAATAACATAATCATGAGGGGTAACATGAGATAAATCCTGAGATTGATTATGAATTTCCGAGCCTAGGATATTTTGAAAATGAGACACAAAGACTGCAGCAATACTTGATGGATCAGTGTAGGAATTACCTTCCGCATCATCAATTTGAGAGATATAAGCTTGTGTCCGCCACTGTCGCATGCGACAATAAAAATACTTGGTGTTGCTATCCCCCAAGTTCACTGCCAAATCCCTAGCTCTTTGCTTGTACATACTTTCTTCAGCTCTTAGTAACCGATCGAGCTCAAATCTTGCTACTTTTTCCCTGTTCTTGAATATCCGTATTCCTTGAATCATCCACCAAACATTTTTGAAGATCCGCTAAAGTTAAAGCTGCCTTTGAGTTTTTCGAAGGAAGAGGGCCTTGTGATTTTTTCCATTCAATGAGATGTTGCTTCACAATTGAGAGCTTATGGACCACAGTAAAAGCGGAGTGCTGGAAATATTAGTATCCCATGCATCTTTCACGGCTTGAAAAATCCCGACATATTTTCCCAAAAGTTATAATATCAGAATGGAACTTTGATATGATTCTTTTCATGCAAAGAGAGTAAAATCGGAGCGTGATCAGAAGTACCTGGCATCATAATGTCTCCCTTGAGTGGGCTAGACTGAAGAAAAGAGGTATTGACTAGTACTCTATCTAGTTTACATTCAATTCTCGAATTGCCAATACTAGAATTTGACCGTGTTAATGAAGGCCTGTTAATTTCAAATCTAACAGACCTGTTTCTTGTATGCTGTCATTGAATTCAATCAGCCCAACAGTTCTTGGATTTGCACCTCCAGACTTTTCATGATTACATCTCACAGTATTGAAATCACCTGCGACAATCCATAGCAACCCACTAATCTTTGACTTGTCAATGATAGATTTCCATAGGTCTCGCCTTAGCACATAGCTATTAAAACCATAACACGCCGAAAACAAGAAGTTCACATTCCCATATCGCACTTCACAATGCATGCTTTGAGCACTCTTTAATGAATTTGAGACCCGAACCAATGTAGGATCCCACATTATCCAAATTCTAGCAGATGAGCCATTATCAATATTTGAGGTTTCTCTCCATCCATTAGGCATAATTGAATTAGCAATATAATGGTAAGAGGATTGCTTTACTTTTGTTTCTAACAAAACAACCATCACAAGTTTCAATCTTCGAATTATATTCTTTAACTTAGATTGCATCGAGGGTCTATTGAGACCTCTCACGTTGCATATGAGAATAGTCATGTGGAACGAGTCTTAAGGGTAGCTTTCTCTTTAATGACAACACCAGTAGCCCCTGGTTTTTGTCTTGAGCTTGTACTTTTCATTCTAGCAATTAAGCTTTTATCAACTTGGTGAAAGGAGGAATGTTGTTCACCTGATTTATTTTGATTGGAGTCTGCTCCAGTGCCTTTAAGAACAAAGGCTGTAGTAGAAGAGATTTCATCTACAGAAACATTTGAGTCCCAATCCAAATTTGAAAGGCTAATTAAGGAATCTGTTTGAGTCCTCATTTGTAACCAAATCTGTATTTTGCTTAGGACTTGAAGACTTCTTGGTAGGAGAGGTGTGTCTATCCAATCCTCCACGGTTGGATTTTGTTGCTCATCATTTATTGCAGCCCTGCTTTCTATCTCAACGTGCTCTCTTTCTTCATTAATATCAGTTTTTTTCTCTTCGACTTGTTGCTTGTTTGGCTGCCATACTGTTTTTGGTTTGCTCTTAAAAGTTCTGCATGACTTACAAGAATTTGGGCGGTGTAAGGTCCCGACCTTAATAGGGTCATTAATTTCTTCATATTGGGGATTAGCCTAATTAATTGTGATTCTAGCTAATTAGGTTGGTCTAGTGGCTAAGCGAGTCTCGTTTATCATTCGAAAGTGGTTTACGAAGTTTCGTTTGATTCCGAGTGTGATTAGTCCTAATATGGGATTAGGTGTGATTAATAGGAAAATTAGTCATTTTTTCAAAAAATTCCGTTTTCAACGAATTTTAGTTCGTTGGAAAGATCTTGTCGCGCTTGTCATTTTTTCTTCTTGACCTGTCACAATTCGACGCTTCGAAGTCCCTCAAATAATCAGATTTCTCTCATTTCACTCAAATGGGTATTTTGGACTTTTCCCCCTTCATCTCTTATTTTAAACTCAAACCCAGCTACCACATTCGTTTCTTCCTCCTTCATTTCATAGTGCAACAGTTGCTGTGACTGAACTTCTTCTCCTCTTCATCTCTCTTCTTGCATGTGCTACCTAAAGTGGAGATTTCAAGAAACCAAGCTCACCAATCTCTTCATCTCTTCTTCCTCTACCTTTTGATCCAAGTTTGGTAAGTTTCCCTTAACTTTTTCTTCTCAAATCTCCTTCCTTGCTACTGTAACCATTTTGTATGTTCATGGATTCCTCCTTTTCTTCTTCCTTGGTGCTCTTTGGGTGTAGGAGAAGGTTTTTTGGAAATGGTGTGAGTGGAGAGCTCTCCTCCTCAATTTCTCTCTCAAATTTCCATTTCTTTCATTTCTTTGGTGAAGGCAAGTAGATTAGCTTTATATATGATCATGCATGAATATTTCTTGCTTCTTGAAATGATTTTAATCTCAATTGCTTAGATTTCCCTAAATGCCAAGCTTGTTTTGATTAATTTGGTTAAACATGTTAATTAGGAATTTTCTAGGATTTGAATGTAAATGGGCCTTGTATATGGGTGGTTGGAATGGAAGGGAATGAACGGGGAGCATGGTGGCTCAGTGTTGTACAGGTTTCAACCTCTGGAAAGGCATGGAATTGGTGGGAAATGGTTTGGAATGAATGGGTTCAGAAATTGTCACACCCCGAGACCGGGCCCTGCAGTGATCCGATCTCGGAATACGAAATTTTGGAATAAATTTGAAACTTTTGTTATATTTCCCAAGATTCGCGTGAATGAGGATGATAAAATTCCATCACGATCAGAATATATTTTCGCGGAAGCTTATTATGGCGTTGCGACCCGGAGTCCGTGGCGATCGGATTCCGTGTCGCACTCAACCAATATCATAAAGCCATCAAATAAGCAGACTGGCACAAATTGCAAATCATAGAACACTGAGCTGGTAGTAACAGAACTATTTAATTTCCCACATATTCAAATTACAATTAACAGTGTCTTAATTACAAACCCAAGAAAAAGGCTAACAAAGCCATACAAAAATATCCAACTAAACCGAAATACTACCCCCAATATTTAGATATGAACTCCGGTGCCAAACTTGACATCTAGATGATATCAATGGGCAGCCTCTCACGTCAGACCGGCGGCTCCATCACCTCCTCCGATCAAACACCTGAAAATAGAAAGAGAGGAAACTGGCACCAAACAAACAGGGTCAGACACGACGGTCTGGCAAGCAAATAAACAAGTAATATGTGACATGGGCATTTATAAAACCTTATGGAATCATTATAAATCCATTTAAAGAGTCTAAATAATAATAGCAATAAATCATGATAAAACGATCGAAAGACCGAACATAAATATCAAAGCAAATAAATGAACAGTCTCTGAAGTATAAATATCTCGAAAAGATAACAGCCTACATAAAACATTTCATAATTGGAAATACATTTAAAATCCTGAATAATAGAGACAATACGATAAAAGATCGATATCATAAATATTAACAAATTCCAAGAATATAATGAGTATAAACAAATAAGAATCATAAAACAAAATGATAAACAGATAAAACGTTGGCAACCACACATAGCTATATTCTCCTACTACCGAAGTAATAAGAGCAGACAGAACCGTAGCCACTACACGTGGGACCGGAAACAGAATAAGAACCGTAGCCACTACACGTGGGACCGGCAGATAAAAACCGTTGCCATGGTCGGTACAGACAGAATCCAAACTGCAGCTGGCGGACAAATTAAAGATCCCAAGCCGGGTGATCAGCCCGACAAGGTGACCTAAGCCTAGTGGTGCCTTTAGTTTTCAAAACTCGAGCCGATACAAATCAAACCATAATAATAATCCCTTTGGCTCATGGGCTCACACTACAAAGCTCTGGCCCCATCTTGCCTCGAGGTTTTTATTTTTGAAATAATAGTCTCTTTGGCTCATGGGCTCGCACTACAAAGCTCTGGCCCCATTTTGCCTCGAGGTTTTATTTTCAAAATACTAATCTTATCGATGAAATCCCGAATGTGACGAACACTCTAATCTCCTTCCAAATCGATTCGGAGAAAACATACGAATTTCCAGGGTAAACCACTCGAATACACATCAAAGTAATTTCTATAAAACCATGCGATCAATCCTTTCGAACATGGAAAACCACATGATTTTATAACAAATCACCGATGTTATTCAAATTAGTTCACCGAAGAATACAAATACATATACCTTCTCTGACTTGAAATGGAATGGATCGTAGAATATGACTTAATGACTTACCAAGGAACCATCTCAATACACATTTAACCTTTAAACATTGATTAATAAAGAGTATGTTTGATGCCAATGAAAATCCGCAACATTTAAATGATAAAGTGCGTATTGAGACTTGAAAGATTCCCGGGTAACTTCACATACGCTCATTCTCTCATTGGTCCCATTCCCATTTCGCAAATTCCAAGTATCGCACATAATTCCAAACTTTCATGGGCTTCCATACATCATTAGAGGCTAAATGGGCCTCAACAAATGGAGGGAGATGGGATGGAAAAAGGCCCTGAAATAAATGGGAAACGACCCAAGCGAATGGGCTGAAAAAAGCCCACGAATCAAGCCTAAAAAGGGCCCTGGACTGGGCCCAGGTCCGCTCGAGCGGCCCAGGGCTCGTTCGAGCGGACCCCTCCCAAAACCTGGTCCGCTCGAGCGGACCATGGGCTCGCACGAGCGGCCCAGCTTCTGGTTGGGCTCGGCTCAGTGCAGAATTCTGCATTTCTCCTGGCTGGTGATGGGGTTCTTTTTCCTTCCTTCTTCCTCTATCAATTCCAACTTCTTTCACACATTTTCAACATTTCTTAGCCTCAAAACATCTTCATCCAACCATTCTATTCACAACAAAGATTAATATGAACATGACATTTTTATCCAACAAAGGCACTAACATTGAGATATATAAAATTGATTCAAGGAGACATATTGCCAAATGAATATCAAATGGTTGGAGATAATAACTTGGAGGTTAATAAACATAAAACATTGCTCAGATACACCAAGATTAAATCCATGTATTGAAAAGGGAAAATAACATAAAATGAAGATTCAAAAATCATTCACATTGAACAAATCACATATTGACAAAAATATTAACTTGCCTTGGGTCAAGAGGAGATGCAAAACACTCTATGATGGTCCTCTTATAGCCCCAAGCTCCAAAATCACAAAACCCCCAAAATAGCTTAAGAAGAAACCCTAGAAAATCAATCCATTACAAATATCAAAGAAAGTCTTTGCATAAATGAGAAAAATACTCCAAAGGGTTTGAAAAACCAAGATCTCATGAAAGGAAAACCATTGCTAACCTTTGGTAGCTCAAACAAAGAAGAAAGGCTTGGAAAAGTGGTCTCTCCTAGCTTAAATCTCTAGAAAATGGTGTCTTTGGAAAGCCAAGAGGGAGGAGAAGAAGATGGGAAGATCAAATCTCCATTTAGCATCCAAGAAGAAGAGATACATAAGGAGAGAAAAAGTGCTGGGAGAAAAACCCTAAGCTCCCCTCTTGTTGCAGGAAATGAAGAATGGGGAAGAAAAGAGGAACCCATTGGTTTTATAAAGGATAAGTGGGCTGGGCCCCATGGGCTCCAATCTTACCAAGGCTGAAACTAACATTTGTGAGTCCCGAATGAGATCGACGAAGAAGACAAAATCGATTAACAAAATATTTACTTTCCAAAAAGTATTTTTTCCCCAATTTCTGAAATTTTCAAAATTCATGGACAGATTTAGTGTGAAAAGTCAATTTTGCACCTTTTTCTCGAAAAACGCATTTTCTGATCATCAAATCATAATGGTCGAAACGTGAAAGTTATTAAACTTCATAAAATGAGTCAAAATACACCAAATTCAGAATTTTTAGAAATCAAAAGTAATTTCTCATAAAAATACATATCATATGGACCGGGTCAAACCAAGGTCAACGGTCCTCAAATCTCCAAGGCTATGGAAAAATCTAGTCAAACTCAAAAACAAAGTCAAACTAACTCAAATCTCACTTAACAAGTTAAACCATGATTAAAACAATACTAAACAGAGAAATTGGGGGTCGGGGTCTTACATCCTCCCCCCCTTAGAACCCATTTGGTCCTCCAAATGGCCTAAACCAAATCAAAATCAAAAACCCAAAAGACAAAAGAAAACACTGACACCCTATGCTAAACCTCGGCAACTGAGATACCCTCTGATCAAACCTGACGCTGAGATGCGCCTGCAAGCAACACTCTGATTCGGTTGAAGGCTTCACACTTTTCCACATATCTGCTCAAAATCATACTTCTCTGACCAAACTAGAGTTCAACAGTTCTTCTAATCATCCTTGGTGTCACCTGCCGTTCTTGCACTGGATCATCTCTTTTACTTACCTCGTCAGTCACTGTCGGTCCAAGGAACTGCAAGTTCTGTCCTTTTCTATCAGCTTGGAATTCTGTGCCTTAAGTTATACTGAGCTGTACACCATATCACTGACACTTGCATGAAGATGTGATCGTAGACATGCCTTCACTGAAAAATTTTCATCCTGAAAAATTCTGAAATTTCCATATGTTTGCTCTAACTATGTTTCTCGAATGCATCATCAGCTTCTGGCCTCCAAGTATATCGTCAATCCTTCTTCGTTCTGAAATCACAACTCCAAATTCTATAGGTCTCCTGTCACAGACTTGGTCTGCTACAACCCAGATGTCACACTACCATAAACCAGATGTCAAACTGCCATAACCTGCTGAGCTGTTCTATGTCGAAACTTCGCATGGCTTGCCTCTTCAGATTTCACTCTTCGAGTCTTCTACCCTTGACATGTAAAGCCGACCTTGGAATTCCAAATCTGTGTTCACAACTCCATATTCCAAATCTTTCCGTGCTGTACTCAAAATTCTTGCCCACATCTGATTCTATCTATTGTTGTTCTTGATCTTCTGCTTGATACTGTGTCATCAACAAAATAAACCTGCCAAGCTGGCATCATTCCCTGATAAGTTGAAACTTTCAATCCAAGTCTTAAATGATGTTTACTCTCTCATAGATCCAACTTTGTCCCCAACTGAACTAGTACATGTCCTGACATCCATCAACCCTTCAATTCATACACTCCCAAACTCCAACCATAAGCTATTACAACTCATTCCATTTAATACAAAACAAATCTTAAAATTTTAAACATAATGACTAAAATAATTACTTAACTAAATTTCATCATTTTAAAACATAGTAGAAACTGAACTTCCAAATTATCAAATAAAACTTAAATAAAGCTTATTAAAGTTTGAGTATGAAATAACATTATTCATTTTGAAATTCATATTTTCATAACCCAACAAATCATTGAAACACTCGACAATTCCAAATCAGGATTTCAAAAATAAATCAAATTCATGTAGTATGACCATACATTAAACTTTGTGAAAATCTGCAAAAATCTGAGTGTTAGTTAAACACTAAACCTTGTTGAAATCTGAACTCATTTGTTCATAAAAATCTTCCGGAAATCTAAACAAAGCTGAGCGTTAAAACAAATGTAGGAAATCTGCATATAATCTAAACACAAAACCCTTAGGAAATTCATTTTGCATAGCCAAAGAAAATGAATCAATGAAATAGAAATTTCACATTGTTCTTTGATTTTGAGTTACATGCTTTTAAATACCAATTTATCCACTAGTCTCTACATTCCATCATTAAAAACATCCATCCATTTCCAACCAAACATATACAAAATTTTGAAATCACTAAGGTTTCGAAATGTAGATGTCAACATTTAAGAAAACTAAAACGAGAGCAAAATTTCAAGATCATTGTAAAACAATATCTTAAGAAGATTAAACAAAAATCCAAAACACAAAACCTTATGAAAACAAAATCATGTGACTTATGAAAAGAGTATAATGACATAGTTTATTTCAAAAAAAATAAGCCTTAAAGAAGAAACATAAATCCATTAGCATACATCCCAATCAGTTGATTCATTTGCATAAGAAACATAAATCCATTAGCATGCATCCCAATCAGTTGATTCATTTGCATCTACACGTTGTGCAATCCATTATCCTGTAAGTCGGTAAAATTCCCAAGGTTTCCTCTGCTGCCAAAAATTATCTTGACCACAACTAACCATCCACTTGGTATCCCTGCTGAATCAACTACACTGGCTAAGCTGCAAGTTACGAAAGTTCTCAGCCAAAACTATGACAAGGCTCATTGAATCCGGAAAATCCCTGAATCTCTGGCGCCAACTTCTAACCTTACTAACTAAGAATCACTTCTCCCTTCATAAAATCGACAGCTAATATGCCTTTTTTTCCAGTCCTTCATCTTGGAAAGATGGTTTGAGTCCACCCAAAATCCACATTTACTTACCTTGTTACGCTGCATGATGATCTTCGATTAGTTGAGAGGGGATCTTCAAATAATGCTCAAGTCCTACTTTGGCGGGCAAATGCACACGTCTTCTCTCATTAACCACAATGGAGATGCTGAAGGCTGAAAGTCTGCTGATGTTCTCCGAAAACAACATACTAAGTCCACAAGGTTCTCAGTCTCCGACACAAGCACAGACAAAAGACACTGAACAAGAGTACGAAGACTTTAAATTCTCCACCACTAAGGAGGAAATTTGGTCATCCAAATCTCCTAACAACAAGAACTAAAAGAAAAGACAAGCAAAGTCTCCCGAAATGAAAGAAAAACAGACTCAAATTCAAAGAAACAAAGACACGAGAAAACAAATCGACACAATCTAACGAATCCTCACCACACGTCTTAATGTCTCTAGAGTATTTTATTTCCTAGAAACTAACCAGCTCTGATACCATTCTGTCACACCCCGAAACTGGGCCCTGCAGTGATCCGATCTCGGAATGCGGAATTTTGGAATAAATTTGAAACTTTTGTTATATTTCCCAAGATCCGCGTGAATGAGGATGATAAAATTCCATCACGATCAGAATATATTTTCGCGGAAGATTATTATGGCGTTGCGACCCGGAGTCCGTGGCCATCGGATTCCGTGTCGCACTCAACCAATATCATAAAGCCATCAAATAAGCAGACTGGCACAAATTGCAAATCATAGAACACTGAGCTGGTAGTAATAGGACAATTTAATTTCCCACATATTCAAATTACAATTAACAGTGTCTTAATTACAAACCCAAGAAAAAGGCTAACAAAGCCATACAAAAATATCCAACTAAACCGAAATACTACCCCCAATATTTAGATATGAACTCCGGTGCCAAACTTGACATCTAGATGATATCAATGGGCAGCCTCTCATGTCAGACCGGCGGCTCCATCGCCTCCTCCGATCAAACACCTAAAAACAGAAAGAGAGGAAACTGGCACCAAACAAACAGGGTCAGACACGACGGTCTGGCAAGCAAATAAACAAGTAATATGTGACATGGGCATTTATAAAACCTTATGGAATCATTGTAAATCCATTTAAAGAGTCTAAACAATAATAGCAATAAATCATGATAAAACGATCGAAAGACCGAACATAAATATCAAAGCAAATAAATGAACAGTCTCTGAAGTATAAATATCTCGAAAAGATAACAGCCTACATAAAACATTTCATAATTGGAAATACATTTAAAATCCTGAATAATAGAGACAATACGATAAAAGATCGATATCATAAATATTAACAAATTCCAAGAATATAATGAGTATAAACAAATAAGAATCATAAAACAAAATGATAAACAGATAAAACGTTGGCAACCACACATAGCTATATTCTCCTACTACCGAAGTAACAAGAGCAGACAGAACCGTAGCCACTACACGTGGGACCGGAAACAGAATAAGAACCGTAGTCACTACAGGTGGGACCGGCAGATAAAAACCGTTGCCATGGTCGGTACAGACAGAATCCAAACTGCAGCTGGCGGACAAATTAAAGATCCCAAGCCGGGTGATCAGCCCGACAAGGTGACCTAAGCCTAGTGGTGCCTTTAGTTTTCAAAACTCGAGCCGATACAAATCAAACCATAATAATAATCCCTTTGGCTCATGGGCTCACACTACAAAGCTCTGGCCCCATCTTGCCTCGAGGTTTTTATTTTTGAAATAATAGTCTCTTTGGCTCATGGGCTCGCACTACAAAGCTCTGGCCCCATTTTGCCTCGAGGTTTTATTTTCAAAATACTAATCTTATCGATGAAATCCCGAATGTAACGAATACTCCAATCTCCTTCCAAATCGATTCGGAGAAAACATACGAATTTCCAGGGTAAACCACTCGAATACACATCAAAGTAATTTGTATAAAACCATGCGATCAATCCTTTCGAACATGGAAAACCACATGATTTTATAATAAATCACCGATGTTATTCAAATTAGTTCACCGAAGAATACAAATACATATACCTTCTCTGACCTGAAATGGAATGGATAGTAGAATATGACTTAATGACTTACCAAGGAACCATCTCAATACACATTTAACCTTTAAACATTGATTAATAAAGAGTATGTTTGATGCCAATGAAAATCCACAACATTTAAATGATAAAGTGCGTATTGAGACTTGAAAGATTCCCGGGTAACTTCACATACGCTCATTCTCTCATTGGTCCCATTCCCATTTCGCAAATTCCAAGTATCGCACATAATTCCAAACTTTCATGGGCTTCCATACATCATTAGAGGCTAAATGGGCCTCAACAAATGGAGGGAGATGGGATGGAAAAAGGCCCTGAAATAAATGGGAAACGACCCAAGCGAATGGGCTGAAAACAGCCCACGAATCAAGCCTAAAAAGGGCCCTGGACTGGCCCCAGGTCCGCTCGAGCGGCCCAGGGCTCGCTCGAGCGGACCCTTCCCAAATCCTGGTCCGCTCGAGCGGACCATGGGCTCGCACGAGCGGCCCAGCTTCTGGTTGGGCTCGGCTCAGTGCAGAATTCTGCATTTCTCCTGGCTGGTGATGGGGTTCTTTTTCCTTCCTTCTTCCTCTATCAATTCCAACTTCTTTCACACATTTTCAACATTTCTTAGCCTCAAAACATCTTCATCCAACCATTCTATTCACAACAAAGATTAATATGAACATGACATTTTTATCCAACAAAGGCACTAACATTGAGATATATAAAATTGATTCAAGGAGACATATTGCCAAATGAATATCAAATGGTTGTAGACAATAACTTGGAGGTTAATAAACATAAAACATTGCTCAGATACACCAAGATTAAATCCATGTATTGAAAAATAACATAAAATGAAGATTCAAAAATCATTCACATTGAACAAATCACATATTGACTGAAATATTAACTTGCCTTGGGTCAAGAGGAGATGCAAAACACTCTATGATGGTCCTCTTTAGCCCCAAGCTCCAAAATCACAAAACCCCCAAAATAGCTTAAGAAGAAACCCTAGAAAATCAATCCATTGCAAATCTCAAAGAAAGTCTTTGCATAAATGAGAAAAGTACTCCAAAGGGTTTGAAAAACCAAGATCTCATGAAAGGAAAACCATTGCTAACCTTTGGTAGCTCAAACAAAGAAGAAAGGCTTGGAAAAGTGGTCTCTCCTAGCTCAAATCTCTAGAAAATGGTGTCTTTGGAAAGCCAAGAGGGAGGAGAAGAAGATGGGAAGATCAAATCTCCATTTAGCATCCAAGAAGAAGAGATACATAAGGAGAGAGAAAGTGCTGGGAGAAAAACCCTAAGCTCCCCTCTTGTTGCAGGAAATGAAGAATGGGGAAGAAAAGAGGAACCCATTGGTTTTATAAAGGATAAGTGGGCTGGGCCCCATGCGCTCCAATCTTACCAAGGCTGAAACTAACATTTGTGAGTCCCGAATGAGATCGACGAAGAAAACAAAATCGATCAACAAAATATTTACTTTCCAAAAAGTATATTTTCCCCAATTTCTGAAATTTTCAAAATTCATGGACAGATTTAGTGTGAAAAGTCAATTTTGCCCCTTTTTCTCGAAAAACGCATTTTCTGATCATCAAATCATAATGGTCAAAACGTGAAAGTTATTAAACTTCATAAAATGAGTCAAAATACACCAAATTCAGAATTTTTAGAAATCAAAAGTAATTTCTCATAAAAATACATATCATATGGACCGGGTCAAACCAAGGTCAACGGTCCTCAAATCTCCAAGGCTATGGAAAAATCTAGTAAAACTCAAAAATAAAGTCAAACTAACTCAAATCTCACTTAACAAGTTAAACCATGATTAAAACAATACTAAACAGAGAAATTGGGGGTCGTGGTCTTACAGAAATCCAGCAAAACAGGGGACTCCCGGGAGGTTTTTGCCTCCGGGCGTCCGGACGCTAGGGTTCTGGCGTCCGGATGCCAGCAGGCAGAAGCTCAGGGTGCCAATAATACTTTTGGGCATCCGGATGCTGGGTTTCGGGCGTCCGGACGCCGGGAACCTACAGGGCGAAATTAAATTGGCCATCTTCCAAAAGCCATAACTTTTGATCCGTTCGTCGGAATTGGGAGTTCTACATATCATCGGAAAGCCCTGGAGACGTAGAATCCAATGATATACTAAGCTTAATCATTAGAGATTGGGAAAGAAAATAGGTATTGGATTAATGAGCCAAGCCATTATCTCTTTTGGAAAGGGATTGTAAACCTAGTTTCGACTCTAGGTTGGAACCTATTGACCCTATCCTTGCATGGCCAATTGGGGGGAATGAAAACGGAGCATGTTTGGCTTGGTGTGCTTCGTTGGTTGTCCGGGACTTTCGTGTATAGTTGTAACTTGGCCGAATGCATACGAAACTTAGTTAATTGGTGCCCAATAACTTCTGTACACCAAGGGCTCACCACACTATGGCATCGTTGACTCTTTTTCCGTAAGCACTCCGTTGGGAATACGTGTGGTACATGATGGACAACTCTTGACCTAGGATTGGCTTGTTCTTCACTCTTGACTCTTGAATCATGTATCCGTAGCTTGTCGTACCTTATACACTTTAATCTTGTATACTTGTATAACTTGTAACTTAACTTGCAGAATTAGGATTTGACCGGACTTAGAGTATATCCTTAGGTACCTTTGTCTTGTATTGATGAACACGTGTGGATAGACTTGAAAAGATGACTACTCATGGAACTTGACTTGTATCTTGGCTTGACTTGGAGTAGCCCTCGGCTTGTTATCTTATTATTGGAAATCTATCCACGTGTATTTGTATTGGAAGTTGGGTCGTTTACAAACCATCATCATCATCTTGCATTCATGACCAGCTGCTGACTGATGATTATAAAGAGGGACAGATACTGGATACCGGATACTAGGGTGGGCAGTCAGCTTTGGACAGCGTCCATGGCGCGAATAGCTAGGAGCGGGCTAGGACCGTGCTGCTATTCCTAGGACCGGGAGCTAGGATCCCCCTAGAGTCGGACTTTGGGTATTCATAGTCGGCTTGGACGTCACTTATACCCCCGTGAGATGGCTAGGACATCGATGGAGTCTCCTCTTGCTTGCCATTGCATTTCATAGATGGTTATTCTTGTAATCTTGCTAGGATTCATCTTGTCACTTGATTCCTTTAACTACTCATGCTTTAAGCCTAACTTGTAACTTGCTATCTTTTAATAATGTACTTGTCTTTATTCTTTTTTGAAACATGTTATGAATAATGTATATTGCTTATCTTCTTGGCAACATATTGTTGATCCTTTATTTCATGGTGTGCAGAGGACACCGACTACTATTACGCCTACCTGGATGCCGAGGCAATCCCAGAGGATCCTGAACCGGGGGAGGAGGATGAGGTACGAGAGTGGGGTGCCGATGACGTAGTATATCGTCATCACTTCCAGCACTAGTGAGCGTTACATGGGGATATCTATTGTCGTGCCACCTCTTTTGATCTTTTGGTTTAGATCTTTTGGACTTGTCTATCTTAGTACTGTATATCTTTTGTACCAGGACCTAGGTTTTTGGGATGGTCCTGATGTTTATAAACTTTATTTGTTTTATCTTTTGAAACTTGAATTTATAAAATGGAATGAAATCCATACTCGCTTTGATATTCCTACAGATTTCATGTTGCGTGTACCGAACAAGTCCTGTTGATTATTTGTTAATGAGGCTCAACTATACAATCCTCACAGCGGACTTTGATCCGTGGGCATTAAGGGCAAAAAATTTTAATTAGCCCTAAAATTCACATCCCGGATCCTGTTTATTCTCTAATTGGGTTTGGGGCCGTGACAGAGTGGTATCAGAGCAATGGATTGTTTCTCAGGGTTAAAATTGTAGAAACCATAGGACGCGTGTGAGGATTACCGTTAGCCTAGCGTTCGTAGTACATTCTATGTTCTTATAGTCTTGTGTTGCTAGTTTTGGGCTGCATAGAGACTAACTCATATTTTCTTGCAGTGACATGGCTAATAGCGCACCATCAGGATCAGGTTCTACACCACCCATACCGGATAACTGAAAGTCCAAGGGATCCTAACCCTAGAGGGGGGGGGGGGGGGGTGAATAGGGTGATCTTCAAATTAATGGCCAATTTTAATTTCTTTCCAATTTACTTTTAACTAGTGATGATTATGTGAGTAAGTGCGGAAGATAAACAAATCAATCACCACAAGTCATTCACCATTACACAATGATTTATAGTGGTTCAGCCTCAATGCCTACATCCACTATCGGTTTGTGCTCAACACCCCACCGGATTCCCACTATTTATGCTTTTGCAATAGGCTAAGCAATAACCTTTACAAAGTTATTTTTCTAGGCTAAACAACAACCTATACACTATGCTTTTCTTAAGCTAAGCAATAACCTCTATACTATGCTTTTCTTAGGCTTAGCAATAACCTCTACAATAATTTTCTTTCTCAAGAAAGTGTCTACACACTAGAAGAGAAATAGATTAAGCTTTGATAAGGTGCCTCTTAATTAGGTAAATATGAAAGTGAAAATAAACTCACACAACACTCAATGAGATGCAAAGATGAATGGACATGATGTGTGTGTGTGTGTGAAGACTTCAATCAAGTTGAAAGTGAAAGTTTAATCAACGTATGCTAAAAGCATTTGAAAGTTAAGACACAAGGATTTGATTGAAGATGATGCTAATCACATGTATAAAAACTAACTTAAAGAAGATATGAAAATCAAGGATTCAAGTTATATCAAAAGGTATGACTAAACATGTAATGCAAATCCAATGTTGTTTTCAAGAAACAAGATTTAACTAAAGTTCAAATGATTGGAAACAACAAGGAAGAAATCAAACAAGTTAATAAAACATGCTACAAGAGAAATCAAAGATCTTCAAACGCATGATTACCAAAGATTGAAATATAACTTGGTTTGAATCAAGAGGTGGAATCCAAAACATCTGAATCAAAGATTTAATAAGATATGGATTCCACACAACATAGTTAACATGCTAGGAAACATTTTCCGAAGGTTTAAAACAAAGCATGAACCATATGAACATGGAAATTAAAGCTTACTAGAATATAACTTCTTGTAATCAAGCTTTAGCTTTCCATTTGGACTATTTAATCTCTCTCAATTCATTCCCTTTGCTTGGGCACTAAAAACACAAAAAATGGCCTCTTTTTCCGTCACCCATTTCCTTGGAATGAACTTGCTTTTTATAGAAAAAGTGGTCCAACGGATGCCTGTCGGTCAGCCGACAACAAGGTATCGGTTGACCGATAGCTCAACGGTCACATGCAACGGTCATATTTTTGAAAGTTTTTCTGACCCATGTGCACTTGTCGGTTGACCGTCATTTATCGGTTGACCGACAAGGAACCGATAGCACAAAGATGTTGAAAAAGTCGCTGTCTGTTTTTGAAACCGACGAGCTCTCGGTCTTATAATTTATGCACTGTCGGTTGACCGATAGGAGCCGAAGACCTGACCGACAGAGAAGGTCTGAAAATGTAGCTCTTTGGAAATGGAACCGACAGAGCCATCGGTTGACCTTGGTTCGTTTGTGGGTTAACCGATACGGACCGATAACCTGACCGAGAGTGTGGTCAGGTTAATTTTCTGAGGATCTGAAGTTTTTGAAGAGTGAAACTTTGAAACCATTTGAAAACTCAGATTTGAAAGGTGTTTTTATAAATTGTTTCATCAAGAAAAACATGATTAAAATCAAGATTCGAATCAACCAAAAAGAGTTTAAATTAAAACATGAGTAGGTTAATTCAAAAGATGATTTTCAAGAAGAAACTTGTGAAATGAAAATGAAAGTAATGAGATGAATATTGTGCAAATGCAAGACATCAAATTGCAAACAACTTAGGGTCTAACAATAGCCAGTTCCAGCAATTCCTCAATGCTTATCTGCAATTACAAACTGTGTAGACAGGACGTGATAGGAAACAGAGAGAGGACCAAGTCGCATTTCAAGCACAAATGGAGGAGGTAATGCAAAAGGTGTCCGAGCCCCAGGCCAAAGAGCGAGATCTAAATGACCTAGTTGAGAAGTTTATGAAGAGATTTCCCCTAGAGTTCTATGGGGTAGAGGATCCCGTGAGGCAGATGAATGGACCATGCAGATTGAGAAGATCTTCGAAGTGTTCAAGTGCACAGGTAAGTAGTAGGTTCAGTTGGCTGCTCATATGTTTCATGGGACATCAGAAGGATGGTGGAAGACCATCAAGAGCGCTTATGACACCGTTGAAGATGACAAGGCATGGGAGACTTTTATCAAGCAGTTTCAGGAGAAATTCATCCCTGAGCACTACACGGAGTAGAAGATAGTGGAATTTGAGCAAATTGCACAGGAAACTCGCACAGTTCAGGAGTATGAGATCCAGTTTACCCGTTTGTCCAGATTTGCAGCGGCTTTGATCAAGCCGGAATCTAAGAAGGTTCGAAGGTTCATTAGGGGGCTGAGGCCCGATATTAAATTGCAAGTTCAACAGAGCAAGTTGACAGAGTATGATGCAGTAGTCAAGAAGGCATACTGGGCGGAGGAGTCACTCAAGGGTGTTATAGTGTTAGAGCTATGAGGCCCCACCCCTTGTGGGCCCTCAATTTGGATTTGAATACTAAATAATAGCCTATTATATCTAATTATACTAATTATGGGGTTTATTTAAGGGTAAATAGGCATTTTCCTAAGTTTAAGTTGTTTAGCCTTGTTGTGTAATTAGTGGAGTCAATAAGGTGTCTTTTATAATTTCTTAGAGTTAGTTAGTTTGTTAGAGGCCCTAGCTTAGAATTAGTATTTACTATGGGGGGCTGTCCACTAAGAGAATCTTCTAGAACCTACCCAAAGACCAAGATGCCCATAACCCTAACCCTAATCCTATTCAAACTAAAAGGGTACTTTAGTCTCTAGCCCAAACCCCCAACCTATCTAAGCAAACCCTCCCATGCCATACGGTGGCTACTATTATTCTTTCTCATTTCCCCCTATTTTCTCTTTTCTTCCCCATTTCCCTCTATCTCTCTCCCAAATTCCCTCCAATTCTCCCATCTCCCCTTCGATCTCTCTCTATGAACTCTAAGAAGAAGAAGACCTGCTACAGCTGCAACTTGGGGTGACTGTGTGACCAAGGAGACCCTACAGCTGGAATTCCCTTTTTAGCTTGGATTTCTTTCTTTCTCTCTCTTCCTTCTTGCAATCGATCGAGGCAAGTGCAATATGCTTATTTAATATAGAATGAATGTTTACTATTTTTGATTCTCTGTAAATCGATCGAGGCAAGTACCAGGGCGATCGTTGATAGGATCATTGAGCTGGGTGACAAGTGGTTTGAGACCATGGGTTTTCCTGACAACCAGTACTTCAAGGAGATGTTCCTGGACCCTGCGGATAAGGCTTAGTCTAACCCGGATGAGGCTACACAAATCAGGAAGCAGATAGTCCGAGAGAAGAACTTAGAAGAGCTAGCCATCATTGGGCTGACACATGACCTTAACATCCTTGATAGGGAGGTCGATGAGGCCAGGAAACGTCTTGAGCATCTGCAGGCACAAGTCGCTGCCAAGTGGGCTGCAATAACAGAGGCTCACGACAGGGAGAGTGCTCTGATTCGTCGGGTTGCAGATGCCGATCGAGTTCTTAAAAGGAAGTCTGAAGAGAACAAACAATGGAGAACTGCTCGAGATAAGCTTCCCGGTGCGAAAGAAGGGTTACAACCCACCCCAGCATCTCATGGCAAGTTCCTGAAGAAGCGTGCATTGGAATCCCTGACGGCTGAGGCCAAAAGTTTGCTTGAGGAGCTGAACTCTTGGCTGGAGACCATTTTTGGCTGAGCTTTTGATTTTTGTAGCAGAAACTATCCTTCTCTTTTTTTGGTACCACCTGTATTGTTTTGGTACTTTTTTTTTGTAGTGCTTGTGAACACTTTCTTTTTTTGGTACCACATGTAGTTTTTTTGGTACTCTTTTTTTTTGTAGTGCTTGTGAACACTTTCTTCTTGTTTTTCTTTTTGGTACCACATGTACTTTTTTTTTTGTTTTCCCTACGCTCACTTAAAACTTTTTATGATGAAAGTAATTGCTAAATGGGATGCTTTTTTTTTTTGTTTTCCCTACGCTTACTTAAATCTTTTTGTGATAAAAGTAATTGCTAAATGGGATGTTTTTTTTGTTTTCCCTACGCTTACTTAAATCTTTTTGTGATAAAAGTAATTGCTAAATGGGATGTGATCAAAAGTTTATCATTTTGTGAAAATCTTTTGTCAAGTGATTTTTTGGCATGGGAGCCAGATTTTGTTTGTGGCATGGAAGCCGATTTTGTGGCATTGATAGCCGGTTTTGGTGGCATCTATAGCCGTTTTTGTGGCATTTATAGCCGGTTTGGTTTTCAAAAAATGCAAGTATCGACTAAAAGTCGCCTCCCTGCTGAATGTTCTTGCAAGTATCGATGGAATGTCGCATCCTTGCTCATTCGGTTGCGAGTATCGATGGAATGTCGCATCCTCACGGATTTGGGTGCAAGTATC
Source organism: Litsea cubeba (assembly GCA_012931725.1). Taxonomy (NCBI): domain Eukaryota; kingdom Viridiplantae; phylum Streptophyta; class Magnoliopsida; order Laurales; family Lauraceae; genus Litsea; species Litsea cubeba. The sequence continues at coordinate 67,649,348 of CM022949.1, forward strand.
GATGGAATGTCGCATCCTTTCTTTTCAAAAATTTTGGTTTTGCGGGTACTGACTTGATATCGTTTCCCCATGATTTTTGAAATTTGTGGTTTTCTCGAACCTTTGGGTTATGGATATAAACTGAAATGTTGCGTCTCCATGGTTTTTTAGGTTTTTTCGAACCTTTGAAATTTGGGTTGTAGATATCAACTGAAATGTTGCGTCTCCACGGTTTTTTAGGTTTTTTCAAACCTTTGAAATTTGGGTTGTGGATATCAACTGAAATGTTGCATCTCCACGGTTTTTAGGTTTTTTCGAACCTTTGAAATTTGGGTTGTGGATATCAACTGAAATGTTGCGTCTCCACGGTTTTTAGGTTTTTTCGAACCTTTGAAATTTGGGTTGTGGATATCAACTGAAATGTTGCATCTCCACAGTTTTGGATTTTGCAACTATCGACGAAATGTCGCTTCCCTGCGATTTTGGAAGTGTCGAACGTGGTTCGCATGCTTCCGATTTGTGCGAGTATCGACTAAACGTCACTTCCCCGCGGCTTTTTGAAAAACCTTTTTTTTTGTTTAAAGACACGAGGGTCATAAGTTTTGACCTAAAACTATTTAGGCGGTAAAAGGTATGGTGGACTAGGGTGGAAATCCCTGAATCCGGATTTTGTTTCAAACCATGAATTTTGAGTTCAAGGGTTGAAAATTTTGGTCAAGTTAGGGAAAGGTTCCTAAACTTGGGTTATTTGAACAATGAAACGATGAAAGTAAGCACTGTTTAAATTTCTAAAAATTTCAACATTTGATATGAAAATTCTAAAAAAAGGTGGGTTTAGCGAGCATGTACCTGGAAACCGGTTTTTGGCCGTACAGGCATTGCTCTTACCCAGTTGGGTAAGTCTTCAAGGGTAGTACCGCTTTAAGAACTTGCCGTTGATGGGCAGCATACATCTGTCACCTTCCATGTTTAGGAGTGCGTATGCGCCGTTGGAGAAAACCTTGTCGATGACGTAGGGTCCCTCCCATTTTGGCTCAAATTTGCCTTTGGACTTGTGAGCGAAGACCATTGGTCTTTTTACTGCAAGAACCAAGTCACCCTTTTTGTAGGCGCGTTGCCTGACCTTTTTGTCGAAAGATCCTGCCATGCGTGCTTGGTAAAGTTTAATGCTTTGTTGAGCTTCGAGCCGTCTCTCATCGAGATTGTCCAGCTCATGGAGTCGCAATTTGACATTGCTTTCTTGAGTCATGTCATTTTGTAAGGATACCCTCAAGGAAGGAATTTGTACTTCCAAGGGCACGACAGCTTCGCATCCGTAGACCAAGGAGAATGGTGTGCTATGGGTTGGTCCTCGAACGGTGGTTCGATAGGCCCACAAAGATTCAGACATTTTATCGCTCCAGTCTCTTTTGTGACTAGAGACCATTTTTTTGAGGATTTTGCAGAGTGTCTTGTTGAAAGCTTCTGCTAATCCGTTTGCTGCCGGATTGTAGAGAGTCGAAGGACAGCTTTGGATTTTGTATTTGTCACAGAACCTGTAGAATCGATGATCCCAGAATTGTGGTCCGTTATCATGGACGAATCTTTTGGGTATGCCGAAACGACAAATGATGTTGGTGCACAGGAACTGAAGGACTGATGAGGTCTTCATTTCGTTGAACGCAAATGCTTCTAACCACTTGGAGAAATAATTTGTAGCGGCGAAGATGAAGCGATGACCTTTGCTCGAAGGGGGAGAAATAGGACCTATGATGTCCATTCCCCAGGCTTCGAAAGGCCATGAAATCGCTGTAGGATGTGACCATTCTGGAGGCATATGAATGTAATCTCCATGAACTTGGCATTGTTGGCAGCATTTAGCAAATTGCATTGCGTCAGCTACCATGGTAGGTCAGTAATAACCTAACCTTTTTATCTGATCATAGAGCTTGGGACTTGCCTGATGAGCTCCGCAAAGACCAGCATGAACTTCTTTGAGTGTTTCTTCAGCCTCTTATTGTGACAAGCAGCGTAGAAGTACTCCGTTGAACGATTTCCTGTAAAGGAATTTTGAAGGAATATCCAAATGAAAGCTTGGGGTTCGCCTTTGGATGCTTACCCATTCTTTTGGATCTTCAGGTAGGATTCCGAACATAATGTAATAAATGAACGGATCCCTCCAGTCGCCGATTGAAGTTTGAAGGATTGAAATCCGACTTCCAACCACTTGGTGGCATTCAGGAACTGCTTGGTGTGTTTTAAGAGGAGGAAGGATTCTTCTTTCGCACATTGTGATTTGCATGCTTTCCCCTTCCTGGATTGCCATAGATGCGGCAAGTCCAGCTAGGGCATCTGCACGTATGTTTTCACCTCTACGAATGTGGGTGATGTGACAGATGTCAAACTTTTGCAGAAGTGATTGTGCTTTATTGTAGTAAGGCAGCAAATCTGGCTTCCTGACTTCAAATTTCTGATTCATCTGGTTGACGATCGGTTGAGAGTCTCCAAAGACTTCCAGCATGGTGATACTGGATTCGATGGCGAGTTCCAATCCTAGGATCAGAGCTTGATATTCAGCTGCATTGTTTGTGCATTGTTCCAGTAGCGAGAAAGTGTGTGGAATCATGTATTTGTCGGGGCTAACAAAGAGGATGCCAACTCCTGAGATCAGCTGTCTTTTTTCATTTGTCCTAGTTGCACCGTCAAAGTACATGTCCCAGGAGGCACTTTGTGAGAAAGTCTCCACATTGTAGACTGGTTCGTCTGGGAGATCATCTCTGAGTGGAGAATCTTTAGGCAATGAATGCTCTGCGAGGAAGTCCGCTAGAGCTTGCCCTTTGATTGCCTTTTGTGGTACATACCTAATATCAAATTGTGACAGAAGGATGGACCATTTTGCCAGTCGAGCATTGAGAGAACCTGCCTTTGTGACGAGGACCTTCAAGAGGTTGACCCTCGAGACCAGGTAGACTGTGTTGGAAAGCAAGTAGTAACGCAGCTTTTGTACGGTGAACATCACTGCAAGACATTCTTTTTCGACTGGAGAGTAGCGATGCTCGCACCTACTAGCATGCGACTGAGGTAATATAGAGCAGCTTCTTTTCTTTGATCATTTTCTTGCACAAGCAGAGCTCCTAAAGAGTGATCAAGGGCTCTTGTGTACAAGATGAATGGTTTTCCAGTGGTAGGAGCAGCTAACACTGGAGGTTTTATCAGGTATGACTTGATATCTTGGAAAGCAGCTTCACAGTCAGCATCCCAGACAAAGTTTACACCTTTTTTCATCAACCGGGAATGGACGGCATTTCCCCAAAAGATTGGAGATGAACCGTCTGATGTAGGCCAATCTCCCTTTAAGCCCTTTGAGTTCTCTCAAGGTTCTTGGAGAGGGCATTTCTAGAATGGCTTTGACTTTTATGGGGTCAAGCTCTATTCCAGCTTTCCGAACTAGGAATCTGAGGAACTTACCCGACGAGACGCCGAAGAAGCATTTCAAAGGATTCATTCGCAGTTTGTGTTTGCGAAGCCGGAGGAAGACTTCTCGAAGATCTTCGAGATGATCTTCTTTTCTTTTGCTTTTGACGGCGAGGTCATCAACGTAACATTTAAATGTCTTGTGCTGCATATCTTGAAATATCTTCATCATAGCCTTCTGATATGTGGCACCGGTATTTTTCAGACCAAATTGCATGACAGTGTAACAATACATGCCAAATGGGGTCCGAAAAGATGTATGTTTTTCATCTTCAGGATGCATCTTTATCTGATTGTAGCCAGAGAAACCATCCATGAATGTCATTTGCTCGAATCCACAGGTATTATCAATCATTACCTCTGGTATGGGGAGCGGAAATTCATCTTTTGGTTATGCGCCATTCAGGTCTCTATAGTTAATACAAACCCTGATCTGCCCGTTTTTCTTTGTCACGGGGACAATGTTGGCCTACCATTCAGGATGTTGTTCCTCACGGATGAAGCCAACACTTTTAAGTTTTTGAACTTCTTGTTCAATTTTATCCATCACATCTGGACGGAATATTCTTTCGCCTTGCTTGACAGGCTTGATGTCTTCTTGAAGATTGAGTTTGTGGACCGCTATGTTGGGATCTAAGCCAGGCATTTCAGCATAAGACCATGCAAAGCAATCAACGAACTTATGAAGAAAGGCGATATACTCGGGTAACTCATCATCCTTTATATTCTTGCTTATGAATACAGGACGTGGGTTATCTGGTGTTCCCAAGTCTATCTTTTGAACAGGATCTTCTGTTGGAAGGTTCGAAGGTGGTTCCTCTACAATATTTTCGGAGGCTTCCAGCTCAACAAAACCTTCTAGGGTTTCAAGGGCATTTCCAGACCAAGGTTTTGTTCCTTTCCACGGGTCTTCTTGATCGGTAATTTTCCCAAGGCTTGCTATGAGATGATCCCAATCGCCTGTTGAAACCGGGTCGAAGTAGGCTACTTCTTTTGGAGATGAGGGTTCTTCTAGGTCAGAAGACCACATGTCTGTACCATCGGATAACTCATCTTCATTCTCAGAGAAATCGTGCCAATTGGATGAGCTTCCTGGATCTTTGTCAGGTGACTCATCAAAGAGATACCCAGGGAGATCAATTTCTTCATGGACTTGAGATGCTGAGGCTTGGTCAGTATATTGACTTTTAAGCCTTTGTGTCAACTGTCTCAGGGGAGTGTCGGGATCATACCCTAACCCGTGTGAAGACTTTTCTACATAGCCGTAGAGTCTCCAATCTTCCAGCTGGCTTTTGGTCAAGACGGGCCCAAATGGCGTGAGAATACCGCGTCCTTCTCCCAAACCGACTGGGTTTTGAGCGTCATAGCCCATTTTCTTCATAATAGCTTGTACCACAGAACTATATAAGGATAGTTGAGGCATACCTTCATTTTGGAAGGTTCAAGCATGGAGCTTGATGAAGAAGCATCCGATCTATGGAAGAAGATCGGCTTTTCCTTTGCTGAAGTTGCTGGAACAACGAAGGTAGCTGACGTAGGATCTTCTATGTCAGAAGTTGTCTCCATTGGAGTGAGAGCAGGCCGAACTTGCTGAGTATCAGCTTGGCTTGATGATGTGTCATCTTCTGGCTCCCAATCCGAATCTGTGTCTTGCATGATAGACACGAAAGAGACAACAAATTTGCCCCTAGGCTTTTGCTTTACCTTCTTCATTTTAGTTGTGATGACCAAAGGCTTTGAAGGTTTGAGGGAGATGATGAAGGGAGTTTGAATGCTCTCTTCGGATTTACCGGATGGTTTGTTTTCTCCTGGCGATTGTTGAGGAGCTTTGCCTTTATCTTTCTGGAGATTTTCGGCAAAGGATGCTGTGTGCTTCTCCTCTTCTTCTTTTTCACCTTCATACATTTGTGAGTCTGCAAAGTGGACTTCTTTACCTTTGAAGGGTTTTCTGTCCACAAAGACTCGACGTATCATGCCGTCGTCGCCAACAAACTTGATGGATTGATGTAGAGTTGAAGGGACAACACCATTCTCATGGATCCAAGGGCGTCCGAGAAGGATGTTGTTGTTAGTTTTATGGACTCAATCCAGTAGATGATATAATAAATTGATTAAATTCTTTATTTATTCATATATTCATGCTTTCCTTTCATGAGATGAATGGTAATTTATTATATACTTGCACATAACCAATACAAATGACATGATGGTTCATGAGATGAACCGGGGTCCACAAGTATATTAGATGTAACACATGTGTATGGATGAGATCCACATACGGGAGACATGTGTGACAAATCTTATATTTAAATATCTTCACAACTAGTGATAAGATTGGACATCTCATACTGACAAGGTTGCAGCATTTTGATCACTATGAGATAGTGTGATTTGTCTCGATCATCAGAATGTAAGATTCTGGATCATAGTGCTGGTACATATGATGTATTGAAGAACCATGAGAAGCACCTTATAAACACTGTCTTTACTTTAAGGTCTGCTCTCATAATTCCCTAGCAATAGGCTCTCAATTCTGAGACATTAATGAACTCAAGTTTCTATGTATTCATTTGCTTTGAGTCACCAAATGAGTGAGGCCAACTGTAGGTCAACACCTCGGTGATTTGGGTACGTGGTAGTAGAGCTGTGGGAACATTCAATGGTCAAGATGGAATCTATCTCTAATATCCCCTTGTGCCAATTAATGGATTTATCATTGGTAAGTGCGCACCCATTCCGATTAAGAGTTAATTGGAAAGGTACCTATTGATCATTATAATTAATTGGGGCTCAAGGATAATAAGATATGGATCTAGTTTGGAAGACAGGTCCAATTGATCCATGGATATTGATAGAGGGGTCTACTTGTGGTAATGTGGAAGTTTAGGGTCTTCTATGTAATATTCCTAAGACTGGAGTTCAATTGCATTTATATAGTGGAGTTATTTGTAATTAACTGTGGGCCTGGATTACACATGAGATGTGGGGCCGCGTGTCCCAGTTGGAGCCATCTTTCTACGGAATCCCTAGTGGTCCCCACGCTAGCCCAATTATTAGAAAGTATCTAATTCTAGTTGAACTCTAAAAGGAAAGTTACTATTTCTATTTGAAGTGAGACTTCTAATAGTGGTAATAGTAGACTTACTAATTTTAGTAGAAGTGAGACTTCTATTTTAATTAGAAAGAAATTAGAAAGTTACTAATCATATTTGAAGTGAGACTTCTAATTATGATATGGTAAGTTACTAATTAATTAATGGAAGTAAGACTTCTATTATAATTAAGAAAAGATAGTTACTAATTTTTGGAAGTAAGATTTCTAATGGAAATTAGTAAGTGGGGCTTGCAAAGGCTATAAATAGAGGAGAGGAGGGCTTGGACGTCTATGCATATATCCTAGCCTAGGGATTCACGCCCAAGGCCCTTGTGTGCAATAGTTGCACATGCTCTTCCTCTCTCTCCCTCTTCTAGTTCTCTTTCTAGTTCCTCCCTAGAGTTCCTAGTAGTTTTCTCTTGGAGATCCCACCATCTTCTTGAGAAAAAGGAGAATCTGATACGGGTCATAGCGTGGAAGATCAAGAGGTCTTGGAGATTCCTATTTGATTAGTGAAAGCATTTCATCATCAAAGAAAGACGCAACTTCTCCATTAGAGCACAACCGAGCTCCAAAGGTATAATCTACTTCCTTACATGTTGTAGATTTATTTATAGCTTATATGTTGCTATTTATATCTTCTAGATAGATTGTCTTACTGATCATGATGGCCGAGATTGAGGACTTGAATCTTGGACTGGGTTTTATAGCTTTCTGGATAGTTGATCCCTGCGTCAAGTGGGTCAAAAGTTTTTGAAACCTATCCTAGAGGCCCACCCTATTTCCAACAGTTGTAGCATGAAGGGGTTTTTATCGCATACACAGTGACCTCAGAAATAAGATCACTGATTTGCAACTTGAACCTGATTTTGCCGATAGGCCTTTAAGTACTCCCATCGTATCCAAAGATAGATACAGATGTGTGGCTCAGTTTGCTGGGTGGGATGCCCAACTCTTCGAGAGCCGATGTGGAGATGAGGTTGAGTGCAGAACTTGGGTCGATCTGAACTCTGTGCATATGCATTTCCTTGATGTACCCTGTGAAGTACAGGGGTCGATTATGCCTTATTTCGCCAAGTAGGAGGTCGTCCTTTGTGAAGGCGATGGTTGCACTGGCTGCTTTTTTAACCGAGGGGCATTTAATGCATGATCCCTCAGTTTTCTTCTTTTCTCCCTTTGAGGAGGCTTCTGAGTTTTTGACCCAGTAATCCATTTCAATTTGGAGCACTTGCGGGGCATGTTTGTCAACATCCTCATTCAGCTTTTGTAATTCTGAAATGAGATTATCACGAGTGTGCGGAGACATTCGCAATAAATCCAGGATGTGCAGACGTGCAGATATGTGCTTGAAGTGCTCAATCAAGTCATACTTGAAAGCCTCCTTAGGGCCTGCATGTTCATCATTGTTGCCACTAGGGGCGCTTACAACATCTTTTCAGGAAGGATTTACACATGTAAAGGAAGATTGGTTGTAATTTTTGTGGTAGTCCCGGCCAGAGCGGGTGCCTCTACCAACTTCGAGAGCTTCTTGAGAAGGGTCTTCGTTTGGAAGATTGTCTTCAGGATCAAGAGGCTGTCGTTTTTCATTTGCTGAGGATGTATCTGCAGTGGAGTTGCCATCCTCAGTGATTGTGTTGCACGGAGCATTTTTCGGGAACAAGTCCTGAACAGCATCCAGCAACCTTTCTTCTTCGTTGACCAATTCATCGTCCCAAGCATCAATAGCTGGGAATTCTTCAGCCAGGAAGGGTGTGAACTTTGAAGTCACAGTCTCAGGAGAAGAAATCTGAGAGGGTGTCATCTCAGTGAAAGTCACGTGAAATGAGGTGGCTCCAGAAGATACATTGCTAGGCATCGCCGAGTGTAAGTGATCTCATCAAACGATGCTTCGGAAGAGCTATAATCCCGAATTATCACATTATAGGAAGCTCTGACAGGAGACGTTGCCTGATCGGAGTCAGACTCATCCTCGGATGTAAGAGGATCGTCTATCCAGCAATTTTCTCCATTTTCAAGAGTTAAGGGAGGATGTACCTGATGGTCTTCAGGGACTTCAGGCTCTGGATTGCGAGGAGGCTCGTTGACGCGGTCTTGCTCTTGTTCTAGAGCGAGACGCAGCAAGATCCTTGCATATTCTTCAAGATCAGGCATGGGAGCCAAATCTTCTTCTTCATCAACTCTTTGTGGCTCCAGATTGTTGATTTCCACTGGAGCAATGAGGTGTGCTGGTCCAACAGCATTTTCTTGTACAGCCTCTTGGTCTTCTTCATCATCAAAGCAGGATCCTTGTAGCTATAGGGGGTTATACCAGATTACTGGCATAAGATGAGTCTCAGGAACCCATTCTTCATCGGAGATGTATTCTCCTGTTTGAAGGGACTCCTCCCACTCGTCTGTGTAGTTGGATTCGAATCCATCATTGGTGTCGCTGGACTCGTATCCATCAATGGAGAATCCAACTACCGAATTGCAAGAGTATGATGCCTCCCGCGTGGCTTCTTTGAATGGAGGTGGCATGAAATCACTAAGAGTGAATTTTCTTACCCCCTTTGAAGTCTCTGGAAGGGATGTTTTTGTTACCTCCAGTGAAGCGGTAGAGGAAGCCTCTGCCTTTTCTTTGACTTCTTGTTTTGGCTGGGTCTTCTCTTGTCGTTTGAGCTTAAGGAGATATTTCCTAGCCTGCCTTCGCTATTGAGCTGTAGGCTTTGTTTTCACGACCTCCCAATTTTCATCTTCCAAGAGATCGGGATGTACCCATATGGGTTGTCCGTCTGGTGTCAGGTAAGGAACCAGTTCCTCGGACGCTTGGATTGAGTTTATCACCTTGAAGGAAGTAGTGATCTTCTTCTTCGGTGATTTTGATGCTTGTCCACATGTCACCATGTTGACGGAGGCAGACCCATAGTTTTTGTCAAAGGTGATGACTCCGTTTTTCCACATCTTGTTTATTTTCTCCCTCACAACGAAGCATTGATTGAGAGGATGCGAGATCATCTGGTGGTATGGACATTACCGAGATCGTTGGTTTTGCCAACATCGCCCGATCTTTTTGGTTCAGGCAAGGTGAACTTGCCGTTTTCCATAAGAGCTCCAAAGATTTCATCAACATCTTCATCAAACAGGTATTTCTTCTCTACTCGTTCTTTGAAGGCATCTGAGAGTTCAGGTCTCTTACCAGCAGCTTTGTTTTCAGCTTTCTTTGGTGGCTGAGGAGCTGACTTGGTCTGCACATTGAGGACCTCTTTCTTCTTTGGTTTAGAGGTTGCAATGGCGGTTGGCTTTTTCCTTAATGATTTCTGACTGTTGAGGTCTTAAATCACCATTTCAGCTTCCATGGAAGCTTCTAAGAGTTCTCCCAGGCTTTTTGATTTGTTGTCGATGATCATGGAGCGGATTCTAGCTCTCATATTGTTTCGGCAGATGTCGACTAGCGACGCTTGTGGCAGTACATTAGAGCATTTGTACGCCATTGCTTTCCACTTATGAATGAAGTCATATGTTGACTCATTCTCCCCCTCTTTTAGGCTGCACAGCTGAGCCATAGTAGCGGAATGATCCTCACCTTTGAAGTGAGTCAGGAAGCGTGTCTCTAGCATGGCCCAGTTTTGGATGGAGTCCTCCGGTAGAGTGGAGTACCAATCGAAGGCCGTACCTTTTAGGGTACTTGCAAAGAGGCGGATCTTGAGTGCATCTTGATCCGCGATAGCTCCCGTCAGGATCTTAAAGTGGATGACGTGCTGTCTGGCTGATCCTTCCCCCGTATATGTTTGGAGAGTAGGATGCTTGAATTTGGTGGGGAACGGGACCGAGTCCATCCATAAGGGATATGGCGGCTTGATCCCATGCTCTTTGATTATATCATCTTCTTTTGCTTTGGTGAGGATACTGTCTACGTCCTTTTTGGTAAGGGCGCGTGACTCATTTTCTTCTCCATTTACCTCATCGTCTTGATGATTCGGAGGAGGTTCATTGTTCGCCTGATTTGGAAGGTGAGGAGAAGGTTTTCCATCAGAGTTTCAATCCTCTGTTGGCCTTGTTCCTACTGCTAGATGCGGGTGATCGCATCATCTTGAGGTGGATTGCGGGGTGGTGGCTCAGAATTTGTAGCCAAGACGTTGATCCTTCGTGATTCGAACGAAGAAATTGTCCTGGTGACTGAGCTGGGGCTCATTCTTTTTGATGAAGAGCTTGAGGAAGGATCACTCTGCCGTCCTTTGCTTGAAGGAGCAGGGGATTCTTCTGAATGTCTTCTTGTCATGGAGACACTGCGGGTCATCGGACGTCGGACATGGATTTTTGTTGCTGACTTTTGGCGCCTTCTGGTTTTTCCAACCATATGGATGGCAGCAACTTGGTTGGGTCTATCTTTTTCGACCCATTTGGGAGAGACTTGAAGTGTAGGAGGCTGGGTCCTTTGCTTCTCTAGTCTCTTTTGCCGATACGACGCGCGGCGGCATATACGACGAGCAACTTGAGCTTCGGTCAGCTCTGGCTGGGCTTTGACAATGAAGGATGTGCTCCCTCGGGCGCAGCAGCCGAGCTTGTCTTCTTTGTAGTTGGGCAAGGACAAGATGCGAACCCTGTCCTTTGCCTGTTGCAGCGAAGGTTTGAATTTTTGGAGTTCAGCCCCTGTAGAGATGAAGGGTCGAACTGCAGGTTTGTAGGCCTTAGCAGGTGCTTGCAGAGGCCTTGTAACGCATGACTTGATTGTAGGAACAAGCCAGCTCATGCTGGCTTGACTTGGGAGTCAAGTTGGAGATGGGCCTCTCCTCTTTCATGTAGGCAAGAGGGTAGAACTGGTTCTCCTTGAGTGGGGCCAGGAATGCTGGCTTGGTAGATGTTTGGGACCTTCTCTGTTTTGGTGAAGGTCTTGGGTACCAAGTTTTGGGATAGACCTGGTCGTTTGCTGGCCGAGGCCTCGTGGGGCTGCCACGGGCTTCGGGCCTTCTGGTGCTCGCCTTTCGTGTCACGGTAGTGACACGTTGAGAGGCAAGTTTATGCTTCTTGGAAGGAGCAGTTTGTTCCTCAGGAAGTGGGAATGGTCCCAGCGTCCCAAAGACAATAGTCCGGGGAGTCGAGGTCGACCCGGAGCTTAGAGAGTTACCGAGGGAGTTGACGCTTCGGCAGCTGATGGGGCGCTTGTAGGTGCGCGTAGTTTGCTTCTGTTGAAGCATGAGTTGGTGCTTGCTTTCATCAAAAGTAATGGTAAGCGATGCTGCCATTGTTAGTTTTTTTTTTCGAAAATTTCTGAAACAAGACCACATCCATTAGTAATCACAAGAATATAATGATCATAAATGGGAAGTTCTATGGTTTTGTCTTTTCAAATTGCTCGAGGAAGATGACCCAAGCAATATGAAGAAGGCAAAACGCCATAGAGGGTACAGTTGTTCTGATCGCAGGTATGGTAAGCCCAGAATGAGCGTTCCAGTGACTGCTAGAAGCAATTGTGAACTTAAATTCGACTTATCGAGAAGCAGAGCTTGCTCGAGGTAAGAAGAATATAAAGTTGGAGTTACAAATGTGCCAGTCGCAATACAGCAGACCCTGAAAGGGCGTACTAGTACCGCTAGATACAAATGTTTTGAGACCGCATCAATGAGATGAGATTCTCTGTTTTGAAAGGTCAAGATTGGATTCATCAAAGAGAGCAGATGGTATTCCGATCTGAACACGGGCTTAGCGATTTCCACGAGCACTAGTGCTCAGAAAGAAATGAACCATAATTTCTCGGATCTGAATAAAAAAATGACGAGTTTTTTTTTTGAAAGGCCAATATCGGGTTCATCGAAGAGAGCAAAAGGCACTCCAATCTGAACACGGGCTCAACGATTTCTGTGAGCGCCGGTGCTCAGAAAGGAGAAGACCAAGATTTCTCCAATTTAAACCCAAAATGACGGAAGTTTTTTTTTTAAGAATTTTTTTTTCAAGATTTTTTTTATTTATCTTTTTTCTTTTTTTAAAGATTTTTTTTTGAAAAAGTTTTTATTTTTTATTTTTAAAAATTTTATTTTTGAAAAAAAAAATTATTTAAAAGACGAGAGAGTACACATAGGCCTCCTAACTCGGTCTTATGAAATCTCGATTGATAGAATTGCCCCCAGGTAAGGGTAGGATTACTTAATGAACCCGTTTGGAGGACCTTTTCCTAGAACAGTCAAGCTGTATCCACACTCTGGACAAGGCTTTTCTTGAATCAACCATGATCAAAGAACGCAGTTGGTTTAACCTTAGTGGTCTATGTCTTTTTTTTTGTTTATATATATATATATTTAGATCTTTAATGAACTCATCGAAGAGAAACGATGGCCCAAAACCTTAGTGGAACAGGCTCAACATTTCTGCAAGCACGATGAACGATAGGAAAGGATCAAGGTTTCTCAATTTTGAATTCAAACTGAGAAAACTAATTTTTTTTTTTTTTTTTTTTTTTTTTGTTTTAGATCTTTAATGAACTCATCGAAGAAAAACTATGGCCCAAAACCTTAGTCGAACATGCTCAACATTTCTGCAAGTATGATGAACGATTCTCAATTTTGAATTCAAACTGAGAAATCTAATTTTTGTTTTTTTTTTTAATTAACTCATCGAAGAGAAACGATGGCCCAAAACCTTAGTCGAACAGGCTCAGCATTTCTGCAAGCACGATGAACGATAGGAAAGGATCAAGGTTTTTCAATTTTGAATCCAAAATGAAAAATCTGATTTTTTATTTTTTTTTTTTTTGGAAAGAGAAAGAGTGAAATTAATTCAAAGAATTAGAAATTTCCAAAAAATTTCATCTCATTTTTTTTAGATGCGGAATCCAACATAGGCCACCAATTAGAAGGTAGCCAAGGAATCAAGAAAAGAAGTATAAGCATAGAGCAATAGATATGATATGCAAGTATTTCATTTCTAGCATCATGTTCTCAAATGAACGGGTCCCACTGGGTGTGCCAGCTTGATGGAACAGCGCTTCTGCTCGGTTCTACCGAGGTCAGCGGACGTGGGAGTCCGTCGAATCCGACCCTTTTGTAACCGGAAGGGCGCAGAGGCGTGCATCAACATTTTTTTTGTGTGGGTGTGCCAGATTTTCTATTTTACTTAGAATTGCAAGTGGTGATCCGGAGATCAACTTTCGCAAGTAAAAAGGAAATCAACTTCTTTCAAGTTTTCCATTGCACATATATTTAAGAAAAGAGACATTTTCTTGATTTGCCGTGAAAGGCGATTTTTTTTGCATTTATAGTCGATTTCGGCGTTTATAGCCGATTTTTGGCGTTTATAGCCGATTTTGGCGTTTATAGCCTATTTACAATCCTTATCAATAATGAAAGACAAGAGTTGTGATTTTTGCCTCTTTTGAAAAAATACAAACTACAATGAAAAGCAAGAAAAGGAGGATCTAACTTATCAGGAGATTGTGGGGGACCCGTTCAGATTGACGGTCGCAAGCCATATGTGGACTTCGCCATCATCCATGTAGATGAGAACAGAGGATGCTATTGATTCGCTTTGCTTAGCTATAACCTCAGGTTTTTAGAGGACAAAGACCAAGAGGAGGTCCTATATCCAATAAAAAACTAAGTAGACGGGCTGAAAAGCCACATCTAAGCCATTGGAGGCAGAAGGAGAAGGCAAGGACCTTGGGGGGGGTACCCCCCAAGGGACTTTTGTCACCTTGTAGCGGTGGTCGGTGTAGGATTTCCGCAGAGTTTTCTCTCTTTGATGCCTTTTTCTGTCTGAGTTTTCAGATTTTCTGCAGTCTGTTGTTTGTTTTCTCTGTTGTCTGTGTTTTTTTCTTCTTGGAGAGGTCTCCTATTTATAGGCTTTTAGATAGTCATTTAGGAGGGTTTATGAGCCTTAATTGTCATAAAGCTACATAAAGGGAGGAGTTACAAGATTGAATTCTTTATTTTGTAACTCCTTTTTATTGGCTTCGGATTGGCCGGAGGAGATTGAGGGCATTTAATCGCCTTTAATCGCCATGATGGGAGGAGTTTCATGGGTTAAATGCCATGAATCTCTTGACTTGTAACTCTCGGATGCTTGCTTCTGATTGGTCCGTCCAAAGAAATGGATTAATGACTGTAATAAAGCTAGTCAATTAATCGCATTAAGTGGTCGCCGAGCAGTTGAAGAGTCGCGGGCCGTGCCGCGACTTTTGGGATTCTTCTGGTGATGATCATCGATGGATCTTCATGTAGATCGACATCGGATGACCATGTAACTTCAGGTGTTAGTTGCCAACAGCGGGTCGGTGCCATCTGTCCTGTCGATTTCTTGATCAGTCGGGTAGAAAGCACACTTTTTTTGGTTGACCAGTTGGCGATCAATGTTGATTTCGATACTCTTGATGATTAACCCGTGTTTTTGACGGATGTCAGAGGATTTGGTGTCTCAAAAGTATGAATTTTGGAAAATACCAGAGGCCGGACGCTTCGAATCTTAAAAAAAGGGCGAAAAACGGGGTTTTCGGGGCCCATCGGTTGATCCCGGGCCCCAGGGTCGCAGGGGTCTACGACCCTGGGGGGGGGGGGGTTCCCCCTTTTGTCACGCTTTGTGTCCGTTTTTGCTGTTTTTTTATTCGTTTTTTCTTCTGTATTTTTCCTTGACATTTTTTATCAGTTATTGGCCTGATTTCCCTGTAGAAAACCTGATGAGAATCCTTACATTTTATTTTGCAAAGTTTCCAATTTTCTGAGAAAGCCAAAGACTTTGTCGCGCAGAGCTGCCGATTTTCCATCAGAAGCTGAAACTGGGTCAAACGATGTCGGAATGACCTGAAATTTGGTGTGAAGCCTCCTGAGCAATAAATAAGACCAACCATAGGATTTTGTTTGAGTTTTGAAGCCGTTTGGGGTCCTATCACCAGTAGACTCGCTTTTGTCGCGATGAAGATGTCGCGGTTTGATGTGCGGTCAACCGATGTCCGATTAACTTGAAATTTGACAGGGAACCCATTGGAGTCATTTTAAGATGATCCATAGGCTCTGTCTTGGAAACCATGGTCTCGGAGAGCTTTGCCGCCGAGAGGCCTGATTTGGCTTCCGAGCGTCAAACTATGGTCAAATGTTGTCGAAATGACCTGAAATTTGACGTGCAGCCCCTTGTAAGCATTTTGAAGCCGTCCATGTGCATTATCTGATGAGTGATGGCCTCGGCGGTTCTTGCTGCCGAGAGGCTTGATTTAGCTGCTCGAGGGTTGATGTAGGGTCAAACGTTGTCGGTTTGACTCGGAACTTGACGTGGAGCCTTTTGGATGTATTTTGAGACCATCCATCGGCTCTGATCGAAGATTTGGTGTTTCCGATGCTTTCGCCGTCGAGAGCTTTTTTTCGGCTGTCGGAGAAGCGAAGTTAGGCCAAATGATTTTGAAATGGCCCGAAACTTCTTGTGTACTCCTCTTTTGGCTGTCTTGAAGGATCTTACAGTTTTTGTTTGATTCTGACAAGATTTGATTTTTTGGAAGTAGCCTTGCCTATTTATGGCAGGTTGCGACTTCATGTAGCTCTTTGGATCTTGAAGAGGCAAAGTGACATTTTTGGTGTCAACAAATGCCCCCTCGAGGTACAGCGATGAGTTGCTTAACTTTTGTAGTCGATGTGCCTCGAAGAGATTTTTGAAGGAGAGCTTGTGACTTGACCAAGAGTCTTTGAGCAGTCTTTCTTTTTGGTATTTGTAGCCTTTTGAGCTTCCAGGGGAATTTTATGGTGGTGAAAGGGATCACTTACCATCTTGAGGCAAAGTTTTGAAGATGACATCAGGGACGTGGATTTGGGTTTTGACCTGTGACCTAACAGGCTGTATGTGGCAGGTTAGGGGGTCGGGTTTGGCTTTGACCGTGTGACCCAACAAGCTATATGTGGAATGTTGGGGGATCAGTTTTGGTTTTGATCTTGTGACCTAACAGGCTATATGTGGCAAGTTAGGGGATCAGGTTTTGGTTTTTGGTTTTGGTCTTATGACCCAACAAGCTGTATGTGGCAAGTTAGGGGACCAGGATTTGGTTTGATTTTTGTGGAATGTCAATTTCAAGATTTTGGCTCCATTTGGTATATGAGGCTGGATGGTTTGATTTTTGGAAGCTCATGGGGCTTGGAATTCTCTTTGTATGGTTGAATCAACTCAAAAGAGGCATGAAACCATTTTTGTATGCTCTTGGTAAGAGGGATTTCTCTTTGACTAAAAGCCCAAAGTTTTTTTTTTTTTTTGTGCCTAGGTGGTCAAACCTGGCTCATGTGGGCTAACCCATGGGACCTTAAGCTTTTGAAATGGCTTAGATCTCATATGGCGTCATTTTTGTAAAGAATATCCAAAAATATCTCATTTGGATAGAGAATATTTAAGAATATCTTTACTTGGAGAGAATCTCTCATGTTCCCTTTATTTTGGGATGGGATATCTCAAGATATCTTTCTTTTGGGAAAGAATCCTTCATTGATCCTATCTTTTAGGAGAAAATCTCTTATTGATTTCTTTTTGGGAGAGAATCCCTCAAGATATCTTTCTTTTGGGAAAGAATCTTTCTAATCTCTTTCTTTTGGTAAGGTTACTAATTAGTAACACTTACCTCTTTCTTCTTTCCTTCTTTGGTTTGCTCTCTTCTATAAAAGCAAGGAGGAGATTGGATCTCTTGCTCTTATTACTTTCTTTTGCAATAATCTCAAGAGGGCTTCAAGACCAAGAGTTCTTCTTCTTCAAGATCTTCAAGACTTTTCTTCTTCTTTTCCATCAATGGCTTCAAGTAAGTTCCCTTTTTCAAGAAAACCCCATTGTAGGAAAAAAAAGTTCTTTCTTTTTTTTTTTGTTTCTTTCTTTTCTTTTCTTCTTTTTTTTTTCCACGTGTTTGCTTCTTTTTTTCACACGTTTTTTTTTCTTTTCTTCTTTCTTTTTTTTTTTTCATGTTTTGTTTTTTTTTTTTTTTTTGTGGGCCGTACGGACAGATCCGTATGGATCTGGCCGTACGGCCACGTGGCCTGTGGGCCATCCCTTTTTTTTTTCTCTTTTTTTATCAAGATAGTTTCTTTTCTTTTTTTTTTCTTTCCCCATTTTTTTTTTAAAAAGTTTATTTTCCTTTTTTTTTGTTTTCTTTCCCCTCTTTTTTTTTTGAGAAAGTTTCTTTTCTTTTTTTTTTCTTTTTTTTCCTTTTGCTCATCATGATAATGCCCCCTTTTTTTTGGCAAACCTAGATGTTCATGCATGCATTCAATTGTAAATTAAATTTGTAGCATGATGTGATAGCATACCTGAAAGTTTTCGCAAATTTGGGAATTTGGAGCTCGCAACGATGTTGAGCCCTTCCTGATTTTGTGGAGACTTTGAGGTTTCGAAAGTTTGGAGTTTCGGAGCTCGCAGCGATGTTGAGCCCATCTTCAAGCTTTCTATTTCTTTCGGGATAGTTCCTTTTCTTCGGAATTGCCCCGTCATCATGTCAAAATTTCGCCAGATTTTTTTTAGCGAGATTCTGTCATTTTGATGTTTGATCTTTTTCTTTTCCATCCTTTGCAGGTGGTTCCTCCAGAACGAACAAGGGTAAAGAGCTTGCTATAAGCGTACCTCGTCGATCTTCTAGAACTTCTAATCCGACCGTTCAGCAGGCCTTTGAGAAGGTCCAGTATGTTGAGAGAAATCTGGAAGAGTGCGACTCCCTCAACAGAGATGAGATGAGGCAGCGACTGATCACTCTCAAGGGAGAGGAATTCTATAAGATCATGGTAAGCAGTCGTCCATGGGTGATGGAAGATCAGAGTGTTTTACCCAAGCCTACCTTTTTCTTTGGTGATGTCGTCCCTGATGACATGACATACCAGAGGAGATGTTTTCAGTTCTCTTTCATAGCAAATGGTGAGAAGAAGACTATTGCTACCCGGTCGACGTTTGATCGCACCATCTCGATCATGAGCCTTGCCCCCACGTGCTCTAAGAGGGAAGATCCTCCAAGCTGGGTGAGAAGGACAAATGTAATCAAGTCCGGGGTTTTTGTTGGCGGTTCTCCTGGATATACGGAGAGGTCGCCTGTTGACATGGACCTGTTGATGCCATCCAGCGGCTACCAGGGTTCTGATTATCCGTCGGTCGATTTGAGACCGGTGGGCCTTGGTATTTTTAGCGGTGACGGCAGCAATTGGATCAAGCCTTTTCGACTCCGTGGCCGTTTCAATGCTGACTTCGAGTGGAAGTCGTGGACTGATCGCGTCCTGCTGATTGGTGGCGCCGTTTTGAAGGAAGCCGGGATTTTTGATGCGGTCCGTGCCTTTAAGGAGACCGTGGTCTTTTCCGACGAGGCCTTCATGGCTATGCTGGAATCATTCCTCCCACAAACCAATACCTTCGTTGTGACGAATGGCGAGATTGGTTTTTCTTTGAAGGAGCTGAGCGCCATTACTGGATTGCCCATCCTCGGCAAACTCTATGAGGAGTTTATGCCGATTGACAGCGTCCTTGAGGGGCAGTCTGAGGAGTTCAGGCTTCTGTACTTTCAGCTCGTCGCCTTCTATGATTTTTTGAAGGAGAAAGAAGGTTTGAAAGTTAGATCCAGCAGTTGGAAGAGTTCTAGCTCTTCATTCCCCAACTTTTCTGACAGCAGGGAGTCTTCTGATAGTGTGACCCAAGAAGCCAGGGCCCAGGATCTAAGTTCGAAGAAGATCTTAGCCATGCAAGAAGAGTTGAGAGATTTCTGTGCAAGTACAAGCGTCATTTGTCTTGACATTGCACTGCGGAGAGATCTCGCTGTTTACCTCACTTATTGGCTTGGTGAGGCTATTTTTGCTGGAGGAGATGGAACGCACATCAGGCCGCATTGTATTTTTCCGGCTTGTCAGATGGCGTTTGGAGAGCAGCTTGCTTTGGTGCCAGCTCTTTACTCCTACCTGTGTACCGAACTGCAGGCTGCTGCTTTTTTGGTTCGGCTTGGGCTTCCCATGAATAGGGTATTTTCAGCCCACATCTTTTATTTGTGGTACGTGTACCACTGTCCTGGCTTCCACTGGCTGGGTGCTGCACAGGATGATGATCCTCTGATGATTCGACTGGCTAAGGGCAAAGCCGTGTCCGAATCACTTTTGTTTGCCTGCATGAGGATCCGACGGTTCAAGGACGTCGAGATGGGGCAGTCTTCAGTGAAGCTTTCTCCAGAGTTACGGAAGAAGGCTTTTGATTTTGGTGCCTCCCGAGACTCTACCAGGGCAGGGTCGGGAAGGCATTATTCCTTAACGAATGCAGAGAGAGAGTGGCTTTTCAGCACACGTGTCGGCACGATGGTGTACCGTAGACATCTTTTCGTCGACATCCAGCCGTATGTACCCTCTCGCTTTGCTTTACAGCTGGGCTTTTCTCAAGGCGTTGTTGGAGCGCCTTCAAGCATGGTGAAGCGCTTTGGAGGTTTACAGGACGGGAGAAATGCATGGGCTTTCTATAGTGCTGAAGATACTACAGCCATGATTTCTTATCCTGTGTTGCTGACTTCCCGGACTGCCGGCTTTGCGAAGTGGTTCGCGGAGAGCTTTTCGGCATATCGGGGGCTTTCCAAGAAGGAGCTTGATGTGAAGCTGGCATCTGGAAAGGGCCTTGGAAAGTCGGATGGCGTCCGGCGAGAGGAAGTTTGGGCCTTCCTTTCTGGAGAGAAGCACAAGATAGGCTTTCTCGGTGACCAGGGCGTCATTGCTTCTGAAGCTGTTCGAGAAATACCTGATGAGGCTTTAGAGCAGCTAGAACAGGAGGAAGCTGAACTTGGTGCTTGGATGCAAGCGGCACAGAGGCAAGCTTCCGTGGAGTCTACTGGCAAGAGTAGACCATCCAGTGAGGAGTCAAGTGGGAAACCTGACTCTGACAGCGGGGCAGGTTCCTCCAAAAAGCGAGCCCGCATGAGTAAGAGGAGGAGGAGTCATCATCGCAGCAAGGGGCAGCATGAGGACTCTCCTGACTTGGAAGTTCCTCTTTCTATCAATGAGGTTGTGCCAGTGGATGCTGACGAGCCTCCAGAGAAGAGAAGCCGAGAAGAAGAGACCGTCGGTGAAGGTATGATTCTTCCTTTTTCTCTTGCCATTTGTTTTCATGGGATTTTTCCATGTTCTGATTTGCTTCTTGTTTCTGCTTTTCTTTTTTTTTTAGCAGAGGAAGACTTGGCGATGCCTGAGGTTCCAGTCGATGAGGTGGTGACGGATCCTGTCGGGGCACCTGAAGAAGAACCGAGGGACTCTGGAGTGAATCCAGAATCTCCAATTGGTACGACTTCTTTTGCTTTCTTTTTTTTTTGTCTGTGACTTGGTTTGCTAACACATTTCTTGCCAGCTGACTTGCCACAGGATTCCGATGACTTTGAACCATCGATGGATGCAAATGTTGATGATGCTTCCGATGAGTTCATGGAGGAAGAAAGTGTTCCGCCAGTCGTCGAAGAAGGTATTTTGTAGTTATAACCCTGATAATGATTTTCAAACAGGATCATATTCATACCTTTTTGTGTTTCTTTGGCAGGTTTTGAAGTGACAGAGGAGGGTCTGTGGCTTCCTTCAGAACCAGAGCAAGGGATGCCAGAGGTTGATCCAGAGGTAGAGACTCCTGGGACCAGTTCTGACAATGTTGAGGAGATACCTCAAGCTGAGATTCCTTCCCGAGCAGGAGCAGCTTCAACTGGAAAGAGTTCTTTTGTTACTCTTCCAACAGATGATGACATGAGCACCCGACCAACGGAGTTGGGCGGATCTTCAGCTGGGCCATCTCTTCTTTTTGCGAAGAAGGTGGTGGTGCGAGTTCTGAGCTCTTGGATTGAGACTCTGCTTTCTGGGCACTTAGATGCCGGATTTGGGATGATCCAGCATGTGCGTGAGATTCTCGGCGATGCTGAAGAGGCTGGTCTAGATGTCACAAGTGCCAGGGCGATCGTTGATAGGATCATTGAGCTGGGTGACAGGTGGTTTGAGACCATTGGTTTTCCTGATGACCAGTTCTTGAAGGAGATGTTCCTGGACCCTGCGAATAAGGCTCAGTCTAACCTGGATGAGGCTATAGAAAGCAGGAAGCAGGTAGTCCGAGAGAAGAACTTAGAAGAGCTAAACATCATTGGGCTGACACATGACCTGAACATCCTTGATAGGGAGGTCGATGAGGCCAGGAAACGTCTTGAGCATCTGCAGGCACAAGTCGCTACCAAGTGGACTGCAATAACAGAGGCTCGTGAAAGGGAGACTGCTCTGATTCACCGGGTTGCAGATGCCAATCAAGTTCTTAAAAGGAAGTCTGATGAGAACAAACAATGGCGAACTGCTCGAGATAAGCTTCCTGGTGCGAAAGAAGGGGTACAACCCACTCCAGCACCTCATGGCAAATTCCTGAAGAAGCGTGCCTTGGAATCCTTGACGGCTGAGGCCAAAAGTTTGCTTAAGGAGCTGAACTCTTGGCTGGAGACCATTTTTGATTGAGCTCCTGATTTTGTAGCAGAAACTATCCTTCTCTCTTTTTTTTCTTTTTTTTTTTAGTACCACTTGTATTTTTTTTGGTACTTTTTTAGTGCTTGTGAACACTTTCCTTTTTTTTTGGTACCACATGTATTTTTTTTTTGGTACTTTTTTTTTGTAGTGCCTGTGAACACTTTCTTTTTTTTGGTACCACATGTATTCTTTTTTGGTACTCTTTTTTTGTAGTGCTTGTGAACACTTCCTTTTTTTTTGGTACCACATGTATTCTTTTTGGTACTCTCTTTTTTTTGTTATCCCTACGCTTACTTGAATCTTTTTGTGATAAAAGTAATTGCTAAATGGGATTTGATCAAAAGCTTGTCATTTTGTGAAAATCTTTTGTCAAATGATTATTTTGGCATGGAAGCCAGATTTTTGCTTGTGGCATGGAAGCCAATTTTGGCATGAGAGCCAGCTTTTTTTGTGGCATTGATAGCCGATTTTTTTTTGTGGCATCTATAGCCAGTTTTGGTGGCATTGATAGCCGAATTGGTGGCATTGATAGCCGGTTTTTGGTTTGTGGCATTGATAGCCAAGTTTGTGGCATTGATAGCCGGGGTTTTTGAAAGCCAATTTTTTGTTTGTGGCATTGATAGCCAGTTTTGTTTTGGTGGCATTGATAGCCGGTTTGTTTTGTGGCATCTATAGCCGGTTTGTTTTGTGGCATCTATAGCCGGTTTGGTTTGGTGGCATCTATAGCCTGTTTGGTTTTCAAAAATGCAAGTATCGACTAAAAGTCGCCTCCCTGCTGAATGTTCTTGCAAGTATCGATGGAATGTCGCCTCCTTGCTCATTCGGTTGCGAGTATCGATGGAATGTCGCATCCTCGCGGATTTGGGTGCAAGTATCGATGGAATGTTGCATCCTTGCTTTTCAAAAATTTTGGTTTTGCGGGTACTGACTTGATGTCGTTTCCCCATGATTTTTGAAATTTGTGGTTTTCTCGAACCTTTGGGTTATGGATATCAACTGAAATGTTGCGTCTCCATGGTTTTGGATTTTGCAAGTATCGACGAAATGTCGCTTCCCTGCGATTTTGGAAGTGTCGAACATGGTTCTTATGCTTCCGATTTGTGCGAGTATCGACTAAGCGTCGCTTCCTCGCGGTTTTTTGAAAAACCATTTTTTTTTGTTTAAAGACACGAAGATCATAAGCTTTGACCTAAAACCATTTTGGCGGTAAAAGGCAGGGTGGACTAGGGTAGAAATCCCTGAATCCGGATTTTGTTTCAAACCATGAATTTTGGGTTCAAGGGTTGAAAATTTTGGTCAAGTTAGGGAAAGGTTCCTAAACTTGGGTTTTGTGAACAATGAAACGATGGAAGTAAGCATTGTTTAAATTTCTAGAAATTTCAACATTTGACATGAAAATTCTAAAAAAGGGTGGGTTTAGCGAGCGTGTACCTGGAAACCGGTTTTGGCCGTACAGGCATTGCTCTTACCCAGTTGGGTAAGTCTTCAAGGGTAGTACCGCTTTAAGAACTTGCCGTTGATGGGCAGCATACATCTGTCGCCTTCCATGTTTAGGAGTGCATATGCGCCATTGGAGAAAACCTTGTCGATGACGTAGGGTCCCTCCCATTTTGGCTCAAATTTGCCTTTGGACTTGTGAGCGAAGACCATTGGTCTTTTTACCGCAAGAACCAAGTCACCCTTTTTGTAGGCGCGTTGCCTGACCTTTTTATCGAAAGATCCTGCCATGCGTGCTTGGTAAAGTTCAATGCTTTGTTGAGCTTCGAGCCGTCTCTCATCGAGATTGTCCAGCTCATGGAGTCGCAATTTGACATTGCTTTCTTGAGTCATGTCATTTTGCAAGGATACCCTCAAGGAAGGAATTTGTACTTCCAAGGGCACGACAGCTTCGCATCCATAGACCAAGGAGAATGGTGTGCTATGGGTTGGTCCTCGAACGGTGGTTCGATGGGCCCACAAAGCTTCAGAAATTTTGTCGCTCCAGTCTCTTTTGTGACTAGAGACCATTTTTTTGAGGATTTCGCAGAGTGTCTTGTTGAAAGCTTCTGCTAACCCGTTTGCTGCCGGATTGTATGGAGTCGAAGGACAGCTTTGGATTTTGTATTTGTCGCAGAACCTGTAGAATCGATGATCCCGGAATTGTGGTCCGTTATCATGGACAAATCTTTTGGGTATGCCGAAATGACAAATGATGTTGGTGTGCAGGAACTGAAGGACTGATGAGGTCTTCATTTCGTTGAACGCAAATGCTTCTGACCACTTGGAGAAATAATCCTTAGCGGTGAAGATGAAGCGATGACCTTTGCTCGAAGGGGGAGAAATAGGACCTATGATGTCCATACCCCAGGCTTCGAAAGACCATGAGATCGCTGTAGGATGCAGCCATTCTGGAGGCATGTGAATGTAATCTCCATGAATTTGGCATTGTTGGCAGCGCTTAGCAAATTGCATTGCGTCAGCTACCATGCGTCAGCTACCATGGTAGGCCAGTAATATCCTAACCTTTTTATCTGATCATAGAGTTTGGGACCAGCCTGATGAGCACCGCTAAGACCAGCATGAACTTCTTTGAGTGTTTCTTCAGCCTCTTGTTGTGACAAGCAACGTAGAAGTACTCCATTGAAGGATTTCCTATAAAGGATTTTTGAAGGAATATCCAAATGAAAGCTTGGGGTTCGCCTTTGGATGCTTACCCGTTCTTTTGGATCTTCAGGCAGGATTCCGAACATAATGTAATCAATGAACGGATCCCTCCAGTCGCCGATTGAAGTTTGAAGGATTGAAATCCTTCTTCCAACCACTTGGTGGCATTCAGCAACAGCTTGGTGTGTGTTAAGAGGAGGAAGGATTCTTCTTTCGCACACTGTGATTTGCATGTTTTCCCCTTCCTGAATTGCCATGGATGCGGCAAGTCCAGCTAGGGCATCTGCACCTATGTTTTCACCTCTACGAATGTGGGTGATGTGACAGATGTCAAACTTTTGCAGAAGCGATTGTGCTTTGTTGTAGTAAGGCAGCAAATCTGGCTTCCTGACTTCAAATTTCTGATTCATCTGGTTGACGATCAGTTGAGAGTCTCCAAAGACTTCCAGCATGGTGATACCGGATTCGATGGCGAGTTCCAATCCTAAGATCAGAGCTTGATATTCAGCTGCATTGTTTGTGCATGGTTCCAGTAGCGAGAAAGCGTGTGGAATCATGTATTTGTCGGGGCTAACAAAGAGGATGCCAACTCCCGAGATCAGCTGTCTTTTTTCATTCGTCCTGGTTGCACCGTCAAAGTACATGTCCCAGGAGGCACTTTGTGAGAAAGTCTCCACATTGTAGACTGGTTCGTCTGGGAGATCATCTCTGAGTGGAGAATCTTTAGGCAATGGTGAAAGTCCGGGATCTTAACCCTAGAGGGGGGGGGGTGAATAGGGTGAGCTACTAATAGTGACTAACTATGACCAATTTTAATTTTCTATAAACTAACTAGTCACTAGTGATGATAACAAGCACAATGCGGAAGCTAAATACATACAATCATCACAAGAGCATGCACCACAACACAATATTTATAGTGGTTCGGCCAACGTGCCTACATCCACTACCGGCTTGTGCTCTCACACCCCACCGGATTTCCACTAATATGCTTTTCCAATAGGCTAAGCAATAACCTCTTACAAGATGCTTTCCAAGGCTTAGCAATAACCTCTACAATGTATGCTTTCCAAGGCTTAGCAATAACCTTACAATGATGTTTTTCTAGGCTAAACAACAACCCTTACACTATGCTTTTATATGGCTAAGCAATAACCTTACAAAGAAATGATTTCTCAAAGAAAGTGTCTTCCAAAGAACACTCTAAGAGATTACAATTAAAGCACAATTACAATGCCTCTTTAATAGGCTAATTTGAAAGTGAAAACTAAACTCACACAACACACTAATGAGTGCAAAGATGTATGCTAATGAGGTGTGTGTGTGACAACTTCAATCAAGTTTAAAAAGTAAAGTCCAATGAATATATGCTCAAAGCAATTCAAAGATTAAAGCACATAGAAAGAATTGATTGAAGTTTAAATGCAAATCACATGAACAAATACTAACTTGTTGATGATTTAAAAAATCAAGGCTCACAAGTTGTATGAAATTAATTTGGCTTAAACATGTGATGCATTTGTAGTGTTGTTTTCAAAAACAAGATTTAACAAAGGTTTTGAAAAGATTGAAAACAACAATGATGATTCAAACAAGTTAAATTAACATGTTATAAAGAAATCAAAGTTTCAACCATAACATGTTTAACAAAGTTTAAAACTAAACTAAGTTTGAATCAAAGAAAAGAATTCATTACAACTTAATATCAAAGATTGAATGGACGTAATGAATTCATTTCATCATAGTTATCATGCTAAAAACATTTACCAAAGATTTAAAACCAAGCATGAAACATATGATTAAATTAAGCAAAGCTTACTTGGAGATTTAACTTCATGATCCAAGCTTTAGCTTCCTTAATGACCTTCTTAATCCCCTTGGTTCATCCCCTTTATCTTCTCTTCAAACACCTCCAAGAAGGCTCCAAGTTTCCTCAAAAGTTCCAACCTTTTTCAAAGGGAATGAAGCCTTTTTATACACAGAAAACAGAGTTTCTGCGTGTCCCCGGTCGACCCCATGACAGGCCCGGTCGACCCCATCCAAACGGTCAGAAAAATGACCGTTGGAGAGCCAAACGGCTCTCTGCCCAGTCGACCCGCAGTGTACGCGGTCGACCGGGATGTGTACCCGGTCGACCGGGTACACTGGGCCCTGGGCCACTTTTCCCATTTTGCATACTTTTGCAATTTTCAAAGATTTTTGATGTGGGACTTGTTGGGGCCATTAAATCAAGCTTGAAACATGATTTAAATCAATCTAAGTATTTTTTAAAATCATGAATCATAAAAAGCCACAAATCATTTGAGACTTTAAAACTTAGGCTAAGCTTGAATTTTGAAATTCCTTTTACAAAATCAATTGCATCCAAAATTAAAACCAATTCATGCATAAAACCTGAGTTTTACCATATTTTAAAAACAATGCATGGATAAAATAAGATTTCAATGTTTTCTAAAATAATGCAAGTGTGAGAAATCAAATGATGATTAAAATGATATGCATCCATCAAATTGCAATACACAAAATTCCTAACAATCTCCCCCTTTGCAATTTGATGGCAAACCTTAACTTAACACTAAACCTCACACTAAGTCTTCAGCTCCTTGGCTTGACACGGCTTGAAATCTTCGGATGCTCCTTCACTTAGCTTGGGCTTTAGCTCTTTTGATCTTCATTCCTCTTGTCCTTAGCTCCAAGCTTTCTTTCTTTTATCTTCTCTCCCCCTTAGACCAAGCACTCTCTCTCCTTGGTCTTTCTCTCCCTTTGCCATTGAATGCTCTCTCCCCCTTTGATCTTTCTCCCTTTTTGGGTAGCTAGAGCATTTTCTCCCCCTTAATCCTTTCTCCCCCTTTGCCATTAAATTGCAAAGGTAGCAATTGAAGAAAAGGTACCTACACACATGAAACAAGGAAAATACCTTTAGTAGCACCTGTTAACAAATGAAACTGAAAATGAAATGCTGAACAGGTTATCATGTATAGAGGTTGTCTATGCTGTTGTGAATGATGCTAAAAAAAAAAATTAATCGAAAGAAAATTTAGTTCAATGCATCATAAATATTCATCAATTGAGGAATATAACAAGAAGATATGAGATGAATAATTTGAATATGTAAATTCATTGATTTTCCATAAAAGACTATTACATATTTCAATAATTACTTGACCAAACCAAAAATCAAAATAATGGTCAGTAATCAATTCAAGCTATCAGTCAGTTGATAGACAAATATTTAAAAGAGTTAAAAAGTCTATCACTACCCTCCCCACAAAAAGTGAAAAACTTTCCTAAGATCTAAGATGAATCTGTAGGAGACGGGGGCACTGCATCATCATGACGCCTGCAGCTGCTGGAGATGTTCGAGAGGTACTTCAAAGTCTTCTTCATCATTCCTGATACCTCTTGCCTAAATTCCTGATAGTCTGTACGTATGGTAGAAACAATATGCTCTAAAGAGGTCATACGGTCCTCCAGACTGCGCTGCTGAGGGGGCTCTGGATGAGGAGGCTGACCTGCTACTGGATCTACAGGCTCTATCTCTGCAGCCTCTAACTCTGCATCTCCTTCAGCTACTGGATTCCTTTGCTGAGGTGGTGGAAGCTTCATCAAGAGAATGTTTGATTTGTTGAAAACAGTGGATGTCACTGGTCTCTCAGAAGCTGGAGGAACCACTCCATATGATCTAGCAAGCTGGGTAATGAGAAATCCAAATGGAGCTGCACACGGCTGCGATCCAGTAATAACTCGGAGAATATGGTGCATAATAACTGAAGGTAAGCATACCCGATCTCCAGATATAACTTTGAACAACAGATTTGCCATGTAAGGAGTTACTTCAGTCCTATTCCCTTTCCTTGGATAGATGGAATGAGTGAAAAGGATATGAATGATCCGAAGGGAGGGAACCATGAGAGAAGCTTGAAGACAATTTTTGGCTGTCCAAACTTCAGCTCTTCCACAAAGAGCATGAGTCACTCCATCTTTTTCTTCAAGAGGTAAGACTTCAGATATTATCTTTGGTCCATTTGACCTAGGAACCCCCAAGATGGATGCAATCTTCTTTGTAGTAACCACCTCTTCCCCATGCTCGAATCTGATAGTGAATGAATTATTGGTGGAGGCACAGATAGACTCATATAGGTCATGGACCAAGGATGGAAAGGCATTTCCACTCCAATTTAGAATACCACCCCAGCCAATATCTTCCATAATAGCAGGGACACCATAATCCACTAGATCTTCTACTACACATTTTTTCTCCACAATGATCCCTTTGTTTCGGAAGGATTTGACAACCGGAGATGGAGAAGGGATGGGTTTGAATCTGACTTCACGAGGAGGGGATGCTTCAGGAGAGGATGGAGGAGATCTATGAGAAGATGAAGCTTGGCCTGTTTTTGACTTCTTGATAGGCTGCCTGAAGGTTTGTTTTGTGCGAGCCATAGCACTAAACAGTTGATTTTTAGAAGAGATGGACAACACTTGAAAATGGCTTGGGATGATTCTTAGATTGAAAGACTCGGGTGCACAACGTTCCCACTCGAATTCAGTAAAAACAGATACTAAAATGGATTAATCAGTGGTTCTGGCATTCTGTCAAACACTTGTGGTGCAGAAACTGAATCTGGGGATAATTATTTAATACAGCTGCTCAAGTCTGGACCAAAAGGTTTACAAGTAGTTACGGCAAAATCCACAACTTCAAATAAATTGAATGGACAGCTACACTCATTAGAACTAGCAACCAACAGTGGGTGTTAAATCTGCCATTGAATCTGCCAAACACACAGCACACAGACGGTTGGAGAGTAATGCACGGCTTGGACGACTTGGCTGGTTGAAGATTCAGTGATGATCCCTGGAAATGCTAGCAATAAGGATTGTGGAAGAATGGCTCCAAGCTGATAGAAGAAGAGTATGAACCACGGCTGCCTGGGAGTCGAGTGAGGAATGACAGTGACAAGGATGTCAACGTAATGAGGCCTTTAGCTAAGAGGATGATGATCGAGAATGTTGCTCATTTGAGAACGATGATCGAAGCCTAGACAAACATTAACAGAAGGGAAGAGGAGGCCAAGTCCTAAGGAGGTCGACCTGCTGAATGGAAGAAGGTTCTGTATGAAACAGAACAGTCCAGCGCAACTTATTTAAGTTGCTGTTCACGTGTTTTCGGTCGACCGGCCAATACAGGATGTCGACCGAGTAAACAGGGAAAACAGGGTTTTTTTTAGTTGCTGTGTACGAGTCTTCGGTCGACCGGCCAATCCAGGATGTCGACCGAGTAAACAGGGAAAACAGGGTATCTGTTCAGATTTTAAGGAAGAATTTGCCAACTCAAGAAAAACTCTCTGAACAAATGATTCCCTTAATCTAACTATTCTACAAGCTCAATCAATTTAGGAAAAGAGATTTTAAAAAATTAATTCTAAATAAGTCCATTTAAATGATTGAAAACTTGTGAGTCCAAGACACTTCATTTTTCAATAGTATTTGATTTGACAAATGTGGAATAACTATGTATCCATTCAAATAAAAGCAAGTTTGAAAAACAAATCAATTGATTGAGAAGATGTATCTTTAAGCAATTCTTTTTCAAGTCAGATTGATCATAAACATGCATTTTTATCATAACATACCTTTTAAAATCAAAATGCATTTTCAACAAGTAAAACTCAAACAAATGATACTTGAACAAGGAGACAATACTAAGAAAGATAGAAGGAACTAGACTTAAGACCAACAACACATATAACTTATGGGAAAGGGTTGGTCTAATCTAATTATAAGGTCTTAGTATTTGTCTAAGAGTCTAACCTTAGGTATCCATCTAAGGTATTGAGCTTTGGAGTCTATGTATGAGATCCCACCAACTAGAGGAGATAAATATTGATTTCTTTTATTCTTGACATCATATCCTTGAGGTTTGACAATTTCATAATTGGATTGATGATTAGTCTTTGGTGGTTGATGTTTCTTTTTATTTTTCTCATTTCTTTTAGCTTTTCCTCTCTCTTTATGCCTTTTGAATTTTAATTTTAGTCTTTCAACATTTTTCAAAAGTTCTTTCATTTCCAAGGTTAAAGGAGGTAAAGTGAGAGGTTTCTTTTTGATAGATTTAATTTGACTACTTTTGATTTGTTTAGTCTTTTTAAAATCTATCTTGGGAGACTCTTGTTGGAATGGTTTGACTTGCTTGAACTTTCTAGAGTCTTCCTTTGATTTTGATGCCTTAACCATCATAGAATTAGATTTTCCATTTTTAGGTTCATAGATGGGTTTAGACAAATGATTTTTTCTTAATTTGCACTCAAATTTGAAATGCCCTTCATTATCACAATAATGACATTTTGTTTTGGGCAAAGTAGAGTGAGTGCTAGAGATTGAGGACTCACCTTTCACAAATGTGTTGGTGATTTTAGGGCCATGAGAAGTATACTTATCAAATCCAATACCCGTCCTATCTCTTTGTGATTTACCCAATCTAAATAATTTTTCAAATTTCTCTTCGCCTTGGGTAAATTTGCACTCATACTTTTGTTTGTGAGTTTCAAGTTGAGTGACTTGATTTTTAAGAATTGAATTTTCATTTTTCACTTTTGTAAGTTCAATTCCAATTCCATTAAACTTGTTTACTTTTTCATAAGCAAGTTTTAATTCAAGTTTGAGTTCATTTACATTAGATCCAAGTTGTAAAGTTTTTATATTACTTTGAGCATTGAATAAATTCTCTTTGGTGGTTATTAACTTGGATTCAAGGTTGACAATGTCTTCAACTTGATTTTTTATATGATCACTTAGAATTGAATTTTCCTTGGTAAGTCCTTCACAACTTATCTTAGATACATTTAGTTCATCTTGAAGATTAGACAAGTTATCTTTAGAAATTTTCAATTTGGATTCTAAATAGATAATGTTTTCATCTTGTCTTTTTAATGTATCTCTTAGGTTTAAATTTTCTTTATTTAGCTCATTATGATTTAATTTCATTTCTTTTAGTTCATCTTGAGCATTGGATAGATTGTGCAAAGTGATCATAAACTTAGAGTCTAGGCAATGTATTACTTCTTCTTTCTCTCGAAGTTCATCATTTGAAGAGATTAAATCTTTGTTGAGCCTTTTTGATTCTTCTCTTAACTTTTTATTCTTCTTAGCTATGACTTCACATAGTTCATATAATTCCTCATAGGCTTGATGTATATCATCTTCATAATCATCATTTTCTTCTTCTTTTGATTCAACTTTAGATTCATTAAATTCAAGGTTTGAATCTCCAATAGAAGAAAGGAGGGGTCTAGAAGAATCTACAAGGGAATCTACACAATCTAGCATAGTGGAGTCCATTTTAATGATTTTCATGAAAAGCACACTAGGGTTTAAACTCTAGGTTTTTACACCTAATCAAGAGTTCCAAAAACGCTTGATCCTAATATTAGAGCACGAGGCTCTGATACCAATTGAAAGTCCGGGATCTTAACCCTAGAGGGGGGGGGGGGGGGGGGTGAATAGGGTGAGCTACTAATAGTGACTAACTATGACCAATTTTAATTTTCTATAAACTAACTAGTCACTAGTGATGATAACAAGCACAATGCGGAAGCTAAATACATACAATCATCACAAGAGCATGCACCACAACACAATATTTATAGTGGTTCGGCCAACGTGCCTACATCCACTACCGGCTTGTGCTCTCACACCCCACCGGATTTCCACTAATATGCTTTTCCAATAGGCTAAGCAATAACCTCTTACAAGATGCTTTCCAAGGCTTAGCAATAACCTCTACAATGTATGCTTTCCAAGGCTTAGCAATAACCTTACAATGATGTTTTTCTAGGCTAAACAACAACCCTTACACTATGCTTTTATATGGCTAAGCAATAACCTTACAAAGAAATGATTTCTCAAAGAAAGTGTCTTCCAAAGAACACTCTAAGAGATTACAATTAAAGCACAATTACAATGCCTCTTTAATAGGCTAATTTGAAAGTGAAAACTAAACTCACACAACACACTAATGAGTGCAAAGATGTATGCTAATGAGGTGTGTGTGTGACAACTTCAATCAAGTTTAAAAAGTAAAGTCCAATGAATATATGCTCAAAGCAATTCAAAGATTAAAGCACATAGAAAGAATTGATTGAAGTTTAAATGCAAATCACATGAACAAATACTAACTTGTTGATGATTTAAAAAATCAAGGCTCACAAGTTGTATGAAATTAATTTGGCTTAAACATGTGATGCATTTGTAGTGTTGTTTTCAAAAACAAGATTTAACAAAGGTTTTGAAAAGATTGAAAACAACAATGATGATTCAAACAAGTTAAATTAACATGTTATAAAGAAATCAAAGTTTCAACCATAACATGTTTAACAAAGTTTAAAACTAAACTAAGTTTGAATCAAAGAAAAGAATTCATTACAACTTAATATCAAAGATTGAATGGACGTAATGAATTCATTTCATCATAGTTATCATGCTAAAAACATTTACCAAAGATTTAAAACCAAGCATGAAACATATGATTAAATTAAGCAAAGCTTACTTGGAGATTTAACTTCATGATCCAAGCTTTAGCTTCCTTAATGACCTTCTTAATCCCCTTGGTTCATCCCCTTTATCTTCTCTTCAAACACCTCCAAGAAGGCTCCAAGTTTCCTCAAAAGTTCCAACCTTTTTCAAAGGGAATGAAGCCTTTTTATACACAGAAAACAGAGTTTCTGCGTGTCCCCGGTCGACCCCATGACAGGCCCGGTCGACCCCATCCAAACGGTCAGAAAAATGACCGTTGGAGAGCCAAACGGCTCTCTGCCCAGTCGACCCGCAGTGTACGCGGTCGACCGGGATGTGTACCCGGTCGACCGGGTACACTGGGCCCTGGGCCACTTTTCCCATTTTGCATACTTTTGCAATTTTCAAAGATTTTTGATGTGGGACTTGTTGGGGCCATTAAATCAAGCTTGAAACATGATTTAAATCAATCTAAGTATTTTTTAAAATCATGAATCATAAAAAGCCACAAATCATTTGAGACTTTAAAACTTAGGCTAAGCTTGAATTTTGAAATTCCTTTTACAAAATCAATTGCATCCAAAATTAAAACCAATTCATGCATAAAACCTGAGTTTTACCATATTTTAAAAACAATGCATGGATAAAATAAGATTTCAATGTTTTCTAAAATAATGCAAGTGTGAGAAATCAAATGATGATTAAAATGATATGCATCCATCAAATTGCAATACACAAAATTCCTAACAAATGGATGCTCTGCGAGGAAGTCCGCTAGAGCTTGCCCTTTGATTGCCTTTTGTGGTACATACCTAATATCAAATTGTGACAGAAGGATGGACCATTTTGCCGGTCGAGCGTTGAGAGAACCTGCCTTTGTGACAAAGACCTTCAAGAGGTTGACCCTCGAGACCAGGTATACTGTGTTGGAAAGCAAGTAGTGACGCAGCTTTTGTACGGCGAACATCACTGCAAGGCATTCTTTTTCGACTAGAGAGTAGCGATGCTCGGCACCTACTAGCATGCGGCTGAGGTAATATAGAGCATCTTCTTTTCTTTGATCATTTTCTTGAGCAAGCAGAGCTCCCAAAGAGTGATCAAGGGCTCTTGTGTACAAGATGAATGGTTTTCCAGTGGTAGGAGCAGCTAACACTGGAGGTTTTGTTAGGTATGACTTGATGTCTTGGAAAACAGCTTCACAGTCAGCATCCCAGACAAAGTTTACACCTTTTTTCATCAACCGGGAGAATGGACAGCATTTCCCCGAAAGATTGGAGATGAACCGTCTGATGTAGGCGAATCTCCCTTGAAGCCCTTTGAGTTCTCTCAAGGTTCTTGGAGGGGGCATTTCTAGAATGGCTTTGACTTTTATGGGGTCAAGCTCTATTCCAGCTTTCCGAACTAAGAATCCGAGGAACTTACCCGACGAGATGCCGAAGAAGCATTTCAAAGGATTCATTCGCAGTTTGTGTTTGCGAAGCCGGAGGAAGACTTCTCGAAGGTTTTCGAGATGATCTTCTTTTCTTTTGCTTTTGACGGCGAGGTCATCAACGTAACATTCAACCGTCTTGTGCTGCATATCTTGGAATATTTTCATCATAGCCCTCTGATATGTGGCACCAGCATTTTTCAGACCAAATGGCATGACAGTATAGTAATACATGCCAAATGGGGTCCGAAAAGATGTATGTTTTTCGTCTTCAGGATGCATCTTTATCTGATTGTAGCCAGAGAAACCATCCATGAATGTCATTCGCTCGAATCCACAGGTATTATCGATCATTACCTCTAGTATGGGGAGCGGAAATTCATCTTTAGGGCATGCATCGTTCAGGTCTCTATAGTCAATACAGACCCTGATCTGGCCATTTTTCTTTATCACGGGGACAATGTTGGCCAACCATTCAGGATGTTGTTCCTCACGGATGAAGCCGACGCTTTTGAGTTTTTGAACTTCTTGTCCAATTTTATCCAACACATCTGGACGGAATCTTCTTTGGCCTTGCTTGACAGGCTTGATGTCTTCTTGAAGATTGAGTTTGTGAACCGCTATTTTGGGGTCTAAGCCTGGCATTTCAGCGTAAGACCATACAAAGCAATCAACGAACTCACGAAGAAAGGCGATATACTCGGGTAACTCATCATCCTTTATATTCTTGCTTATGAATACAGGACGTGGGTTATCTGGTGTTCCCAAGTCTATCTTTTGAACAGGATCTTCTGTTGGAAGGTTCGAAGGTGGTTCCTCCACAATATTTTCGGAGGCTTCCAGCTCAACGAAACCTTCTGGGGTTTCAAAGGAATTTCCAGACCAAGGTTTTGTTCCTTTCCAGGGGTCTTCTTGATCGGTAATTTTCCCCAGGCTTGCTATGAGATGATCCCAATCGCCTGTTGAAACCGGGTTGAAGTAGGCTACTTCTTTTGGAGATGAGGGTTCTTCTGGTTCAGAAGTCCACACATCTGTGCCATCGGACAACTCCTCTTCATTTTCGGAGAAATCGTGCCAATTGGATGAGCTTCCTGGATCTTTGTCAGGTGACTCATCAAAGAGATATCCAGGGAGATCGATGTCTTCATGGACTTGAGATGTTGAGGCTTGGTCAGTATATTGACTTTTAAGCCTTTGTGTCAACTATCTCAAGGGAGTGTTAGGATCATACCCTAACCCGTATGAAGACTTTTCTACATAGCCATAGAGTCTCCAATCTTCCGGATGGCTTTTGGTCAAGACGGGCCCCAATGGTGTGAGAATACCGCGTCCTTCTCCCAAACCGACTGGGTTTTGAGCGTCATAGCCCATTTTCTTCATAATAGCTTGTGCCACAGAACTGTATAAGGATAGTTGAGGCATACCTTTATTTTGGAAAGGTTCAAGCATGGAGTTTGATGAAGAAGCATCCGATCTATGGAAGAAGATCGGCTTTTCCTTTGCTGAAGTTGCTGGAACAACGAAGGAAGCTGACGTAGGATCTTCTATGTCAGAAGTTGTCTCCATTGGAGTGAGAGCAGGCTGAACTTGCTGAGTGTCAGCTTGGCTTGACGATGCGTCGTCTTCTGGCTCTGAATCCGAATCCGTGTCTTGCATGAAAGACACGAAAGAGACAACAAATTTGCCCCCAGGCTTTTGCTTTGCCTTCCTCACTTTAGTTGTGATGACCAAAGGCTTTGAAGGTTTGAGGGAGATAATGAAGGGAGTTTGAATGCTCTCTTCAGATTTACCGGATGATTTGTTTTCTTCCGGTGATTGTTGAGGAGCTTTACCTTTATCTTTCTGGAGATTTTCGGCAAAGGATGTTGTGTGCTTATCCTCTTCTTCTTTTTCACCTTCATACATCTGTGAGTCTGCGAAGTGGACTTCCTTACCTTTGAAGGGTTTTCTGTCCGCAAAGACTCGATGTATCATGCCGTCATCGCCAACCAACTTGATGCATTGATGTAGAGTTGAAGGGACAACACCATTCTCGTGGATCCAAGGGCGTCTGAGAAGGATGTTGTAGCATGAAGGGGTTTTTATTGCATACACAGTGACCTCAGAGATAAGAACACCGATCTGCAACTTGAACCTGATTTTGCCAATAGGCCTTTGAGTACTCCCATCGTATCCAAAGATAGATACAGATGTGTGGCTCAGCTTGCTAGGTGGGATGCCCAACTCTTCGAGAGCCGATGTGGAGATGAGGTTGAGTGCAGAACCTGGGTCGATCTGAACTCTGTGCATATGCATTTCCTTGATATACCCTGTGAAGTACAGGGGTCGGTTATGCCTGGTTTCGCCAAGTAGGAGGTCGTCCTTTGTGAAGGCGATGGTTGCACTGGCTGCTTTTTTAACCGAGAGGCATTCAATGCATGATCCCTCAGTTTTCTTCTTTTCTCCCTTTGAGGAGGCTTCTGAGTTTTTGACCCGGTAATCCATTTCAATTTGGAGGACTTGCGGGGCATGTTTGTCGACATCCTCATTCAGCTTTTGTAATTCCGAGATTAGATTATCACGAGTGTGCGGAGACATTCGCAACAAATCTAGGATGTGCAGACGTGCAGGTATGTGCTTGAAGTGTTCTATCAAGTCATACTTGAAAGCCTCCTTAGGGCCTGCATGTTCATCATTGTTGCCACTAGGGGTGCTTACAACATCTTTTCCCGAAGGATTTACATATGTAAAGGAAGATTGATTGTAATTTTTGTGGTAGTCCCGGCCAGAGCGGGTGCCTCTACCAACTTCGAGAGCTTCTTGAGAAGGGTCTTCGTTTGGAAGATTATCTTCAGGATCAAGAGGCTGTCGTTTTTCATTTGCTGAGGATGTATCAGTAGCAGAGTTGCCATCCTCAGTGATTGTGTTGCACGGAGCATTTTCCGGGAACAAGTCCTGAACAGCATCCAGCAACCTTTCTTCTTCGTTGACTAATTCATCGTCCCAAGCATCAATAGCTGGGAATTCTTCAGTTAGGAAGGGTGTGAACTTTGAAGTCACAGTCTCAGGAGAAGAAACCTGAGAGGGTGTCATCTCAGTGAAAGTCACGTGAGACGAGGTGGCTTCAGAAGATACATTGCTAGGCGTCGTCGGAGTGTAAGTGCTCTCATCAGACGATGCTTCGGAAGAGCTATAATCCCGAATTATCACATTACAGGAAGCTCTGATGGGAGACGTTGCCTGATCGGAGTCAGACTCATCCTCGGATGTAAGAGGATCGTCTATCCAGCAATTCTCTCCATTTTCAGGAGTTAAGGGAGGATGTACCTGGTGGTCTTCAGGGACTTCGGGCTCTGGGTTGCGAGGAGGCTCGTTGACGCGGTCTTGCTCTTATTCTAGACCGAGTCACTGCAAGATCCTTGCATATTCTTCAAGATCAGGCATGGGAGCTGGATCTTCTTCTTCATCAACTCTTTGTGGCTCAACATGGTTGATTTCCACTAGAGTAATGAGAGGTGCTGAGTCAGCAGCATTTTCTTGTACAGCTTCTTGGTCTTCTTCATCATCAGACCAGGATCCTTGTGGCCGTAAGGGGTTATACCAGATTACTGGCATAAGATGAGACTCAGGAACCCATTCTTCATCGGAGAGATATTCTCCTGTTTCAAGGGACTCCTCCCACTTCGTCTGTGTAGTTGGATTCGAATCCATCATCGGTGTCGCTGGACTCGTATCCATCAATGGAGAATCCAACTACCGAATTGCAAGAGTATGATGCCTCCTGCATGGCTTCTTTGAATCGAGGTGGCATGAAATCACTGAGAGTGAATTTTCTTACCCCCTTTGAAGTCTCTGGAAGTGATATTTTTGTTGCCTCCAGTGAAACGGTAGAGGAAGCCTCTGCCTTTTCTTTGACCTCTAGTTTTGGCTGGGTCTTCTCTTGCCGTTTGAGCTTGAGGAGATGTTTCCTAGCCTGCCTTCGCTGTTGAGCTGTAGGCTTTGTTTTCACGACCTCCCAATTTTCATCTTCCAGGAGATCGGGATGTACTCATATCGGTTGTCCGTCTGGTGTCAGGTAAGGAACCAGTTCCTCGGACGCTTGGATTGAGTTTATCACCTTGAAGGAAGTAGTGATCTTTTTCTTCGATGATTTTGATGTTTGTCCACATGTCACCATGTTGACGGAGGCAGGCCCATAGTTTTTGTCAAAGGTGATGACTCCGTTTTTCCACATCTCATTTATTTTCTCCCTCACAACGAAGCATTGATTGAGAGGATGCGAGATCATCTGGTGGTATGGACAATACCGAGGATCGTTGGTTTTGCCAACATCACCCGGTCTTTTTGGTTCAGGCAAGGTGAGCTTGCCATTTGCCACAAGAGCCCCAAAGATTTCATCAACATCTTCATCAAACGGGTATTTCTTCTCTACTCGTTCTTTGAAGGCATCTGAGAGCTCAGGTCTCTTACCAGCAACTTTATTTTCAGCTTTCTTTGGTGGCTGAGGAGCTGACTTGGTCTGCACATTGAGGACCTCTTTTTTCTTTGGTTTAGAGGTTGCAATGGCGGTTGGCTCTTTTCTTGATGATTTCTGACTGTTGAGGTCTTTAATCATCGTTTCAGCTTCCATGGAAGCTTCTAAGAGTTCTCCCAGGTTTTTTGATTTGTTGCCGATGATCATGGAGCGGATTCTGGCTCTCATGTTGTTTCGGCAAATGTCGACTAGCGACGCTTGTGGCAATACATCAGAGCATTTGTATGCCATTGCTTTCCACTTGTGAATGAAGTCATATGTTGATTCATTCTCCCCCTGTTTTAGGCTGCACAGTTGAGCCATAGTAGCGGGATGATCCTCACCGTTGAAGTGAGTCAGGAAGCGTGTCTCTAGCATGGCCCAGTTTTGGATTGAGTCCTTCGGCAGAGTGGAGTACCAATCAAAGGCCGTACCTTTTAGGGTACTTGCAAAGAGGCGGATCTTGAGTGCATCTTGATCCGCGATAGCTCCCGTCAGGATCTTGAAGTGGATGACGTGCTGTCTGGCTGATCCTTTCCCCGTATATGTTTGGAGAGTAGGATGCTTGAATTTGGTGGGGAAACGGGACCGAGTCCATCCATAAGGGATATGGTGGCTTGATCCCATGCTCCTTGAGTATATCCTCTTCTTTTGCTTTGGCGAGGATACTGTCTACGTCCTTTTTGGTAAGGGCGCGTGACTCATTTTCTTCTCCATTTACCTCGTCGTTTTGATGATTCGGAGGAGGTTCATTGTTCGCCTGATTTTGGAAGGCGAGGAGAAGGTTTTCCATCAGAGTTTCAATCCTCTGCTGGCCCTGTTCCAACTGCTGGATGTGGGTGATCGCATCTTCTGGAGGTGGATTGCGGGGTGGTGGCTCAGAATTTATAGCCAAGACATTCATCCTTCGTGATTCGAACGAAGAAACTGTCCTGGTGACTGAGCTGGGGCTCATTCTTTTTGAAGAAGAGCTTGAGGAAGGATCACTCTGCTGTCCTTTGCTTGAAGGAGCAGGGGATTCTTCTAAATGTCTTCTTATCCTGGAGACGCTGCGGGTCATCGGACGTCGGACATGGATTTTTGTTGCTGATTTTTGGCGCCTTCTGGTTTTTCCAACCATATGGATGGTAACAACTTGGTTGGGTCTTTCTTTTTCGACCCATTTGGGAGAGACTTGAAGTGTAGGAGGCTGGGTCCTTTGCTTCTCTAGTCTCTTTTGCCGGTATGACGCGCGGCGGCGTATACGACGAGCAATTTGAGCTTCAGTCAGCTCTAGCTAGGCTTTGACGATGAAGGATGTGCTCCCTCTGGCGCAGCAGCCGAGCCTGTCTTCTTTGCAGCTGAGCAAGGACAGGATGCGAACCCTGTCCTTCCCCTGTTGCAGTGAAGCTTTGAATTTTTGGAGTTCGGCCCCTGTAGAGATGAAGGGTCGAACTGCAGGTTTGTAGGCCTTAGCAGGTGCTTGTAGAGGCCTTGTGATGCATGATCTGATTTTGGGCTTGTAGGAACAAGCCGGCTCATGCTGGGATGACTTGGAAGTCAGGTTGGAGATGGGTCTCTCCTCTTTCATGTAAGCAAGAGGGTAGAACTGGTTCTCCTTGAGTGGGGCCAGGAACGCTGGCTTAGTGGATGTTTGGGACCTTCTTTGTTTTGGTGAAGGTCTTGGGGACCAAGTCTTGGGATAGACCTAGTCGTTTGCTAGTCGAGGCTTCGTGGGGGTGCCACGGGCTTCAGGCCTTCTGGTGCTCGCCTTTGGTGTCACGGTAGTGACACGTTGAGAGGCGAGTTTCTACTTCTTGAAGGGAGCAGTTTGTTCCTCGGGAAGTGGGAATGGTCCCAGCGTCCCAAAGACGATAGTCCGGGGAGTCGAGGTCGACCCGGAGTTCAGAGAGTTGCCGAGGGAGTTGACACTTCGGCAGCTGATGGGGCGCTTGTAGGTGCGCGCAGTTTGCTTCTGTTGAAGCATGATTTGGTGCTTGTTCTCATCGAAGGTAATGGTAAGCGATGCTGCCATTGTTAGTTTTTTTTTTCAAAAATTTCTGAAACAAGACTACATCCATTAGTAATCACAAGAATATAATGATCATAAATGGGAAGTTCTATGGTTTCGTCTTTTCAAATTGCTCGAGGGAGATGACCCAAGCAATATGAGGAAGGCAAAATGCCATAGAGGGTACAATTGTTCTGATCGCAGGTATGGTAAGCCCAGAATGAGCGTCCCAGTGACTGCTAGAAGCAATTGTGAACTTAAATTCGACTTATCGAGAAGCAAAGCTTGCTCGAGATAAGAAGAATATAAAGTTTGGAGTTACAGATGTGCCGGTCGCAATAAAGTAGACCCTGAAAGGGCGTACTAGTACCGCTAGACACAAATGTTTTGAGACCGCATCCATGAGATGAGGTTCTCTATTTGGAAAGGTCAAGATTGGATTCATCAAAGAGCGCAGATGGTATTCCAATCTGAACACGGGCTCAGCGATTTCCGCGAGCGCCAGTGCTCAGAAAGAAATGAACCATAATTTCTCGAATCTGAATCTAAAAATGACGAGTTTTTTTTTTTTTTTTGAAAGGCCAATATCGGGTTCATCAAAGAGAGCAAAAGGCACTCCAATCTGAACACGGGCTCAGCGATTTCCGCGAGCGCCAGTGCTCAGAAAGGAGAAGACCAAGAATTCTCCAATCTAAACCCAAAATGACGGAAGTTTTTTTTTTTGAAGATTTTGAAGATTTTTTTTTTAAATCTTTTTTTTATTTTTTTTAAAATTTTTATTTTTATTTTTTTTTAAAAATTTATTTTTTTAAAAAAAATTTATTTAAAAGACGAGAGAGTACACATAGGCCTCGTAACCCGGTCTTATGAAATCTTGATTGATAGAATTGCCCCCAGGTAAGGGTAGGATTACTTAATGAACCCGTTTGGAGGACCCTTGCCTAGAACAGTCAAGCTGTCTCCACACTCTGGACAAGGCTTTTCTTTGAATCAACCATGATCAAAGAACACAGTTGGTTTACCTTAGTGGCCTATGTTTTTTTTTTTAATTTTTTTTATATATATATTTTTTATTTTTAATGAACTCATCGAAGAGAAACGATGGCCCAAAACCTTAGTCGAACAGGCTCAACATTTCTGCAAGCGCGATGAACGATAGGAACGGATCAAGGTTTCTCAATTTTGAATCCAAAATGAAAAATCTAATTTTTTAATATATATATATATATTTTATTGAACTCATCGAAGAGAAACGATGGCCCAAAACCTTAGTCGAACAGGCTCAACATTTCTGCAAGCACGATGAACGATAGGAACGGATCAAGGTTTCTCAATTTTGAATCCAAAATGAGAAATCTAATTTTTTTATTTTTTTATTATATTTTTTTTAGATCTTTAATGAACTCATCGAAGAGAAACGATGGCCCAAAACCTTAGTCGAACAGGCTCAACATTTCTGCAAGCGCGATGAACGATAGGAACGGATCAAGGTTTCTCAATTTTGAATCCAAAATGAGAAATCTAATTTTTTATTTTTTTTTGAAAAGAGAAAGAGCGGAAATAAATTCAAAGAATTAGAAATTTCCAAAAAATCTCATCTCATTTTTTTTAGATGCGAAATCCAACATAGGCCACCAATTATAAAGTAGCAAAGGAATCGAGAAAAGAAATATAAGCATAGAGCAAAATATATGATATGCAAATATTTTTCATTTCTAGCATCGTGTTCTCAAATAAACGGGTCCCACCGGGTGGAGCCAGCTTGATGGACCGCGCTCCTGCTCGGTTCTACCGAGGTCGGCGGACGTGGGAGTCCGTTTGGTCCGACCCTTTCATAACCGGGGGGCAGAGGCGCGCATCAACATTTTTGTTGTGTGGGTGTGCCAGATTTTCTATTTTACTTGGAATGCAAGTGGTGATCCGGAGATCAACCTTCGCAAGTAAAAAAGAAATCAACTTCTTTCAAGTTTTCCATTGCACATATATTTAAGAAAAGAGACATTTTTCTTGGTTTGCCGTGAAAGGCGATTTTTTTGGCATTTATAGCCGATTTTGGCGTTTATAGCCGATTTCTGGCGTTTATAGCCGATTTACAATCCTTATCAATAATGAAAGACAAGAGTTGTGATTTTTGTCTCTTTAAAAAAATACAAACTACAATGAAAAGCAAGAAAAGGAGGATCTAACTTCTCAGGAGATTGTGGGGACCCGTTTAGATTGACGGTCGCAAGCCATATGTGGGCGTCGCCATCATCCATGCAGATGAGAACAGAGGATGCTATTGATTCGCTTGGCTTGGCTATAACCTCAGGTTTTTAGAGGACAAAGACCAAAAAGGATGTCCTATGTCCAATAAAAAAACGAGTAGACGGGCTGAAAAGCCACATCTAAGCCATTGGAGGCAGGAGGAGAAGGCAAGGACCTTGGGGGGGGGGGGGGGTACCCCCAAGGGACTTTTGTCACCTTGTAGCAGTGGTCGGTGTAGGATTTCCGTAGAGTTTTCTCTCTTTTCCTTCTCTGAATTTCTGTGCTTTTTTCTGATCTGGGATCTATCTCGTTTTTCCGATCTCTTTCTTCTTGGAGAGCTCTCCTATTTATAGGCTTTTAGGTAGCCATTTAGGAGGGTTTATGGGCTTTTATTGTCATTAAGCCGCATAATGGGAGGAGTTACAGGATTTAAATCTTTATTTTGTAACTCCTTTTTCTTGGCTTCTGATTGGCCGGAGGAGATTGAGGGCATTTAATCGCCTTTAATCGCCATGATGGGAAGAGTTTCATGGGTTAAATGCCATGAATCTCTTGACTTGTAACTCTCGGATGCTTGCTTCTTATTGGTCCATCCAAAGAAATGGATTAATGACTGTAATAAAGCTAGTCAATTAATCGCATTAAGTGGTCGCCGAGCAGTTGAAGAGTCGCGGGCCGTGCCGCGTCTTTTGGGATTCTTCTGGTAATGATCATCAATGGATCTTCATGTAGATCGACATCGGATGACCATGTGACTTCAGGTGTTGGTTGCCAACAGCGGGTCAGTGCCATCTGTCCTGTCGATTTCTCGATCGGTCGGGTTGAAAGCACACTTTTTTTGGTTGACCGGTTGGCGATCAATGTTGTTTTCGATACTTTTGATGATTGACAGATGTTTTTGACGGATGTCAGAGGATTTGGTGTCTCAAAACTATGAGTTTTGGAAACTACCAGAGGCTGGACGCTTCGAATCGCGAAAAAACGGCGAAAACCGGGGTTTCCGGGGCCTTCCCGGCGATCCCGGGCTCCAGGGCCGCCGGCGAACCTGGCCCAGGGTCGCAGGGGCCTGCGACCCTGGGGGGTTTTCCCCCTTTTTGTCCCGTTTTGTGTCCGTTTTTGCTGTTTTTCGATTCTTTTTTCTTCTGTATTTTTCCTTGACATTTTTGACCATTTATTGGCCTGATTTCCCTGTAGGAAACCTGATGAGAATCCTTGTATTTTATTTTGCAAAGT
This sequence comes from Litsea cubeba, assembly GCA_012931725.1. Classification (NCBI taxonomy): domain Eukaryota; kingdom Viridiplantae; phylum Streptophyta; class Magnoliopsida; order Laurales; family Lauraceae; genus Litsea; species Litsea cubeba. The sequence continues at coordinate 67,693,835 of CM022949.1, forward strand.
TTCCAATTTCTTGAGAAAGCCGAAGACTTTGTCGCGCAGAGTTGCCGATTTTCCGTCAGAAGCTGAAACTCGGCCAAACGATGTCGGAATGACCTGAAATTTGGTGTGAAGCCTCCTGAGCAATAAATAAGACCAACCATAGGCTTTTTTTTAGTTTTAAAGCCGTTTGGGGTCCTATCACCAGTAGACTCGCTTTTGTCGCGATGAAGATGTCGCGGTTTGATGTGCGGTCAACCGATGTCCGATTAACTTGAAATTTGATAGGGAACCCATTGGAGTCATTTTAAGATGATCCATAGGCTCTGTCTTGGAAACTATGGTCCCGGAGAGCTTTGCCGCCGAGAGGCCTGATTTGGCTTCCGAGCGTCAAACTATGGTCAAATGTTGTCGAAATGACCTGAAATTTGACGTGCAGCCCTTGTAAGCATTTTGAAGCCGTCCATGTGCTCTATCTGATGAGTGATGGCCTCGGCGGTTCTTGCCGCCGAGAGGCTTGATTTAGCTGTTCGAGGGTTGATGTAGGGTCAAACGTTGTTGGTTTGACTCGGAACTTGACGTGGAGCCTTTTGGATGTATTTTGAGACCATCCATCGGCTCTGATCGAAGATTTGGTGTCTCCGATGCTTTCGCCGCCGAGAGCTCCTTTTCGGCTGTCGGAGAAGCGAAGTTAGGCCAAATGATTTTGAAATGGCCCGAAACTTCTTGTGTACTCCTCTTTTGGCTGTCTTGAAGGATCTTGCAGTTTTTGTTTGATTCTGACAAGATTTGATTTTTTGGAAGTAGCCTTGCCTATTTATGGCAGGTTGCGACTTCATGTAGCTCTTTGGATCTTGAAGAGGCAAAGTGATATTTTTGGTGTCAACAGACAGATGGCACCGACCCGCTGTTGGCAACCAATACCTGAAGTTACATGGTCATCCGATGTCGATCTACATGAAGATCCATCGATGATCATCGCCAGAAGAATCCCAAAAGACGCGGCACGGCCCGCGACTCTTCAACTGCTCGGCAACCACTTAATGCGATTAATTGACTTGCTTTATTACAGTCATTAATCCATTTCTTTGGACGTCCCAATCAGAAGCAAGCATCCGGGAGTTACAAGTCAATTGATTCATGGCATTTAACCCATGAAAATCCTCCCATCATGGCGATTAAAGGCGATTAAATGCCCTCAATCTCCTCCGGCCAATCAGAAGCCAAGAAAAAGGAGTTACAAAATAAGGGAATTAAATCCTGTAACTCCTCCCATTATGCGGCTTAATGACAGTAAAAGCCCATAAACTCTCTTAAATGGCTACCAAAAGCCTATAAATAGGAGACAACCCCAAGCATTCCATGTAGACTTCAGAAAATCCGGAAATTCAGACTGAAAAAGGCATCAGAAATCTAAGAGAAAGAAAGAGAGAAAACTATGCGGAAGTTCTGCACCGACCACCGCTACAAGGTGACGAAAGTCCCTTAGGGGGTACCCCCCCCCCCAAGGTCTTTGCCTTCTCCTTCTGCCTCCAATGGCTTAGATGTGGCTTTTCAGCCCATCTACTTGGTTTTTTATTGGACATAGGACCTCCTTTTGGTCTTTGTCCTCTAAAAACCTGAGGTTACAGCCAAGCCAAGCGAATCAAGAGCATCCTCTATTCTCATATGCATGGATGATGATGAAGTCCACATATGGCTTGCGACCGTCAATCTGAACGAGTCCCCCACAATCTCCTGTGAAGTTAGATCCTCCTTTTCTTGCTTTTTATTGTAGTTTGTATTTTTCCAAAAGAGGCAAAAATCACAACTCTTGTCTTTCATTATTGATAAGAATTGTAAATCGGCTATAAACGCCAAAATCAGCTATAAACGCCAAAAATCGGCTATAAACGCCAAAATCGGCTATAAATGCCAAAAAATCGCCTTTCACGACAAATCAAGAAAAATGTCACTTTTCTTGAATATATGTGCAATGGAAAACTTGAAAGAAGTTGATTTCCATTTTACTTGCGAAGGTCAATCTCCAGATCACCACTTGTAATTCCAAGTAAAATAGAAAATCTGGAACACCCACACAACAAAAATGTTGATGCACGCCTCTGCCCCCCGGTTACGAAAGGGTCGGGCCCAAACGAACTCCCACGTCCACCAACCTCGGTAGAACCGAGCAATGAAGCGCGGTCCATCATTCTGCTGCAGATACATCCTCATCAAATGAAAAATGACAACCTGTTGATCCTGAAGACAATCTTCCAAACGAAGACCCTTCTCAAGAAGCTCTCGAAGTTGGTAGAGGCACCCGCTCTTGCCGGGACTACCACAAAAATTACAACCAATGTTCCTTTACATATGTAAATCCTTCGGGAGAAGATGTTGTAAGTGCCCCTAGTGGCAACAATGATGAACATGCAGGCCCTAAGGGGGCTTTTAAGTATGACTTGATTAATCATTTCAAGCACATACCTGCACGTCTGCACATCCTAGATTTATTGCGAATGTCTCCGCACACTCCTGATAATCTCATTTTAGAATTACAAAAGCTGAATGAGGATGTCGACAAACATGCCCCATAAATCCTCCAAATTGAAATGGACTACCGGGTCAAAAACTCAGAAACTTCCTCAATGGGAGAAAAAAAGAAAACCGAGGGATCATGCATTGAATGCCTCTCGATTCAAAAAGCAGCCAGTGCAACCATCGCCTTCACTAAGGACGACATCCTAGTTGGCGAAACAAGGCACAACCGACCCCTATACTTCACAGGGTACATCAAAGAAATGCCTATGCACAGAGTTCAGATCGACCTAGGTTTTGCACTCAACCTCATCTCCACTTCGGCTCTCGAAGAGTTGGGCATCCCACCCAGCAAGCTGAGCCACACATCTGTATCTATCTTTGGATACGATGTGAGTACTCAAAGTCCTATCGGCAAAATCAGGTTCAAGTTGCAAATCGGTGATCTTATCTCTGAGGTCACTGTATATGCAATAAAAACCCCTTCATGCAACAACATCCTTCTGGGACACCCCTGGATCCATGAGAATGGTGTTGTCCCTTCAACTCTACATCAATGCATCAAGTTTGTTGGCGACGACGGCATGATACATCGAGTCTTTGCAGACAGAAAACCCTTCAAAGGTAAAGAAGTCTACTTTGCAGACTCACAGATGTATGAAGGTGAAAAACAAGAAGAGGAGAAGCACACAGCACCCTTTGCCGAAAATCTCCAGAAAGATAAAGGCAATGCTCCTCAACAATCACCGGAAGAAAACAAACCATCCGGTAAATCTGAAGAGAAGATTCAAACTCCCTTTATCATCTCCCTCAAAGCTTCAAAGCCTTTGGTCATCACGACTAAAGTGAAGAAGGCAAAGCAAAAGTCGGGGGGAAAATTTGTTGTCTCTTTCGTGTCTATCATGCAAGACACGGATTCGAATTCAGAGCCAGAAGACGACACATCGTCAAGCCAAGCTAACACTCAGTAAGTTCAGCCTGCTCTTACTCCAATGGAGATAACTTCTGACATAGAAGATCCTACGTCAGCTTCCTTCGTTGTCCCAGCAACTTCAGCAAAGGAAAAGCCAATCTTCTTTCATAGATCGGACACTTCTTCATCAAACTCCATGCTTGAACCTTTCCAAAATGAAGGTATGCCTCAACTATCCTTATATAGTCCTGTCGGCACAAGCTATTATGAAGAAAATGGGCTATGACGCTCAAAACCCAGTCGGTTTGGGAGAAGGCCGCGGTATTCTCACACCATTGGGGCCCGTCTTGACCAAAAGCTAGCTGGAAGATTAGAGGCTCTACGGCTATGTAGAAAAGTCTTCACACGGGTTAGGGTATGATCCCGACACTCCTCTGAGATAGTTGACACAAAGGGTTAAAAGTCAATTTACTGACCAAGCCTCAACATCTCAAGTCCATGAAGACATCGATCTCCCTGGATATCTCTTCGATGAGTCACCTGATAAAGATCCAGGAAGCTCATCCAATTGTTATGATTTCTCTGATAATGAAGTGGAATTGTCCGATAACACAGACGTGTGGTCTTCTGACCTAGAAGAACTCTCATCTCCAAAAGAAGTAGCCTACTTTGACCCGATTTCAATAGGCGATTGGGATCATCTCAGAGCAAACCTCGAGAAAATTACCGATCAAGAATACCCGTGGAAAGGAACAAAACCTTGGTCTAGAAATGCCCTTGAAACCCCAGAAGGTTTTGTAGAGCTGGAAGCCTCCGAAAATATTGTGGAGGAACCACCTTCGAACCTTCCAACAGAAGATCCTGAAGATAGACTTGGAAACACCTGATAACCCATGTCCTGTATTCATGAGCAAGAATATAAAGGATGATGAGTTACCTGAGTATATCACCTTTCTTCGTGAGTTCGTTGATTGCTTTGCATGGTCTTACGCTGAAATGTCTGGCTTAGACCACAAAATGGCAGTCCACAAACTCAATCTTCAAGAAGACATCAAGCCTGTCAAGTAGGGCCAAAGAAGATTCCGTCCAGATGTGATGGATAAAATTGAACAAGAAGTTCAAAAACCCAAAAGCATCGGCTTCATCCATGAGGAACAACATCCTGAATGGTTGGCCAACATTGTCCCTGTGACAGAGAAAAATGGGCAGATCAAGGTCTATATTGACTATAGAGACCTAAATGGCGCATGCCCTAAAGATGAATTTCCGCTCCCCATACAGGAGGTAATGATTGATAATACCTGTGGATTCGAGTGAATGACATTCATGGATGGTTTCTCTGGCTACAATCAGATAAAGATGCATCCTGAAGATGAAAAACATACATCCTTTCGGACCCCATTTGTGCAACACTGTCATGCCAATTGGCCTGAAAAATGCTGGTGCCACATAACATAGGGCTATGATGAAGATATTCCAAGATATGCAGCACAAGACGGTCGAATGTTACGTTGATGACCTAGCCATCAAAAGCAAAAGAAAGGAAGATCATCTGAAGACCTTCGAGAAGTCTTCCTCCGACTTCGCAAACACAAACTGCGAATGAATCCTTTGAAATGCTTCTTCGGCGTCTCGTCGAGTAAGTTCCTCGGATTCTTAGTTCGGAAAGCTGGAATAGAGCTTGACCCCATAAAAGTCAAAGCCATTCTAGAAATGCCCTCTCCAAGAACCTTGAGAGAACTCAAAGGCTTCAAGGGAGATTGGCCTACATCAGACGGTTCATCTCCAATCTTTCGGGAAAATGCCATCCATTCTCTCGGTTGATGAAAAAAGGTGTATACTTTGTCAGGGATGCTGACTGTGAAGCTACATTCCAAGATATCAAGTCATACCTGACCAAACCTCCAGTGTTAGCTACTCCTACCACTGGAAAACCATTCATCTTGTACACAAGAGCCCTTGATCACTCTCTGGGCGCTTTGCTTGCACAAGAAAATGATAAAAGAAAAGAAGCTGCTCTATATTACCTCAGCCGCATGCTAGTAGATGCAGAGCATCGCTACTCTCCAGTCGAAAAAGAATGCCTTGCAGTGATGTTCGCCGTACAAAAGCTGCGTCACTACTTGCTTTCCAACACAGTCTACCTAGTCTCGAGGATCAACCTCTTGAAGGTCCTTGTCACAAAAGTAGGTTCTCTCAATGCCCGACTGGCAAAATGGTCCATCCTTCTGTCACAATTTGATATTAGGTATGTACCACAAAAGGCAATCAAAGGGCAAGTTCTAACGGACTTTCTCGCAGAGCATCCATTCCCTAAAGATTCTCCAGTTAGAGATGATCTCCCAGATGAACCAGTCTACAATGTGGAGACTTTCTCACAAAATGCTTCCTGGGACATGTACTTTGACGGTGCAGCCAGGACAAATGAAAAAAGATAGCTGATCTCGGGAGTTGGCATCCTCTTTATTTGCCCCGACAAATACATGATTCCACACGCTTTCTCGCTACTGGAACCATGCACAAACAATGCAGCTGAATATCAAGCTCTGATCCTAGGATTGGAACTCGCCATTGAATCCGGTATCACCATGCTGGAAATCTTTGGAGACTCTCAACTGATCGTCAACCAGATGAATTAGAAATTTGAAGTCAGGAAGCCAAATTTGCTGCCTTACTACAACAAAGCACAATCGCTTATGCAAAAGTTTGACATCTGTCACATCACCCACATTCGTAGAGGTGAAAACATACGTGCAGATGCCCTAGCTAGACTTGCCGCATCTATGGCAATCCAGGAAGGGGAAAACATGCAAATCACAGTGTGCGAAAGAAGAATCCTTCCTCCTCTTAACACACACCAAGCAGTTGCTGAATGCCACCAAGTGGTTGGAATTAGGATTTCAATCCTTCAAACTTCAATCGGCGACTGGAGGGATCCGTTCATTGATTACATTATGTTCGCAATCCTACCTGAAGATCCAAAAGAACGGGTAAGCATCCAAAGGCAAACCCCAAGCTTTCATTTGTATATTCCTTCAAAAATCCTTTATAGGAAATCCTTCAACGGAGTACTTCTACACTGCTTGTCACAACAAGAGGCTGAAGAAACACTCAAAGAAGTTCATGCTGGTCATTGCGGAGCTCATCAGGCTGGTCCCAAGCTCTATGATTAGATAAAAAGGTTAGGTTATTACTGGCCTACCATGGTAGCTGACGCAATGCAATTTGCTAAGCGCTGCCAACAATGCCAAGTTCATGGAGATTACATTCACATGCCTCCAGAATGGCAACATCCTACAGCGATTTCATGGCCTTTCGAAGCCTAGGGTATGGACATCATGGGTCCTATTTCTCCCCCTTCGAGCGAAGGTCATGGCTTCATCTTCGCCGCTACGGATTATTTCTCCAAGTGTTCAGAAGCATTTGCGCTTAACGAAATGAAGACCTCATCAGTCCTTCAGTTCCTGCGCACCAACATCATTTGTCGTTTCGGCATACCCAAAAGATTCGTCCATGATAACGGACCACAATTTCGGGATCATCGATTCTACAGGTTCTACGATAAATACAAAATCCAAAGCTGTCCTTCGACTCCATGCAATCCGACAGCAAACGGATTAGCAGAAGCTTTCAACAAGACACTCTGCAAAATCCTCAAAAAAATGGTCTCTAGTCACAAAAGAGACTGAAGCGACAAACTGTCTGAAGCTTTGTGGGCCTATCGAACCACCGTTATATGACCAACCCATAGCACACCATTCTCCTTGGTCTATGGATGCGAAGTTGTCGTACCCTTGGAAGTACAAATTCCTTCCTTGAGGGTATCCTTGCAAAATGACGTGACTCAAGAAAGCAATGTCAAATTACGACTCCATGAGCTAGACAATCTCGATGAGAGACGGCTCGAATCTCGACAAAGCATTGAACTTTACCAAGCACGCATGGCAGGATCTTTCGACAAAAAGGTTAGGCAACGCGCCTACAAAAATGGTGACTTAGTTCTTGCGGTAAAAAGACCAATGGTCTTCACTCACAAGTCCAAAGGCAAATTTGAGCCAAAATGGGAGGGACCCTATGTCATCGACAAGGTTTTCTCCAACGGCGCATACGCACTCCTAAACATGGAGGGTGACAGATGTATGCTGCCCATCAACGACAAGTTCTTAAAGCGGTACTACCCTTGAAGACTTACCCAACTGGGTAAGAGCAATGCCTGTATGGCCAAAATCGGTTTCGAGGTACTCGCTCGCTAAACCCACTCTTTTTAGAATTTTCATATCAAATGTTGAAATTTCTAGAAATTTAAACAATGCTTACTTTCATCATTTCATTATTCAAAAATCCAAGTTTAGGAACCTTTCCCTAACTTGACCAAAATTTTCAACCCTTGAACCCAAAATTCATGGTTTGAAACAAAATCCGGATTCAGGGATTTCCACCCTAATCCACCCTGCCTTTTACCGCCAAAATGGTTTTAGGTCAAAACTTATGAACCTCGTGTCTTTAAACAAAAAAAAATGGTTTTTCAAAAAACCACGGGGAAGCAACGCTTAGTCGATACTCACACAAATTGGAAGCATGCGAACCACGTTCGACATTTCCAAAATCGCAGGGAAGCGACATTTCGTCAATACTTGCAAAATCCAAAACCGTAGAGATGCAACATTTCAGTTGATATCCATAACCCAAATTTCAAAGGTTCGAAAAAACCAAGAAACCGTGGAGATGCAACATTTCAGTTGATATCCATAACCCAAATTTCAAAGGTTTGAAAAAACCTAAAAACCATGGAGACGCAGCATTTCAGTTGAGATCCATAACCCAAAGGTTCGAGAAAACCACAAATTTCAAAAATCGCGGGGAAACGACATCAAGTCAGTACCTGCAAAACCAAATTTTTTGAAAAGCAAGGAAGCGACATTCCATCGATACTTGCACCCAAATCTGCGAGGATGCGACATTCCATCGATACTCACAACCGAATGAGCAAGGATGCGACATTCCATCGATACTTGCAAGACCATTTAGCAGGGAGGCGACTTTTAGTCGATACTTGCATTTTTGAAAACCAAACCGGCTATAAATGCCACCAAAACCGGCTATCAATGCCACAAAATAAACCGGCTATCAGCCGCAAAACAAAACCGGCTATCAATGCCACAAATCAGAACTTGGCTTTAAAAAAAAACTTGGCTATCAACGCCACAAACCGGCTATCAATGCCACAAAAACGGCTATCAATGCCACAAAACTGGCTCTCATGCCAAAACCGACTTCCATGCCACAAACAAAATCTGGCTTCCATGCCAAAACAATCATTTGACAAAAGATTTTCACAAAATGAAAAGCTTTTGATCAAATCTCATTTAGCAATTGCTTTCATCACAAAAAGATTTAAGTGAACGTAGGGAAAATAAAAAAAAAGAGTACCAAAAAAATACATGCGGTACCAAAAAAAAAGAAAGTGTTCACAAGCACTACAAAAAAAGAGTACAAAAAAAATACATGTGGTACCAAAAAAAAAGAAGAAGGATAGTTTCTGCTACAAAAATCAGGAGCTCAGCCAAAAATGGTCTCTAGCCAAGATTTGAGCTCCTCAAGCAAACTTTTGGCCTCAGCCGTCAGAGTTTCCAGGGCACGCTTCATCAGAAACTTGCCATGAGATGCTAGAGAAGGCTGCAACCCTTCTTTCACACCGAGAAGCTTATCCCGAGCAGTTTGCCATTGTTTGTCCTCTTGAAACTTCCTTTCAAGAACTAGATCAGCATCTGCAACCCGGCGAATTAGAGCACTCTCCCTGTCGTGAGCCTCTGTTATAGCAGCCCACTTGGCAACGACTTGGGCCTTCAAATACTCAAGACGTTTCCTGGTCTCATCGACCTCCCTATCAAGGATGTTAAGTTCATGTGTCAGCCCAATGATGGCTAGCTCTTCTAAATTCTTCTCACGGATTAGCTGCTTCCTGCTTTGTGTAGCCTCTTCAGGTAAGACTTAGCCTTATCAGCAGGGTCCAGGAACATCTCCTTGAAAAACTGGTCGTCTGCAAAACCCATGGTCTCAAACCACTTGTCACCCAGTGCAATGATCCTATCAACAATCTCCCTGGCACCTGTGACATCCAGACCAGCCTCTTCGGCGTCACCGAGAATCTCCTGCACATGCTGGATCATGCCAAATCTAGCATCCAAGTGTCTAGCAAGGAGAGTCTCAATCCAAGAGCTTAGAACTCGCACCACCACCTTCTTCGCAAAAAGAACAGATGGCCCAGCTGATGATTCGCCCCGCTCCATCGGTCGGCTGCTCATGTCATGCCCCGTTGGGAGAGGAACAAAAGAACTCTTTCCAGTCGGAGCTGCCGTGGAAGGAATCTCAGCACGAGGTACCTCCTTCACCATGTCAGAATTGGTTAAAGGAGTCTCTACCTCCGGATCAACCTCTGGCATCCCTTGCTCTGGTTCTGAAGGAAGCGACGGACGCTCCTCTGTCACTTCAATACCTACCAAAGAAACACAAAATGTATGAATATGATCCTGTTTGAAGATAATATCAGGGTTATTACTACAAAATACCTTCTTCGATGACTGGTGGAACACTCTCTTCCTCCATGAACTCATCGGAAGCATCATCAACATTTGCATCCATCGATGGTTCAAAGTATCAGAATCCTGTGGCAAGTCAGCTGACAAGAAAAATGTTAACAAATCAAGTCACAGACAAAAAAAAAGAAAGCAAAACAAGTTATACCAATTGGAAATTCTGGAACTACTCCAGAATCCCTAGGTTCTTCTTCTGGTGCCGCAACAGGATCCGTCACCGCCTCATCGGCAGGAACCTCAAGCGTCACCAAGTCTTCATCCTCTGCTAAAAAAAAAAGAGGAGCAGAGGGAGAAAGCAAATTAGAACATGGAAAACCCTATGAAAAGAAATAGATAGAGAAAAGGAAGAATCATACCTTCACCGACGGTCTCTTCTTCTCAGCTTCTCTTATTTGGAGGCTCGACATCATTCCCTGGCACCTCCTCATTGATAGTAAGAGGGACTTCTATGTCAGGAGAGTCTTCATGTTGCCCCTTGTTGCGATGATGACTCCTCTTCCTCTTACTCCTGTGAGCTCGCTTCTTAGAGGAACCTGCCCCACTGTCAGAGTCAGGTTTCGCACCTGACTCCTCATTGGATGGTCTACTCTTGCTAGTAGACTCCACGGAAGCTTGCCTCTGTGCCGCTTGCATCCAAGCATCAAGCTCAGCTTCCTCCTATTCTAGCTGTTCTAAAGCCTCATCAAGTATTTCTCGAACAACTTCAGAACCAATGACGCCCTGGTCACCGAGAAAGCCTATCTTGTGCTTCTCTCCAGAAAGGAAGGCCCAAACTTCCTATCGCCGGACGCCATCCCACTTTCCAAGGCCTTTTCCAAATGACAGATTCAAATCAAGCTCCCTCTTGGAAAGCCCTCGATATGCCGTAAAGCTCTCCACGAATCACTTCGTGAAGCCGGCAGTCCAGGAAGTCGACAGCACAGGATAAGAAATCATGGCAGTAGTGTCTTCAGCACTATAGAAAGCCCATGCGTTTCTCCCGTCCTGTAAACCTCCAAAGCGTTTCACCATGCTTGAAGGCGCTCCAACAACGCCTTGAGAAAAGCCCAATTGCAGAGGAAAGCGAGAAGGTACATACGGCTGGATGTTGACGAAAAGATGTTTGCGGTACACCATCGTGCCGACACGTATGATGAAAAGCCACTCCTTCTCTGCATTTGTCAAGGAGTAATGCCTTCCCTACCCCGCCCTCGTAGAGTCGTGGGAGGCACGAAAATCAAAAACCTTCTTCCACAACTCCGGAGAAAGCTTCACTGAAGACTGCCCCATCTCGATGTCCCTGAACCGTCGGATCCTCATGCGGGCAAACAAAAGTGATTCGGACACGGCTTTGCACTTAGCCAGTCGAATCAACAGAGGATCATCATCCTGTGCAGCACCTAGCCGGTGGAAGCCAGGACAGTGGTATACAAACTACGAATAAAAGATATGGGATGAAAATACCCTGTTCATGGGAAGCCCAAGCCGAACCAAAAAAGCAGCAACCTGCAGTTCAGTGCACAAGTAGGAGTAAAGAGTTGGCACCAAAGCAAGCTGCTCTCCAAACGCCATCTGACAAGCTGGAAAAATACAATGCAGCCTGATGTGCGTTCCATCTCCTCCAGCAAAAATAGCCTCACCAAGCCAATAAGTGAGCTAAACAGCGAGATCTCTCCGCAGTGCAATGTTAGGACATATGGTAATTGTACTCGCGAAGAAATCTCTCAACTCTTTTCGCATGGCCGAAGTCTTCTTCCTGTCTTCCCGGGTCATACTATCAGAAGACTCCCTGCTGTCAAAAAAGTTGAGGAACGAAGAGCTAGAACTCTTCCAACTACTGGATCTAACTTTCAAGCCCTCCTTCTCCTTCAAAAAATCATAGAAGGCAATGAGCTGAAAGTACAGAAGCCTGAACTCCTCAGACTGCTCCTCAAGGACGCTGTCGATCAGTATAAACTCCTCATAGAGTCTGCCAAGGATGGGCAATCCAGTAATGGCACTCAGCTCCTTCAAAGAGAAACCAATCTCAACATTTGTCATAACGAAGGTATTGGTTTGTGGAAGGAATGACTCCAACATAGCCATGAAGGCCTCGTCGGAAAAGATCACGGTCTCCCTAAAGGCACGGACCGCATCAAAAATCCCGGCTTCCTTCAAAACGGTGCCACCAATCAGCAGGATGCGTTCAGTCCACGACTTCCACTCGGAGTCAGCACTGAAACGGCCACGAAGTCGAAAAGGCTTCACCCAATTGCTGCCATCACCGCTGAAAATACCAAGGCCGACCGGTCCCAAATCGACCGACGGATAATCAGAGCCCTGGCAGCCGCTGGCTGGCATCAACATGTCTATGTCAGCAGGCGACTTCTCCGCATATCCAGGAGAACCGCAAACAAAAACCCCGGTCTTGATTACATTTGTCCTTCTCACCCAGCTTGGAGGATCTTCCCTCTTAGAGCACGTGGGGGCAAGGCTCGTGATCGAGACGGTGCGATCAAACGTCGACCGGGTAGCAACAGTCTTCTTCTCACCATCTGCTGTGAAAGAGAACTGAAAACATCTTCTCTGGTATGTCATGTCATCAGGGACTGCCTCACCAAAGAAGAAGGTAGGCTTGGGCAAAACCCTCTGATCGTCCATCACCCATGGACGAGTGCTTACCATGATCTTATAAAATTCCTCTCCCTTGAGAGTGATCAGTCGCTGCCTCATCTCATCTCTGTTGAGGGAGTCGCACTCTTCCAGGTTTCTCTCAACATACTGGACCTTTTCCCAGGCCTGCTGAACGACCGGATTAGAAGATCTAGCAGATCGACGAGGTACGCTTGTAGCAGGCTTTTTACCCTTGTTCGTTCTGGAGGAACCACCTGCAAAGGTTGGAAAAGAAAAAGATCAAGCATCAAAATGACAGAATTTCGCTAAAAAAAAATCTGGCGAAATTTTGACATGGCTCCGAGGTAATTCCGAAGAAAAAGGAAATATCCCGAAAGAAATAAAAAGCTTGAAGATGGGCTCAACATCGCTACGAGCTCCGAAACTCCAAACTTTCGAAACCTTAAAGTCTCCGCAAAATCAGGAAGGGCTCAACATCGCTGTGAGCTCCAAATTTCCAAATTTGCAAAAAACTTTCAGGTATGCTATCACATCATGCTACAAATTCAATTTAGAAAAGAATGCATGCATGAACATCTTGGTTTGCCAAAAAAAAATGCATTATCATGATGAGCGAAAAAAGAAAAAAAAAGAAAGGAGAAAGAAAAGAACAAAAAAAGGAAGAAAAAGAAAACTTTCTAAAAAAAGGGAGAGATAGAGAAAAAAAAAGAAAGGAAACAAAATATGGGACTGGCCCACAGGCCCCGTGGCCGTACAGCAAGATCCGTACGGATCTGTCCGTATGGCCCACAAAAAAAAGAGAAAAAAAAACGTGTAGAAAAAAAGAAGAAAACACGTGAAAAAGAAAAGAAAAAGAAAAAAAAGAAAAGAAAGAAACAAAAAAGAAAAGAAAGAACTTTTTTTATCATCCTACTTTCTACAATGGAGTTTTCTTGAAAAAGAGAACTTACTTGAAGCCATTGATGGAGAAGAAGAAGAAAAGTCTTGAAGGTCTTGAAGAAGAAGAACTCTTGGTCTTGAAGCCCTCTTGGGATTGTTGCAAAAGAAAGCAATAAGAGCAAGAGATCTAACCTCCTCCTTGCTTTTATAGAAGAGAGCAAACCAAAGAAGGAAAGAAGAAAGAGGTAAGTGTTACTAATTAGTAACCTTACCAAAAGAAAGAAATTAGAAAGATACCTTTCCCAAAAGAAAGATATCTTGAGGGATTCTCTCCCAAAAAGAAATCAATGAGAGATTTTCTCCCAAAAGATAGAAGATTTGAGATATTCTCTCCCAAAGAAAGATATCTTGAGATATTCTCTCCCAAAATAAAGGGAACATGAGAGATTCTCTCCAAATAAAGATATTCTTAGATATTCTCTATCCAAAGGAGATATTTTTAGATGTTCTCTATAAAAATGACACCATATGAGATCTAGGCCATTTCAAAAGCTTAAGGTCCCATGGGTTAGCCCATATGAGCCAGGTTTGACCACCTAGGCACTAAAAAAAAAATTTGGGCTTTTAGTCAAAGAGAAATCCCTCTTACCAAGAGCATACAAAAATGGTTCCATGCCTCTTTTGAGTTGATTGGACCATACAAAAAAGAATTCTAAGCCCCATGAGCTTCCAAAAATCAAACCATCCAGCCTCATATACCAAATTGAGCCAAAATCTTGAAATTGACATTCCACAAAAATCCAAAACAAATCCTGGTCCCCTAACTTGCCACATACAGCCTGTTAGGTCACAAGATCAAAACCAAAATCGACCCCCCAACATTCCACATACAGCTTGTTGGGTCACACAGTCAAAACCAAACCCAACCCCCTAACCTGCCACATACAGCTTGTTATGTCACAATGTAAAACCTAAATCCACATCCCTGATGTCATCTTTAAAACTTTACCTCTAGAGGGTATGTGATCCCTTTCACTACCATAAAATTCTCCTGGAAGCTCAAAAGGCTACAATATCAAAAGAAAAACTGCTCAAAAACTCTTGGTCAAGTCACAAGCTCTCCTTCAGAAATCTTTTCGAGGCACATCGACTACAAAAGTTAAACAACTTGTCGCTGCACCTCGAGGGGGCATTTGTTGACACAAAAAATGTCACTTTGCCTCTTCAAGATCCAAAAAGCTACATGAAGTCATAACCTGCCATAAATAGGCAATGCTACTTCCAAAAAATCAAATCTTGTCAGAATCAAACAAAAACTGCAAGATCCTTCAAGACAGCCAAAAGAGGAGTACACAAGAAGTTTCGGGCCATTTCAAAATCATTTTGCCTAACTTCGCTTCTCTGGCAGCTGAAAAGGAGCTCCCGGCGGCGAAAACATCGGAGACACCAAATCTTCGATCAGAGCCGATGGATGGTCTCAAAATACATCCAAAAGGCTCCACATCAAGTTCTGAGTCAAACCGACAACGTTTAACCCTACATCAACCCTCGAATAGCTAAATCAAACCTCTAGGCGGTGAGAACCACCGAGGCCATCACTCATCAGATAGAGCACATAGACGGATTCAAAATTCTTACAAAGGGCTACACGTCAAATTTCAGGTCATTTCGACAACATTTGACCAGACTTTGACGCTCGGAAGCCAAAACAGGCCTCTCAGTGGCGAAGCTCCCCGGGACCATGGTTTCCAAGACAGAGCCTATGGATCATCTTAAAATGACTCCAATAGGTTCCCTGTCGAATTTCAAGTCAATCGGACATCGGTTGACCGCACATCAAGCCGTGACATCTTCATCACGACAAAAATAAGTCTATTGGCGATAGGACCCCAAACAGCTTCAAAACTCAAATAAAAGCCTATGGTTGGTCTTATTTATTGCTTAAGAGGATTCACCCCAAATTTCAGGTCATTCCAACATCGTTTGTCCCAGTTTCAGCTTCTGATGAAAAATCGGCAGCTCTGCGCGACAAAGTCTTCGGCTTTCCCGGAAAATTGGAAACTTTGCACTAAAAAATGCAAGGATTTTCATCAAGTTTTCTACAGGGAAATCAGGCCAATAAATGATAAAAAAAATGTCAAGAAAAAAATACAGAAGAAAAAAGAATCGAAAAATATAAAAAACGGACACAAAATGGGACAAAAGGGGGGAAATCCCCCCAGGGTCGCAGACCCCTGCGACCCTGGCCCATGGTCGTCGGCGACCATGGAGCCCGAAATCGCCGGGTGGGCCCCGGAAGGCCCGTTTTTCATCATTTTTCGTGATTCGAAGCATCCGACTCCTGGGATTTTCTAAAATTCATACTTTTGAGGTGCCAAATCCTTTGACATCGTTCAAAATAACGGGTCAATCACTAAGAGTATCAAAATCAACATTGATCGCCAACCGGTCCACCAAAAAAGTGTGCTTTCTACCCGACCGTTCGAGAAATCGATAGGACAAATGGCATCGACCCGCTGTTGGCAACCAATACTTGAAGTTACATGGTCATCCAATGTCGATCTACATAAAGATCCATTGATGATCATCGCCAGAAGAATCCCAAAAGACGCGGCGCGGCCCTCGACTCTTCAACTGCTCGGCGACCATTTAATGCGATTAATTGACTAGCTTTATTGCAGTCATTAATTCATTTCTTTGGACGGCCCAATCAGAAGCAAGCATCCGGGAGTTACAAGTCAATTGATTCATGGCATTTAACCCATGAAACTCCTCCCATCATGGCGATTAAAGGCGATTAAATGCCCTCAATCTCCTCCGGCCAATCAGAAGCCAAGAAAAAGGAATTACAAAATAAAGGATTCAATCTTGTAACTCCACCCTTTATGTAGCTTTATGATAATTAAGGCTCATAAATCCTCCTAAATGGCTACCTAAAAGCCTATAAATAGGAGAGCATTCCAAAGAATTCCAGATTGGAAAAAACAAAACAGAGATCCCTGATAAGAAAAAAGCACAGGAAATCCAGAGAAAGAAAGAGAGAAAACTCTGCTGAAGTTCTGCACCGGCCACCGATACAAGGTGACAAAAGTCCCTTGGGGGGTATCCCCCCCAAGGTCCTTGCCTTCTCCTTCTGCCTCTAATGGCTTAGACGTGGCTTTTCAGCCCGTCTACTTAGTTTTTTATTGGACATAGGACCTCCTTTTGGTCTTTGTCCTCTAAAAACCTGAGGTTATAGCCAAGCCAAGCGAATCAAGAGCATCCTCTATTCTCATCTGTATGGATGATGGCAAAGTCCACATATGACTTGCGACCGTCAATCTGAACGAGTCCCCCACAATCTCCTAAGAAGTTAGATCCTCCTTTTCTTGCTTTTCATTATAGTTTGTATTTTTCCAAAAGAGACAAAAATCACAACTCTTGTCTTTCATTATTGATAAGAATTGTAAATCGGCTATAAACGCCAAAAATCGGCTATAAACGCCAAAATCGGCTATAAATGCCAAAAAAATCAGCTTTCACGGCAAACCAAGAAAAATGTCTCTTTTCTTAAATATATGTGCAATGGAAAACTTGAAAGAAGTTGATTTCTTTTTTACTTGCGAAGGTTGATCTCCGGATCACCACTTGCAATTCCAAGTAAAATAGAAAATCTGGCACACCCACACAACAAAAATGTTGATGCGCGCCTCTGCCCCCCGGTTACGAAAGGGTCAGACCCAACGGACTCCCACGTCCGCCGACCTCGGTAGAACCGAGCAGGAGCGCTGTCCATCACTCATTAGGGCGGACAATGCCAAGAGTGCGAGCTAATTGAGACATAAGGAAGCCAAAGGGGGTTGCTGTCTTAGAGGCATTGGATGGATGGAAGCGAACAATTGCCCTACAAATGAGAGAAGGGAGACACATGGAAACACCGGGAGTAACTTTGGAAAGGACATTGACCATATAGGTAGTTAATTCGGTCCTATTCCCTTGCGAGGGTAGACATTAAAGGTGAAAAGATGGTGCAATAGCCGGTATTTTGGAATCAAGGCACCCAAGGGAAGGAAGTTCTTTTTGCGATCCCATTCAGCAGGATAACCGCAGAGAACGGGAGTTGCTTGAGCCTTTTCTGCTTCACTGAGAGTATCAGCACATAGATAGGCCATTTTGGTTCACAGGGACATTAAGGACATAAGCAATGCTATCAGGGTCAATGGTGACTTCTCGATTTCTAAGGCCAATGGTGAAAGAATAGGGGTCAACCGTTGCCACTGCATTAGTAATGGAAGCATACATAACATAGATAAGAGAAGGGTAAGCCTTATCACCCCAATCCAAGATGTTATCCCATCCAATTTGGGCAAGAATGGCTACAATGTCATGAGGAATCACAACACTACGTATAGTGCGACGCTCAACTGTAAGTTGTCTGGAGGAGATGGTGATAACCTCTCTCTGAAAAGGAGCCAGGAGTAGGTCGTCCACGCTTGGAGGGGCGATTCATAGCTGACTTCATTCTAGGAGGCATATGGACAAACAGATAGAGTGCACAAGGAATGTCAAATAGAGAACACAACACAAATGGGGGAAAGCACAAAGCAAGAGATGAAAAGAGGATAGAAAGATAATAGAACCAGCAATAATGGAGAAAAAGAAAAAGGATGGAATGCCCTACAAAGAGAAGGAATGAAAAAACACAAACAAGAAAAAGAAAACAATAATGAGAGATCGAAAAAGAAAATAAAATAAAAATAATGAGAGAAAAGAAGGGAGAAAAAAAACCTTTAGAGGTGAGAGGAGACGAAAACTAGAAGACCAGCCAAAAGGGAGAAGAAGACACAGTGAAACGCGAGAAAAAAAAAGAGATGGGATCTGCGCTGTTTTAAAGGCAAAGGCCCGACAAGGCGATTAGCCGCCAAGGAGGTCCACGGCCAGCCGCATTCCCTTTTTTTTTACGGAAAAAAAATTAAAAGAAAACACAAAGAACAATCAAACAAAGAGAGATTTTTATAATAGGACAAACACCAAGGAATTTTCTCATGTTTTCAAAATTTGAAACATCCAAAGGTTTTGTCAGAATGTCTGCTAGTTGTTTCTCTGTAGGAATATGTTCTAGTACTATGACTCCCTCTTCAACCAATTCTCTAATGAAATATGTCTAATATCGATTTACTTAGTTCTAGAGTGTTGGACGGGATTTTTGGTGATATTGATAGCACTGGTGTTATCACAATACAAGTTTATGCTACCTTGTTCAATACCATAGTCTTTGAGCATTTGATTCATCCACAGCAATTGAGTACAACCACTTCCAGCTACTATATATTCTGCTTCAGCTGTGGATAGGGAAATGGATGACTGTTTCTTACTTTGCCAAGTAACTAGATAGTTTCCTAGGTAGAAGCAACCACCACTAGTAGATTTTCTATCATCCATATTTCCAGCCCAATCTACATCTGAGTATCCAGTAATATAAGTAGATGAATCATATGGATACCATAAGCCATATCCTGAATTCCCTGAAACATATCTAATGATTCTTTTAACTTCTTTCAAATGAGTTTCTTTGGGATCAGATTGATATCTGGCACAAGCTCCTACACTACGTGCAATATCAGGTCTACTAGCTGCAAGATATAATAGACTGCCTATCATGCTCCTATACAAACTAGGATCAACACTCTTACCACTCATATCCTTAGATAATTTGAGAGTTCTGCTCATGGGTGTGTTCATGTGCTTGGCTGAATCTAATCCAAACCTTTTGACCAATTCTTTTGCATACTTGGTCTAGGAAACAAACATTCCATCAGTCAGTTGTTTTATCTGTAATCCCAAAAAGAAATTAAGTTCACCAACCATGCTCATCTCAAATTCACATTTCATAAGATTAGCAAATTTTTCTGTCAAATCATTACAAGTAGATCCAAACACAATATCATCAACATAAATTTGAGTAATCAATATAGTGTCATTTGTTCTTTGAATAAATAGAGTTTTATCAACACTGCCCCTTTCAAAATTGTGATTAATCAATAATTGAGTGAGCCTTTCATACCAAGCTCTAAGGGCTTGTTTGAGACCATAGAGAGCCTTTTTAAGATAGTGCACATGATTAGGCTTCTTAGGGTCTTGAAACCCTTTAGGTTGCTCAACATAAACTTATTCTTCTAACAGACCATTTAGAAAAGTACTTTTCACAATTTAAATTTCAAAGAACAAGTAATGGCAAGTTAGATTCTAATGGATTCAAGTCTAGCAACGGGAGCAAATGTTTCTTCAAAATCTATTCCTTTAATTTGAGAATAACCTTGGGCAACCAACCTGGCCTTGTTTCTAACTATGGTACCATTTTCATCAAGTTTATTTTTAAAAATCCATTTGGTACCTATAACATTTTTGTCATCAGGCCTAGGTAATAATTCCCAAACTTCATTTCTAGCAAATTGATTTAGCTCTTCTTGGATAGCATTTATCCAATAATCATCAGAAAAAGCTTAATCAACATTTTTAGGTTCAATGATAGAAGTAAAGCAAAGAAAGCTAGCAATATTTTCTAATTGCCTTCTAGTCTTGACACCAGCGAAAGGATCTCCCAGAATTTGGTCCATAGGATGATGTTTCACATTTGCCAAATCCTTAGAGATTAGAGGCTCATCTAGCTTTCCTGTTGGGACATCTATCTCATCATTTTCAGGGTTTTCTTGATTACTGGAATCTTTTAGTTTGTCATCAATGACAACATTTATAGATTCTTGTATGGCTCCAGTGCTTATGTTTAATACTCTTTATGCACGACTGTTTTGGGAATAGCCAATAAACATGCTCTTCATCACTTTTCGAGTCAAACTGGCTCAAATGTTCTCTATCCTTGAGTGTATAGCATTTACTACCAAAAATTTTAAAGTAGCTAATGTTAGGCTTTTTCTCGTGCCATAATTCATAAGCAGTTTTATCTAAGCCAATTCTCAAGTATACCCTATTTATGATGTAACAAGCTGTACTAACTGCTTCAGCCCATAGATCTCTAGGAACATCCTTTCCATGAAGCACAATTGTGGCCATCTCTTGTAAAACTCGATTCTTTCTTTCAGCAACTCCATTTTGTTGAGGAGTTATAGGGGTAGAAAATTCATGGTGAATTTCATACTTATCACAATATTTTTTTAATCTAGTATTTTCAAATTCACCACCATGATCACCTCTTATACTAGCAACTGCTCTTCCTTTTTCAACTTGGATTCTTTTCACAATCTTTTTGAATTCAGCATGTGCATCAGATTTTTCTCTTAAGAATGCAACCCAAGTGAATCTAGAATAATCATCAACAATAACAAGAAAATATTTTCAGCCACCCTTACTCTCTTTCTTTGTTGGACCAACCAAGTCCATATGAAGAAGTTCTAAGGGTCTAGACGTCTTCAGAGACTTATTATTTTTGTGAGAGTTTCTGATTTGTTTACGTTTTTGGCACTCTCCACAAACTGTTTTTGACTTCCTGCTGATTTTTGGAAGACCCTTTACATACTTGTTTAGTTTGGACAAGTCTCTATGGTTCACATGTCCAAGTCTTTGATGCCACAGTTGGGCTTCATCAAGATGAGCAATATAACAAGCTGAACTGGATGCTTCTTTGTGATCACCAACAACATAGTAGTTTTCCTGATTTCTAAGACAATTTAGAATCATTTTACCCTTTATGGAGATCTCACAACTATGACTAGTAAAGATGATAGCATGGTTTTTATCACATATTTGAGAAATGCTAAGCAAGTTATGTTTCATACCATCAACACATAAAACATCTTCTAATTTAGGAATGTTAGGAACATTTAGTGTACCTTTTCCAACAACTTTAGCAACATTACCATCGTCATGCCCCGAGCCCGAGAATTCGCACATCCTGAGGTGCGACAGACGCCCGCATGGAAATTCGAGTCAAACTCATTGACTCTTGGTCCCCACGTACGGAATTTACCCACAGGATATCATGTGTGAGGTTTATAAATCCATGTATCTGTATTTTCACCTGTATACATTTTGTCAAATAGATATCCATCCATAGTTTTTCATGTACCAGAATATAGAGCATAAGAGTCCATGAGCATAGATTTAAATTCAAGTTCAAGTTTAAGAGATAAAGAGAGAAGAAGTAAGTTAAGTTAAGTTTACAATCCCAAAAGCTAAACAACTTCATGAAAACTACTACAAAAGATGTGGCAATCCTAGCCACGGTCAATGGGTCATTTAAACGTCCATCTCATCGTGTAGATGTCTAAAAGACATCATCAGGAGTCCATTCTGCTACGTTAAGGGGAGGTTCCTCTTCTTCAAGGATCTCCGGGGCAATGGCGTCGAAGTATTCACCTGTAACGCCAAGTGTAGCACCATTAGACTAAGCTAAGCAAGACAAACATATACAGTCCATATAACATGTAACAAATGAATAGTCAGACAGGAATAAATCATAAGACATCAAAGAATGATCACTAGGCATATCTGTGCATGAATTAGCATGAGACTTACGAGTCATAGATAACAAATAAACATATTAACAGAACTAGTTGGGACATCCACATAAGCTATGTTCTCTCAAGTTAATCATGTGACATGAAATAAAATGAGAGCGGAACAGGACAAAACAGGGCGGTGCTACTAGGAGACAGAGGTACCCATAATTCTCCATCGTAGACCTAGGGTGCCGGTTAACCCTCAGAATAATTTTCCATCTACATAGGGCCAGAAATATACTAAACCCCACACTTAGCCGGGTCCGACTTAGATAGGGTCGAAGCTAAGTGGTGCCGACTCATAGAGTGCAATGTAAAATTAACAGATCAGATATAGAACAGTGTTAATCAGATATGGGACAGATGCAGGACATATACAGGACATGTCATATAAATAACAAAAATCAGAACTTACTGAAATATACTGAACAAAGCCAGAAATAAATGTAATATAACAGATGTGTAATAGAAGATATACAACTGAATAGAAGCATGATCAAGTCATACTAGAATACTGGAAACGGAATGTAATGCATGTACATATAGATCATATATGGACTCAAGATGTAATTCAAGCCAAGCCTACGGTCTTGGGAACACATGTGGTCTTCACCGTCCAACTCAGGATAGTATTAAGAGTTCGACATTATCGGGCTACAAAGGACCCCCTTGGCGTTACATAATTTGGATGTCGAATCCCTTAATAGAACACATTTGGTTCGGTTACAATTCGAAGAACACAAGGCCCCTTGTGGGTACGGTTGCTCAATCCATATCGACAATTAAACAAAACCCATTGGTCATAATAAAGTTCAAGGTGCACATCCTACAGGTCCATCCATCAGGCCAATTAGCTATAACAAACTACAGTTCAATATCCGGCTCATGGAAACATCCATTTGTCACAATTATGTAAAATCCAACATTTATCCTTTTCTAAGATTCAAATCAAATAAACGGACATACGGTTAAAAAGTTATGGTTGTTGGAAATCTGCATACTGCAGGCATCAGGTTCGCTCGAGCGTCCAGATGTTCGCTCTTGCGGACCCCATACAGAGAGCTGTTCGCTCGACCGGACCAAAGTTCGCTCGAGCGGACTCTCCCAGAGAGCCCTTCGCTCGAGCGTGCACTCACGCTCGCTCGAGCGAACTGTCAAATATGGGTCCGAAAATTTGTTCTTCCTTTGTTTCTTTCCAGACCATTAAGGGTCTTTTCCCATGATTCAAATCACAATAAAATGATGATATTGAGCTTCTAAAATGCTCATAAAACCAACAATCAATCCCATAAACATAGACAAGAGAAATCATTCATAAAAATCCATTTTATGAGAAAGAATTGGGTATCTACACATGATTGATTATATTCAAGACTCAAACAAGGAAGCATGCATATAAATGTACATATTTAACTTGCCTTGGTGCTTGGAAGCTAACTCTCACACTTAATCCTTCTTAAACTCGAAAATCCCCAAAAATGCAAGCTCAAATGCCCTAAAAATGGTGAAAACGAAATGGAAGAAAATGAATCAGGAAGAAGATGATGCATGCATGAATTTAGGACATTGATTCAATGATCTGAAGCAAGAGAAAAGAAATGGAAGATGAAACTTACCAAGAGTAAGAAAATGTAAAGATGGTTGAGGTTCTTGAGCCTAGAAGATGATCTCTTTCCCAATGAAATGAAGAAGATGAAATGGTAGCAGGAGATGATTCAGCTGGGGAGTAATGAAAGAAGAAGAGAAATGGAAGAGTAGAAGAGAAGAAGAGCTCCCAGCTGCTGGAATGAAGAAGGAAAAAGAAGAGAAGAAGGAAAATGGCTGGGCTGGGTTCTTATAAACAAATTTTTCCTACATTACATGCAAGTCCACAAATGGGTTGAATTCTAAAAAAGAGGCTTGGGTTTATTAAATGGGCTGGGAATTGGCCTAATGGAATCCAAATTAAATGGGCCAAAGAATGCAAGTTAAGATCCATGAAATGCACTATGCAATGCACCAAAAATCCAAAAATTCTAAATACACACAAAACCCAAAACACTCCAAAAGTCATAATCTACCTAGTAAATGGTCAAACCCCACTAATTCTACTTAATCAAGTCCAATCGCAATCAAAACATCCATTAAGCAATTAATCTAATTTAATTAACTCTAAAATGAGATTAAGGCGAGTCGGGGTGTTATAACCATCACCAAAAGTGACAGTTCCACCATCATAATCATTTAATTTGGAGAACAGTGTTTTATCCCCAGTCATGTGTCTAGAGCATCCACTATCTAGGAACCATACAGATTGGTCTCCAGCTTTAAGTGCTGTGTGAACTACCAGGCCTTTAGGTACCCACATGTACCTTTGGGTGGGAGAAGTTCCTCTAAAACCTTGAGACTCATATTAAGGAAAAGTTTTCTTTGAGTTCTTTTTGGTAGGTTTAACAGTTTTAGAATGATTATAGAAATGAGATTTTAATTGATCATTTTTTTTATTAATTCATTTAGTTTTTATGGAAAAAAGAAATTAACCAAATTTTTCTGATAAAATGTTTTAGCTTGTTTATTTTTAGAGGACTGTTTTTTTTATTTTGCATTCATACTTGACATGTCCTTTTCTTCCACACGAATGACATATAACTTCAGAGATGTTTTGATTACTAGAGGGAGCCTCTCCTTTTACAAACTGTAACACCCCGACCCGCCTTAATCTCATTTTAGAATTAATTGATTTAGATTAATTGCTTAATGGATGTTTTGATCTTGATTGGACTTGATTAGGTAGAATTAGTGGGGTTTGACCATTTTTTAGGTAGATTATGACTTTTGGAGTGTTTTGAGTTTTTGTGTGTACTTAGAAATTTTTGGGTTTTTAATGCATTGCATAGAGCATTTCATGGGCCTTAACTTTCATGCTTTGACCCATTTAATTCGGATTCATTTAGGCCCATTCCCAGCCCATTCATTTAACCCAGGCCCTTATTTGAGATTTCAGTCCATTTTGTGGACTTGCATGCAGTGCAGGGGAAAAGTTGGGTTAAAACCCATTTCAGCTACTCTTTTCCTTCTTCATTTCCAGCTGAGAGTTCCTCTCTACTCTTCTTCTCCATTTCTTCCTTCCTCATCTCAAGCAATCAACCAAGACTCCTAGCATGAGTAGAAGCTAGCCACCACTTCATCTTCTCCACCAAGACAACATCTTCCAAGCTCAAGCATCCACTCATCTTTCTTTCTTCTTGCTTTGGTAAGCTCTTTCTTCACTAAGCATTTCCATTTGATTTCCTTCATCTTGGAAAGCTACAAATCATGTATGCATCATCTCCTTCCTCATTCATTTTCTTCCATTTTGTTTTTCACCATTTTTAGGGCATTTGAGCTTTCATATTTGGGGATTTTCGAGTTTAACAAGGATTAGGTGTGAGAGCTAGCTTTCAAGCACCAAGGCAAGTTAAACTTATACATTTGTATGCATGATTTCTTGTTTGATTCATGAATATATGCAATCTTGCTTAGATACCCTTCTTCTTGCTCAAAAATGGATTTTTGTGGGTGATTTCTTTGTTAATGTATATGGGTTTATTGATGGTTTTGATGAGCATTTTGGAAGCTCAAAGATACCTATTGGTAGTATTTTAAAACCTGATGGAATGCCCTGAATGGCTTGAGAGAAATCAAGAAGTTTCAGATTTTCGGAACCCAGGATTTGACAGTTCGCTCGAGCGAGCGTGAGTGAACGCTCGAGCGAAGGGCTTTCTGGGAGAGTTCGCTCGAGCGAACTCTTGGTCCGGTTGAGCGAACAGCTTTCTGTCTGGGGTCCGCTCGAGCGAACATCTGAACGCTCGAGCGAACCTGATACTTGTAGTATGCAGATTTTTCAATGACCATAACTTTTCAACCGTAAGTCCGTTTTTGGAGATCTACATACCATTGGAAAGCTCATGATGTGTAGAACCCAACAAAAAGTGATTTTATTTGATTTGAGCCTTGGAAAAGATTATATGTTGGATTTTACATAATTGTGACAAATGGACGTTTCCATGAGCCGGACATTGGACCGTAGCTTGTTCTAATTGGTTGGCCTGATAGATGGACCTGTAGGATGTGCACCCTGAACTTTTATCATGACCGATGGTTTGTTTAATTGTGGATATGGATTGAGCACCCGTACCCACAAAAGGGCATTGTGTTCTTCGGATTGTAACCGTGCCAAATGTGTTCTATTAAGGGATTCGACATCCAAATTATGTAACGCCAAGGGGTCCTCGTAGCCCGATAATGTCGAACTCTTAATACTACCCTGAGTTGGACGGTGAAGACCACATGTGTTCCCAAGACCGTAGGCCTGGCTTGAGTTCTGTCTTGATTCTAAATATGATATCTCTGTACATGCATTGCATTCCATTTTCAGTATTCTAGTATGACTTGATCATGCTTCTGTTTGGTTATGTATTTTCTGTTACACATCTGTTATATTACCTTTATTTATGGCTTGTTCAGTATATTTCAGTAAGTTCCGATTTGTTACCTATATGATATGTCCTGTATATGTCCTGTATCTGATTATACTGTCCTGCACCTGCTCTGTTGTATGTATATTGCACTCTATGAGTCGGCACCACTTACTTCGACCCTATCTAAGTCGGACCCGGCTAAGTGTGGGTTTAGTAAACTTTTGGCCCTCTGCAAATGGGAATATATTCTGAGGGTTTATCGGCACCCTAGGTCTACGATGGAGAATTCTGGGTACCTCTGTCTCCTAGTAGCACCGCCCTGTCCTGTCCTGATATTCTGCTCTCATTTTATTTCATGTTATATGATTAACTTGAGAGAACATAGCTTATGTGGATGTGCCAACTAGTACTGTTAATATAATTATCTGTTATCTATGACTCGTATGTCTCATGCTAAATTCATGCACTGATATGCCTAGTGATTATTTCTTGATCTCTTATGATTTATACCTGTCTGACTATTCATTTGATACATGTTATATGGACTGTATATGTTTGTCTTGCTTAGCTTAGTCTAATGGTGCTACACTTGGCGTTACAGGTGAATACATTGACGCCATTGCCCCGGAGATCCTTGAGGAAGAGGAACCTCCACACAACGTAGCAGAGTGGACTCCTGATGATGTCTTCTAGACATCCGTATGATGAGAAATGGACGTTAATGACCCACTGACCGTGGCTAGGATTGCCACATATTTTGTATTACCTTATAAACTTGTTAGTTTTGGGATTGTAAACTTAATTAACTTACTTCTTCTATCTCTACCTCTTGAATTTGAATCTTTAAATCTATGCTCATGGACCCTTATGCTCTATATCTTGATGATTGTGGTATGTTAATTGGATATCTATTTGACAGATTTATACAGGTATATTGAGAAATATAAACCTCACACGTGATATCATGTGGGTAAATTCCGTACGTGGGGACCTAGAGTCAATGAGTTTGACTCGAATTTCCACGCGGGCGTGTGTCGCGCCTCGGGATGTGTGCAATCTCGGGCTCGGGGCGTGACACAAACTTAGTAGAGACAGAGGGATTATGTTTAGATTCTTTGTTGTATCCCAGCCCAGTTTTGTCTCTTTAATATTTACCCATCCTAAATAGTCTTTCAAACTTTTCTTCTCCATGAGTAAAAGATTAATACTCATACTTTTCTTTGTACCATATTAGATGGGTGACTTCATTTTTCAATTTAGTGATTAACTCTTTTAAAGTTTCAGTTTGTTTACTTGTCACACTTATGATTTCTTATATATTCATTAGCAATTTGAAATTTAGAATTGATTTCATGAAGATCATTTGTTAAGATATTCTTTTCATCAGACAAGATTTCAATTTTGTCTTTTAAGACTCTGTTCTTGATTTGTTGTTTGCTCATAGCTTTAATTAGATTGCAGCTCTCATCATAGAGTCTATCATAGGTTTCTTAAAGATCTTCATCATTATTTTCATTATCTGGACTGTCATATTCAGATTCCTTAATATCAAAATTTTCAGATTCATTCTCAGATTCCTCAATATCAGATTCTTCAGATTTTTTCGTCATCTCAACTGATAGATCACAGAGACTTCGAGCCATTAAAATGGAGTAGTTTTCTATCTCATCTTGGTGTGATTCATCTGATTCTGATTCAGATTCAGATGAGTCATCCCATGTTGCCAAAAGTATCTTTTTCTTCCTTTCCATTTGACACTTAGATGATATATGACCAAACTTTTGACAGTTATAGCATTTGACTTTTCTATGTTGGCTCTTAGAAGAATAGTTGCCTTTGTTTTTATCTTTATCAAAATTTATAAAATTTGAATTCCTTTTCTTAAATTGTCTTAGAAATTTCGTAGCAAAAAGAGCAACATCTTCATTATCACTTTCTTTCTCATTATCTGATTCCTTTTTAGATTGAGTTGGTTGAGAAGTCTTTAAAGCAATTGATTTCTTATCTTTGGATTTGTTAGATGCATTTTTCAACTTCATCTCAAAAGTTCTAATGTTACCAGATAATTCTTCTACTTTCATAGTTTCTGGGTCATTGTATTCTTCTATAGAGGTCACTTTGTGGTGAAATCTATCAGGTAGAGATCTAAGGATTTTGCTACAAACTTTGCCTTCAGGAACTTGTTCACCAAGTGACCACATCTCATTTACAATTACCATCAACTATGTTCGAAACTCATCAAACACTTCATCTTCCCTCATTCTTAGAGATTCGAATTGGGAAGTCAACATTTTAAGCTTGGCTCTTTTAACAATGGTTGGTCCTTCGTAATTTGTTTCCAAAAGCTCCCAAGCTTGTTTAGCTGTAGTACATGTCATAATCTTTTTGTACTCTTCAGCATTCATGGCACGAGTTATGGCATTCAATGCCTTTGCATTATTGTCTCTCAGTGCCTTATGGTCAGCTGTCCATTTGGCCTTTGCAAGAGGCTGGACAGTGCCATCTGTAGCTGTGACTGTAAGAGGAGTCCATCCATCCTCTATAGCATCCCACACATCTCCGTTAAGAGATTTTGATAAAAACAATCATTCGAGCTTTCCAAAAGGCATAGTTTGTACCATTAAATAATGGAGGTCTGTTTATAGCACTACCTTCTAGGTTAGACATTGGCACTAGTAAAAAGAAGGAGATCTACTCCGGGTTGTTAAGCCTTTAGGGAGTAACCTTGCTCTGATACCAATTGAAAGTGCAAGGTAGGGCCAATGAACAAGTCCTAGTGGGGGAGGTGAATAGGACTATGAAACTTCTTCACTAATTTTTATTAAATTAAAAAGTTGAACAAGTAAAAAGTAAGCAAGGAGTGTGCAAACAACAATGTTCAATGTTAGAGAAAGCATATGAAACTAGATCAACACATTGAACCAAGCAAGATAAGGAGAAGCACACAGATTTATAGTGGTTCGGACCATAAGTCCTACATCCACTCACAAAGGTCACACAGTCCCCTGGTTCCACTAAGAAGAATCAAACTACACAAGTAATGATTCCAATTACTTACACTACTTCATTTTGATAACGAGGTTCAATCATACAGATCTAATTCCCCACATAAAATTTAGAGTGATAGAGTCACACAGATTTAAATCACTATCACAGCGCAAAAGAGTTGTAGAAGTTGTTGAACACTTGCCTTTGATGAAGGTCAAAAGTGTTCGAAGAAGCTTTAACCGTAGTTGAAGCTTTTACCTCTTGATCATGACTTGATGTTGATGATGATACTCCAATGAGATGCCCAACCAAGTAGTAGAGGTTTGGTTTCTAGGGTAGAAATGATTAATCTCAAGATGGAGAAGATACCCTAGGTTAATCTTCTCAAAACACACCTTTAGAACTAAGATAGCTCATAGATTAGCTAAGAAGAGGTCTTGGTGTGTATGGAAGAAGCTTTGAGAACTTTGGAAAGATCTACAAGTATTTGTGATGAAAGCTCTTCAAAAATGGAGTCCCTCACTTTTGAAAACGAGCTCCAGCTAATTATAGACAAAGTCCAACGGCTAGTTTCGGCGGCTAGCCTCTTAGCACCTCGGCTAGCCCCTTTTCAAATAAACTGAGGTAACGAGCATTTTTTTCTAATTCGGTTAGCTCTCAATTAGCCGTCAGTGGTCTTGGTGGTTAGCCGTGAGGTGACCGCTGAGGTGATCCAAGGCACTTCCAGAAATATGCAGTATTCTGGAAAGCTAACCATGAGTTTCGGCTGCATGGCAGTTAGCCTCTAGAACACTCGGTGGTTAGCCGTGATGTGGCCGCTAGGTGGCCGAACTCCCATATCAGATGAAGAGTTTGCTCTCTGGAAAAGCAACCATAGGATTTCGGTTACCTAGCAGTTAGCCGCTTTTTACAAAGGGGCTAGCCGCCAGGTGACCGAAAGGTCACCGAACCTCTTTCTGAAGGACTGATTTAGCTGAAAGCAAGAGATTGAAAACAAGTTTTAAAAAAGAACTTTTTCCAAGGGTTCTAAGGTCTGGTTTGGGTCCATAATACCTGGGAAGGTTGGCACACACACAAGGAGTCTTTCTTTGACGAAACCGGCCGGTCCTTCCAAAAGGCTTGATAATCCTCTTGAGTTTGGTCTTCCTTGACCTACTTTGAGAGGTAATGTCTTCGGGACACATTGGCACGGTATTGACAATACAAACATAGTGCTTATGGAAAGGTGGCACTAACAATCTCCCCCTTTGTCAATTTCGTGACAAAACCATCTAACCTATACATCTTTATATGAAGAAAATCAATACAGCTCAGAATACAACCATACACAAGGTTCATGACCTTTTACATATGAAATGAAAATTCAAGAGAAAAAAGAATCAAGACTTGTGTGATATCCTCTTCATTTGTGATTCAGAAGATTTACCTGTAACAGCATATCACTAACACAAACACAAAACAAAAAATGGGAATCTGATCCCTTGTTAGTATTAACAGAGAAATTCAGAAATTCAGAACATGAAGATTCTCTCCCCCTGAATTATTTCTCCCCCTCAAACAATACAATTTTCTCCCCTTTTTTGTCAGAAATTGACAAGGAGATGAAGAGAGCTAAGAGAGAAAACATATAGCAAGATTAAACATAAAGAAACCAATTTTAGGAAAGTAGGTAATCAAGCTATTCAATCAGAAGGATTCAGTATTAAAAGCATAAAAACATTCAGAAAACATCCATCCAAAAGTATGAGTAAACAAAAGGAACATGTCAGAGCAGTCAGCCACAAGCCCAAAACACCACCGAAATGAGAATAACCAATAAAACGCATGTGGCTAAAGATCCCAAGAAAAAAGACTAATAAGATGGAGGAGAAGGAGAAGGAGGCATGGCAGCATAATCATTGCGACGACAAGCCTTGGACAGTCCACTCAAGTACTTCAGAGTCTTTGTTAGGATCTTTTCTGTCTTGGACTGCTTTTGCTCGATGGCATCCAATCTTTCTCCAACACTCCTGGGAATAACTGAAGGAGAAGCCTGACTCTGTGAAGCAGAGGGAGCTAGCTTTTAGAGATTTACAGGATCCTGCTGCTGGGAGGCCAAAGGAACTTGGTGCTAAGGAGCAGGAACCGCTGCATGAAGGGGTACTTGCCCTGCTTCTACATTAGGTTGGAGGTTCATTTGAATAAGATTTGCATTGCTAAAAGGTGCAAGGAAAATAGGGGTCTCATTAGGGCGGACAATGCCAATAGAGCGAGCTAATTGAGACATGAGGAAGCCAAAGGGGGTTGCTGTCTTAGAGGCATTGGATAGATGGAAGCGAACAATTGCCCTACAAATGAGAGAAGGGAGACACATGGAAATACTAGAAATAACTTTGGAAAGGACATTGACCATATAGGTAGTTAATTCGGTCATATTCCCCTTGCGAGGGTAGACATTAAAGGTGAAAAGATGGTGCAATAGCCGGTAGTTTGGAATCAAGGCACCCAAGGGAAGGAAGTTCTTTTTGCGATCCCATTCAGCAGGATAACCGCAGAGAACGAGAGTTGCTTGAGCCATTTCTGCTTCGCTGAGAGTATCAGCAATCATAGATAGGCCATTTTGGTTCACAGGGACATTAAGGACAGAAGCAATGCCATCAGGGTCAATGGTGACTTCTCGATTTCTAAGGGCAATGGTGAAAGAACAGGAGTCAACCATTGACACTGCATTAGTAATGGAAGCATACATGCCATAGATAAGAGAAGGGTAAGCCTTATCACCCCAATCCAAGATGTTATCCCATCCAATCTGGGCAAGAATGGCTACAGTGGCATGAGGAATCACAACACTACGTATAGTGCGACACTCGACCGCAAGTTGTCTGGACTTTAAGGCATTCAGCATACTAGCATTGGTTTTGAGAATAGCATGGCCCGATTGAGGGTGAGGAGAAGATGGAGGTGAAAAGGACTGAGATGATGGATGAGATGGAGACAGCCTCTCTCTGCGAGAAGAGGAGCCAGGAGTAGGTCGTCCATGCTTGGAGGGGCGATTCACAGCTGACTTCATTCTAGGAGGCATATGGACAAACAGATAGAATGCACAAGGAATGTCAAATAGAGAACACAACAAAAATGAAGAAACAGTCATCCATTTCCCTATCCACAGCTGAAGCAGAATATATAGCAGTTGGAAGTTGCTGTACTCAACTGTAGTGGATGAATCAAATGCTCAAAGACTATGGTATTAAACAAGGTAGCATGAACTTGTATTGTGATAACACCAGTGCTATCAATATCTCCAAAAATCCCGTCCAACACTCTAGAACTAAGCATATCGATATTAGACATTATTTCATTAGAGAATTGGTTGAAGAGGGAGTCATAGTACTAGAACATATTCCTACAGAGAAACAACTAGCAAACATTCTAACAAAACCTTTGGATGTTTTTTAAAAATATGAGAAAATCCCTTGGTGTTTGTCCTATTATATAAATCTCTCTTTGTTTGTTGTTCTTTGTGTTTTCTTTTAATTTTGTTTTCAATAAAAAAAATGGGGGGAATGTGGTTGGCCTTGGACCTCCTTGGCGGCTAACCGCCTTGTCGGGCCTTTGCCTTTAAAACAGCGCAGATCCCATCTCTTTTTTTGTCTCTCGTTTCACTGCGTCTTTTTCTCCCTTTTGGCTGGTCTTCTGGTTTTCGTCTCCTCTCACCTCTAAAGGTTTTTTTTCTCCCTCCTTTTCTCTCATTATTTTTATTTTTTTCTTTTTAGATCTCTCATAATTGTTTTCTTTTTCTCGTTTGTGTTGTTTCATTCCTTCTCTTTGTAGGGCATTCCATCCTTTTTCTTTTTCTCCACTGTTGTTGGTTCTATTATCTTTCTATCCTCTTTTCATCTCTTGCTTTGTGCTGCCAAGCTGTTAGGGATTTTGTGTATTGCAATTTGATGGATGCATTATCATCTTAGCATCTCATGAATTTTCACACATGCATTGAGTTAAAAATCTTGAAATCTGGATTTATACATGCATTGTTTTAAATATTGCAAATCTTATAGTTTGTGCATGTTTTGGTTTTAAACATTGGATGCATTTGTTTTTGAAAAGAATTTACAAATCAAGCTAGCCTATGTTTTAAAGTTTCATATTATATTTGGCTTTTTATGTTTCATGATTTTAAAAGCACTTGAATGATTTAAAATCATGTTTCCAAGCTTGGTTTAATGGCCCAAAAATCCCCTCAAGAAAATACTTTAAAAAATGCAAAAGTTGGGAGTTTTTGTCTAAAACCGTCGGTCAAAATCTCGGTCAGGTATCGGCTAACCGAAAATGCATTTGAAGATGACCGAAAGCATTTCGATCAGAAAACCAGAGAGCTGGTTTCTAGACCAAATTTCACTATCGGTCAGAATTTCGGTTAGGTCACGGTTAACCGAAAATTTCGGTCAGCCGAAGTTTGGAAAGTTTTAAAATATGACCATTAGCTTGTGACCGTTGGGAATTTCGGCTAGCTGAACTCTAGATTTCGGCTAACCGACAAGTTGCCGTTGAAAGCTTTTTTCTATAAAAGCAAGCTCATTCCTTTGGCCAAAGTTGATGAATTTTAAGCCATTCTTGAAGAGCTTTGAGGCCAAAGAAAGGGGAAGAGCTAAGGAAGGCTAATGGGTCATTAGGAAAAGCTAAAGCTTGGATTAATGAAGTTAAAACCACCAAGTAAGCTTTGCCTTTTGTTAATCATATGTTTTTATGCTTTGTCTAAATTATTGGTAAATGATTTTAAGCATATTAACTATGATGTGTTGAATCCTCTACTTCCTTTAATCTTTGATTTTATATCATAGGATTCTTCACTTAGATTCAAACAAAGTTTTGTTTTAAAACTTTACAAATCATGTTTTATGAAAATCTTTGATTTCCTCTTTAGCATGATTCTATTTCTTGTTTGAATCTTCTTTGTTGTTTTCATACATTTAAACCTTAGTTAAATTAGTTTTTGAAAACAACATTGCACATGCATCACTTGATTAGTCTTAATCATTTTCATACAACTTGTGATCTTTAGATTTTCTTATCATTCACAAGTTTGTAGTTGTTCAAGTGATTTGCGTTTGACTTCAATCATATCTTTTATGTGCTTTAAACTTTAAAATGCTTTAAGCATAAAATTCATTGGACTTAATCTTTTCTTGATTGAAGTTCGACACACACACACCTCATGAGCATTCATCTTTGCATTTCTTAGTGTGTTGTGTGAGTTTGTTTTACAATTTCATATCCACCTATTTAGAGGCAATTTATTTGAGCTTAAATTGTAATCTCTTAGAGTGTTTGTGAAGACACCTTCTTGAGAGAAAATCTTCTATATGTAAAGGTTATTGCTTAGCCTAAGAAAAGCATTGTGTAAAGGGTATTGCTTAGCCTAGAAAAGCATAGTTGTAGAGGTTATTGCTTAGCCTATTCAAAAGCATACTTAGTGGAAATCCGGTGGGGTGTTAGATCACAAGCCGGTAGTGGATGTAGTCATTGAGGCCGAACCACTATAAATCTCTGTGTAGTGGTGATTGATTTGTGATGATTGTTTTGTTTAAGCTTCCGCATTTTGTATGTTAATCATCACATGTGACTAGTTACTTGTAAAGAAATTAATTTTGGTCATAATTAGTCATTAAGTGTAGATCACCCTATTCAACCCCCCCCCCCCCCCCCCCCCCCCCCTCTAGGGTAAAGACCCCTCGGACTTTCAATTGGTATCAGAGCCTCGTGCTCTATTTTTAGGATCAAGTGTTTGGAACTCTTTATTAGGTGTAAAAACCTAGAGTTTAGACCCTAGTTGTGTATTTCATGAAAATCATAAGTATGGATTCCACTATGCTAGACTTTGTAGATTCTTCTAGATCCCTTCTTCTTCCATCTATTGGCGATTCAAACATTGAATTTAAAGTATCTCAACTTGAGTCTAAACTTAAATTAAAAGAAGAAGAAATTAATAAAAATGAAGATGACATTCAACAAGCCTATGATGAATTATGTACATTTGCCTTAGAGCTTGTTAAAAAGAATAAAAGATTAGAAGAAAAATATAAAAGTCTAAACAAACAATTAGTTTCTTCAAAAGATGAACTTAGAGAGAAAGAAGAATTAATAAATTGTGTAGACTCTAAGTTTATGATCTCTTTGCGTAACCTACAAAATGCTCAAGATGAATTAATTGAATTAAAGTTAGGTTGTGATAATCTTAAAAAGGAAAATTTGAAACTAAGAGATCAATTAGAAAGGCAAGATGAAAACATTAACAATCTTGAATCTAAGTTGACTATCACTAAAGAAAATTTATCTAATGCTCAAAACAAGATAAATACTCTAGAACTTGGATCCAATGTTTTTAATGAAATTAAACTTGAATTAAAACTTGCCCATGAAGAGCTAAACAATTTTAAGGGAATTGAACTTGAACTAACAAAAGTTAAAAATGAAAATTCAACCCTTAAAAACCAAGTCACTCAACTTGAAACCTACAAACAACAGTATGAGTGCAAATTTACCCAAAGTGAAGAAAAATTTGAAAAGTTATTTAAATTGTGTAAATCTCAAAGAGATAAGACGGGTCTTGGATATGATAGGAATATTTCACATGGCCCTAAATTCACCAACACATTTGTGAAAGGTGAGTCCTCATTCTCTAGCACTCACACTTCTTTGCCCATATCGAAGGACATTTTAGGTTTGAGTGCAAACAAAGGAGAAGCAATGTGTCAAAACCCATCTTTGAACCAAAGAAAGTAAAATCAAACTCTATGATGGTTAAGACACTAAAAACCAAGGAAGACTCCAAGAAGACTAAACAAGTAAAACCTATTAAAAAGGAGTCTCCTAAAATAGATTCTAAAAAGGTTAAACAAGTTAAACCAACTCTAAAAGAATCTATTAATAAAAAGCTTCTCAATCTTCCTCCCATAACTCAATAAATGAAAGAACTTTTGAAGAAAGTTGCAAAGTTAAATCTCAAATTCAAAAGTCAAATAAATGGAGGAAATAAGAAGAAAAGATAAGGAAACCAATCCCCTAAGAAACAAACTCACCAACCCCAAAACACTAATCACCAATCTAAGTTAAATTTAGTTAAATCTAAACACCATGTTGATAAGTTTAAATTGAAAATTTATCAAGTCAAATCTCCTATAGTTGGTGAGACATTTAAGATAGACCTCAAAGTCCAACCCTCTCAAGACCTTAGGTGGATTCCTAAAGTTAGATACTTAGATAAACCTTAAGGCCTTGGACCTCTTTGACCAACCTACTCCTTAATAGTTAAATCCTTTTGTTGGTCGTGTTGCATTTGCATTTATGTTCTTTCTTAGTTACATTTCTTTAAATGCAATATTTCTTTATGATCAATTGATTTGTTTTTCATGTATCACTCTAGTTACATTTCATGGTTTTCAAAATCATTTGATTATAATTTCCTCATGATAGATTTGCTTTCATTTAGTAATATCTCTTGCATTTCTATACATGTTCAATTGATTATGATTTCAAAAGCTTTTATAGCTAGATTTTTCATAATCGATTGATGTTGCAAATTCATTTGTTTGTATGACATAGTAAAGTTATTTTGAAAAATAAATGATTTAAAACAATTTAGTTTTTCTATAGTTTTCTAAGTTATACTTTCATATGGAAAATTATTGTTTTGAAAAATCAACTTGTATGTGTTTCAAATAAGTTTTAAAATGCAAGTTGAAAAATGATGAGGATAAAAATTGTTTTTCATTATATGCTTTCTAAGTTAGATTCTTTATATGAAATTCAATTCCTTGTTATACTTGAGTTTCAATTGGTTAGAATTTAATAGTTATATCTTTCATTTGAGTGTATTTTCCAATTGATTTCAAGTCATGCTTTAAATCAATTTGTATGAGTCTTTGTAGTTATATTGTTTAGAATACAAATTGATGATTGATAATGTGTTTTCTTCAATTTCATACTCATTTTGTTCATTGTTGAATTTTGTTTATTGAAATGATTTGAAGAGTGTATGAATGGAAATGCTTTAAAATATTTTTAATTATAAACATCAAAGCACGTTCCTTGTTTTCATTTTCTCATGCATTTAGTTATCTTAACTTAAATGGAAATGAATTTTGTTACAGGCAATTTGCATCTATTAGTTTCATTTTTTTTTTTGCAAATGTCTATTAGTTTCTTGTATGGTTGTGATCTTATTTACATTTGTAAAAACCATACTAGAACTCTCAAATCCATCCTTTATGCTTTCTAGTCATTTTATTTTTGAAATGGATGGTTATGATGTTCATTCATGTGTATTTTTTTTCTTTCTTATTGTTATCTTCTTTATACATGTTTCAACTTCATAGTAGTGTGCTTGATCATATTTCAAATCCATTTCTTGTATTTCTTAGTTATATCTATTGTTTGATGGATGTCTTAGATGTTGAATTCATATGATCTTGACACTTTGAAAATTGCATGTTCTACTAAGTTATATCTTTTTATGCAATTTTTTTTGTTCATCACTATGCTCATTAGTTATATTATTCTAAGTGATGAATATCATTTTATGATGCTTGTTGGGATTTTGTGTTTATCACATGCTTGCTCTTAATCATGTTTCCTATTCAATTGGTAATCAATTGGTATCATTTTCAATCAGTATCTATATCCAATTGGTATCATATCTTGAGTTTGTGAGAGACCTTGTGTACATTGGATTGAACTTGATAGTTATATGTCTTTTGTTCCATGTCACATTCCATGAGCATCATAATTTCCATGTTTGCCACCTCTCATGCTCTTATAGGTAAATCACATGACCACCATGCTTGTGTTTTCATAATTTTCGTTGGTTAATGGTGAGGTTTGGCTTCATGATTGAACTTCATTTCATTCATCTTGTGCATGACAGCTATATCTAATGATTGTATGAAATGAATTCAAAACTTTACATAGCTTATGATTTTAATAGTTAAATTGTTTGATGCTATGTTTGAATAAACCCCATCTCATCATGGATAGCTCTAATTTGGATGAACCCTAATAGGTGTATTCCTTAACTCCATTTTAGTGTGATTGAGTTAATAGTTTTATCCTTGAATCTCAATTGATATTTTTATTTATTTCAATTGATATCCATGCTACTTTATCTCCTTTTGACTTTGCTCTTTAATTATCCTATAGCTTATCCGTCAATTGGCATCTTTATATTGGTAATTTGTACTTTAATAGTCAATTATCATTATCAATTGGTATCTAATTCTTCTCTTGAAGTCAACCCTCAATTGGTTAAACCATCTTCTTCTTGCACTTATTAGTTAAATCGTTGTCAAAAGTTTGACAAAAGAAGAGTATGGATTGAGGGGGAGTGAACCTTCTAAGGAAGCATTAGAGGTGATCAAATTCACCTTATATTGGCTTTGTACCCTTATAGCCTATCTACCCATGCATGATGCCCTATTATATATTTCATTTTCGATTACTTTTGTTAACAGGTGCTACTAAAGGTATTTTCCTTGTTTCATGTGTGTAGGTACCCCTCTTCATTTGGTACTTTGCAATTTAATGGCAAAAGGGGAGAATAATATAAAGGGGGAGAAATTTCTTAAGTTTAATGGCAAAAGGGGAGAATAATATAAAGGGGGAGAAATTTCTTAAGTTTAATGGCAAAAGGGGAGAAAGAATTAAGGGGGAGAAAGTGCACATCTTGCCAAAAGGAGAGTGCATAGTCAAAGGGGGAGAAATAAAATGAAGAATGAAGAAAGCTTGGGAGCTAAAGAAGATGCTTGGTCTAAAGAAAGGAAGTTGAAAAGAAAGCTTGAAGATTGATCAAGCTCCAAGCATCAAGGAGAATGAAGAATGAAGCTAGAGCCCAAGCTAAATGAAGAAGCATCCAAAGAGATTTCAAGTATTGTCCGGCCAAGGAGGAGCTGAAGACTGTGTGAAAATCTAGTGCTGAGCAAGGTTTGCCAACATATTGAAGGTTTGCCATCAAATTGCAAAGGGGGAGATTGTTAGGGATTTTGTGTATTGCAATTTGATGGATGCATTATCATCTTAGCATCTCATGAATTTTCACACATGCATTGAGTTAAAAATCTTGAAATCTGGATTTATACATGCATTGTTTTAAATATTGCAAATCTTATAGTTTGTGCATGTTTTGGTTTTAAACATTGGATATATTTGTTTTTGAAAAGAATTTACAAATCAAGCTAGCCTATGTTTTAAAGTTTCATATTATATTTGGCTTTTTATGTTTCATGATTTTAAAAGCACTTGAATGATTTAAAATCATGTTTCCAAGCTTGGTTTAATGTCCCAAAAATCCCCTCAAGAAAATACTTTAAAAAATGCAAAAGTTGGGATTTTTTGTCTAAAACCGTCGGTCAGAATTTTGGTTAGGTATCGGCTAACCGAAAATGCATCTGAAGCTGACCGAAAGCATTTCGGTTAGAAAACCAAAGAGTTGGTTTCTAGAGCAAATTTCACTATCGGTCAGAATTTTGGTTAGGTCACGGTTAACCGAAAATTTCGGTCAGCCGAAGTTTGGAAAGTTTCAAAATATGACCGTTAGCTTGTGACCGTTGGGAATTTCGGCTAGCCAAACTCTGGATTTCAGCTAACCGACAAGTAGCAGTTGGAAGATTTTTTTCTATAAAAGTAAGCTCATTCCTTTGGCCAAAGTTGATGAATTTTAAGCCATTCTTGAAGAGCTTTGAGGCCAAAGAAAGGGGAAGAGCTAAGGAAGGCTAATGGGTCTTTAGGAAAAGCTAAAACTTGGATTAATGAAGTTAAACTGCCAAGTAAGCTTTGCCTTTTGTTAATCATATGTTTTTATGCTTTGTCTAAATTATTGGTAAATGATTTTAAGCATATTAACTATAATGTGTTGAATCATCTACTTCCTTTAATCTTTGATTTTATATCATAGGATTCTTCACTTAGATATAAACAAAGTTTTGTTTTAAAACTTTACAAATCATGTTTTATGAAAATCTTTGATTTCCTCTTTAGCATGATTCTATTCCTTGTTTGAATCTTCTTTGTTGTTTTCATACATTTAAACCTTAGTTAAATTAGTTTTTGAAAACAACATTGCACATGCATCACTTGATTAGTCTTAATCATTTTCATACAACTTGTGATCTTTAGATTTTCTTATCATTCACAAGTTTGTAGTTGTTCAAGTGATTTGCATTTGACTTCAATCATATCTTTTATGTGCTTTAAACTTTGAAATGCTTTAAGCATAAAATTCATTGGACTTAATCTTATCTTGATTGAAGTTCGACACACACACACACCTCATGAGCATTCATCTTTGCATTTCTTAGTGTGTTGTGTGAGTTTGTTTTAAAATTTCATATCCGCCTATTTAGAGGCAATTTATTTGAGCTTAAATTGTAATCTCTTAGAGTGTTTGTGAAGACACCTTCTTGAGAGAAAATCTTCTATATGTGAAGGTTATTGCTTAGCCTAAGAAAAGCATTGTGTAAAGGGTATTGCTTAGCCTAGAAAAGCATAGTTGTAGAGGTTATTGCTTAGCCTATTCAAAAGTATACTTAGTGGAAATCCGGTGGGGTGTTGGATCACAAGCCGGTAGTGGATGTAGGCATTGAGGCCGAACCACTATAAATCTTTGTGTAGTGGTGATTGATTTGTGATGATTGTTTTGTTTAAGCTTCCGCATTTTGTATGTTAATCATCACATGTGACTAGTTACTTGTAAAGAAATTAATTTTGGTCATAATTAGTCATTAAGTGTAGATCACCCTATTCATCCCCCCACTAGGGTTAAGATCCCTCGGACTTTCACAAGCAACTAGATAGTTTCCTAGGTAGAAGCAACCCCCGCTAGTAGATTTTCTATCATCCATATTTCCAGCCCAATCTGCATCTGAGTATCCAGCAATATAAGTAGATGAATCATATGGATACCATATGCCATATCCTGAAGTCCCTGAAACATATCTAATGATTCTTTTAACAGCTTTCAAATGAGTTTCCAAAATAGGAAGTCCATGAAAAGGCAGAAGCCTCCTCTACCGCTTCAATGGGGGCAACAGAAACGTCCCTTCCAGAGAGTTCAATGGGGGTAAGAAAATTAAATCTCAGTGATTTCATGATACCTCAATTCAAAAAAGAAGCCACGCAGGGGGCATCATACTCTTGCAATTCAGTAGTTGGATTCTCCATTGATGGATACTAGTCCCGCGACACCGACGATGGATACGAGTCCAACAACACCGACGAGTGGGAGGAATCCCTTGAAACAGGAGAATACCTCTCCGATGAAGAATGGGTTCCAGAAACTCATCTTATGCCAATAGTCGGGTATAACCCATTACAGCCACAAAGATCTTGGTCTGATGATGAAGAAGACTAAGAGGCTGTACAAAAAAATGCTATTGACCCAGCACCCGTCATTGCTCCAATGGAAATCAATCATGTTGAACCACAAAGAGCAGCCGAAGAAGAAGATTTGGCTCCCATACCTGATCTTGAGGAATATGCGAGGATCTTGCAACATCTCGCTCTAGAACAAGAGCAAGACCGCGTCAACGAGCTTCTTCGCA
Organism: Litsea cubeba; assembly: GCA_012931725.1. Lineage (NCBI taxonomy): Eukaryota > Viridiplantae > Streptophyta > Magnoliopsida > Laurales > Lauraceae > Litsea > Litsea cubeba. The sequence continues at coordinate 67,735,799 of CM022949.1, forward strand.
ATCCAGAGCCGGAAGTCCCTGAAGACCACCAGGTACCTCCTCCCTTAACTCTTGAAAATGGAAAAAATTACTGGACTGATGATCCTCTTACATCTGAGGATGAGTCTGACTCCCAAGAGTCCATTCTGGCAACATCTCTTGTCAGAGCTGCCTGTAATGTGATAATTCGGGATTATAGCTCTTCTGAAGCCTCGTCTAATGAGATCACTTACACTCCGACGACGCCTAGCACGATATCTTCTGGGGCTACTTCATCTCACGTGACTTTCACTGAGGCATTACTTCTTCTCCTGAGACTGTACTTCAGGACTCACACTCTTCTCGATTGATCATCATGAAGAAACCCCAGCTAATGATGCTTGGGACGATGAATTGGTCAACGAAGAAGAAAAGTTGCTTGATGCTGTTCAGGACTTGTTCCCAGAAAATGCTCCATCCAACACAATCACTGAGGATGGCAACTCTGCTGCAGATACCTCCCCATTAAATGAGAAACGACAGCCTCTTGATCCGGAAGATAATATTCTAAATGAAGACCCTTCTCAAGAAGCTATCGAAGTTGGTAGAGGCACCCGCTCTGGCCGGGACTACCACAAAAATTATAACCAATCTTCCTTTACATATGTAAATCCTTCGGGAAAAGGTGTTGTAAGTGCCCCTAATGGCAACAATGATGAACATGCTGGCCCCAAGGAGGCTTTCAAGTATGACTTGATTGAGCACTTCAAACACATACCTACACGTTTGCACGTCCTAGACTTATTGGGAATGTATCCACACACTCATAATAATCTCATTTCAGAATTACAAAAGCTGAATGAGGATGTCGACAAACATGCCCCGCAAGTCCTCCAAATTGAAATGGACTACCGGCTCAAAAACCCAGAAACTTCCTTAAAGGGAGAAAAGAAGAAAACTGAGGGATCATGCATCGAATGCCTCTCGGTTCAAAAAGTAGCAAGTGCAACCATCGCCTTCACAAAGGAAGACCTCCTACTTGGCAAAACGAGGCACAACTGACCGCTGTACCTCACAAGATACATCAAGGAAATACCTATACACAGAGTTCAGATCGACCCAGGTTCTACACTCAACCTCATCTCCACTTCGGCTCTCGAAGAGTTGGGCATCCCACCCAGCAAGCTAAGAACACATCTGTATCTATCTTTGGATACGATGGGAGTACTCAAAGGCCTATTGGCAAAATCAAGTTCAAGCTGCAAATCGGTGATCTTATCTTTGAGGTCACTGTGTATGCAATAAAAACCCCTTCATGCTACAACATCCTTCTCGGACGCCCTTGGATACACAAGAATGGTGTTGTTCCTTCAACTCTACATCACTGTATCAAGTTCGTTGGCAATGACGACGTGAAACATCGAGTCTTTGCGGACAAAAACCCTTGAAAGGTAAAGAAGTCCACTTTGTATACTCGCAAATGTATGAAGGTGAAAAAGAAGAAGAGGAGAAGGAAATAATACCCTTTGCTGAAAATCTCTAGAAAGATAAAGGCAAGGCTCATCAACAATCATCGGAAGAAAACAAACCCTCTAGCAAATCCGAAGAGAGTAGTCCATCTCCCTTCGTCATCTCCCTCAAAACTTCAAAGCCTTTGGTCATCACAACTATAGTGAAAAAGACGAAGCAAAAGTCTGGCGGCAAATTTGTAGTCTCTCTCGTGTCTATCATACAAGACACAGATTCGGATTCAGAGCCAGAATGGATGCATTACCATTTTAATCATCATTTGAATTTTCACGCATGCATTGATTTAGAAAATCTTGAAATCTTGATTTACACATGCATTGTTTTAAATCTTATAAATCTCTTGTTTCATGCATGTTTTGGATTTAAACATTGGATGCATTTTATTTGAAAAAGATTTTTTATGAATCAATAAAAGTTTCAAATCTTTTTAGGCTTTTTATGTTTCATGTTTTTAAATCTCTTAGAATGATTTAATTCATGTTTCCAAGCTTGATTCAATGGCCCTAAGAGACCCCTCAAGAAATCACTTTTAAATATGCATTTTCAGACATTTTGTCCTGTTGGTCAGGTGTCGGCTAACTGACTAGTGAACCGAGCTCAAATGAGCCTTTGCCAATTCCATTTTCAGTAAGCTTCAATTTATATGTCGGTCAGCTTGTCGGTCGATGTTCGGTTAACCGAACTTGGTTCAGGACCTGACCAAACTCAATTCGGTTCGGAAACCAGAGAGCTTAAATTTTCATGTTTTTGTTCTGTCGGTTAGGTGTCGGTCACCTATCGGTCAACATGAACAAATTCGGTGAACCGAAAGGAGAAATGGTTCTAAAAAATATGACCGTTGGAAATATAGCCGTTGAGTTCGGCTAACCGAACCCTGCATGTCGGCTAACCGACAGCTAGCCATTGGGAACTTTTTCTCTATAAAAAGTGGTTCATTCCTTTGGAAAAGAGTTGAACATTTAATTCTCCTTGAGGTGTTTGGAGACAAAAGAAAGGGGATGAACTAAGAGAGACTAAGGGGTCTATTGGAAAGCTAAAGCTTGGATTAATGAAGTTAAATCTCTAAGTAAGTTTTAGTTTTCTAAATCATAAGTTTCATGCTTTGTTTAAATTATTGGTAAATGAATTTTAGCATGATAACTATGATGTGTTGAATCCTTTATCATCTTTAATCTTGGATTTATTTGTGTTGGATTCTTTATCTTGATTCAAATCAAGTTTTTTTTAAAAAACTTCATTAATCATGCTTTTCCAAAAATTTTGATTTCTTTTATAGCATATTCATTAACTTGTTTGAATCTTTCTTTGTTGTTTTCAATCTCTTTAGAACTTTAGTTAAACTTTATTTTTGAAAACAACATTGCACATGCATCACATGTTTAGACTTAATTAGTTTCATACAACTTGTGAGCTTTTGATTTTCATATCATTAACAAGTTAATAGTTATACATTTGATTTGCATTTTTCTTCAATCAAAACTTTATATGTGCATTAAACTTTTAAATGCTTTAAGCGTATATTGATTGGGCTTAATTTTAAACTTCATTGAAGTTTTCACACACACACACACACACACATATGAGCATACATCTTTGCATTTCATAAAGTGTTGTGTGAGTTAGTTTTTCATTTTAATATCCGCCTAATTAAGAGGCATTAGATTTGAACTTTAATTGTAATCTCTTAAAGTGTTTGTGTAGACAATACATTGAGAGAAAATCTTATACTTGTAAAGGTTATTGCTTAGCCTAAGAAAAGCGTAGTGTACAGGTTATAGCTTAGCCTTGAAAAAGCATCTTGTAAAGGTTATTGCTTAGCCTAGAAAAGCACATTGATAGGTTATTACTTATGCTAGAAAAACACATTGTTAGAGGTTATTGCTTAGCCTAATGATAAGTATAGATAGTGGAAATCCGGTGGGGTGTAGAATCACAAGTCGGTAGTGGATGTAGGCATTGAGGCCGAACCGCTATAAATCCTTGTGTGTTGGTGCATATTATGTGGTGATTTTTCTTATTAGCTTCCGCATTTTGTTTGATAATCATCACAACTGACTAGTTGTTTTAAAGAATTTAAAATTTGTCATAATTGGTCACTAATTAGTACCTCACCCTATTCCCCCCCCAGGGTAAGGATCTCGGACTTTCAATTGGTATCAAAGCAAGGTTACTCCATTTAGGGTTTAAACACCCGGAGTTGATCCTTATTAGCTAAAACCTGGAGATCAAAACCCTAGTGTTGTGTTTTCATGAGAATCGTAAGAATGGATTCCACTATGATAGACTTTGTAGATTCTTGTGTAGATTCTTCTAGACCCCTCCTTCTTCCAACAATTGGAGATTCAAACTTTGAACTTAATGAATCTCAACTTAAATCTAAATTTGAATTATTAGAAGAAGAAATTATTGAAATGAAGATGATATTCAACAAGCTTATGATGATTTGTACACATTTAACTTAGAGCGAGTTATGAAGAATAAAAGATTAGAAGAAAAACCTAAAAGACTAAACAAAGAATTAGTCTCCTCAAAAGATGAACTTAGAGAGAAAGAAGAAGTAATAAATTGTATAGACTCTAAGTTTATGATCTCTTTGCATAACCTACATAATGCTCAAGATGAATTAAATGAATTAAAGATAGGTTATGATAATCTTAATAAGGAAAATTTAAAACTAAGAGATCAATTACAAAGGCAAGACAAACACATTAACAATTTAGAATCCAAGTTGACTATCACTAAGGAAAAACACTCTAATGCTCAAAATAAGATAAAAACTCTAGAACTTGTGTCTAATGTTATTAATCAAATTAAATTTGAATTAAAACTTCCCCATGAAGGACTAAATAACTTTAAGGGAATTGAAAATGAACTAACAAAAGTCAAAAATGAAAATTCAACCCTTAAAAACCATGTCACTCAACTTGAAAGCTACAAAAAAAAAAGTATGAGTGCAAATTTACCCAAGGTGAAGAGAAATTTGAAAAGTTATTTAAATTGGGTAAATCTCAAAGAGATAGGGCAGGTCTTGGATTTGATAGGAATATTTCACATGACCCTAAATTCACCAACACATTTGTGAAAGGTGAGTCCTCATTCTCTAGTACTCATTTTTCCTTGCCCATGACTAAATGTAACTATTGTGGCATTGAATGGCATTTTAGGTTTGAGTGCAAACAAAGAAGGCCAAGCCCTCCCTCCACTTTAGGCACACGGACCTTTTCCCAATTCACCATATTACTCTGCTTTTTTTCAGGAGTAGACGACCACAAAAAGTTTCTCATTAACCTTTCAATCTGCAGACAGGTTATGCTAGGAGGGGAGATGTGCAGGGGAATAGAGGAGAGCACATGCTTAGTCACAGTCAACCTATCAGTAAAGGAAAGACATTTGGCTTTCCAGCCGTCTAGCCTAGCCCAGATGGAGTCCAGAAGCTGATTGAAGTGGAAGTGTCGAGAGGCACCGAAGAAGATAGGGACTCCAAGATAAACTGTAGGAAGAGAGGCTCTGGTGATAGCGAACAGCCTTGAGATCATATGGGCTCTTCTAGTTGAGCATTTCCCCAAGAAGAGGCTGCTCTTCAAGAGGTTAAAGCACTGGCCAGAAGAAGCTTAATATTTAGAGAGTAGGTCTTTGATATGTCTCAGCCCAGGCTTGAAAGCTTTAAAGAAAAGCAGGATGTCATCGGCGTAGAGCAGGTGAGAGGGAGTGGAAGGCACTGGAGAGATAGGCACTATTTTCCCAGAAGAACTTAGATGCTCAATGTGGAGACTAAGAATCTCCTCTGCAAGAATGAACAAATAGGGCGATAGAGGGTCCCCTTGGCGCAGCCCACCAGAAGAGAAAAAGAAACCACAGGGACTGTTATTGACCAAAACAGAGCCTCTGCTAGTACAGATCATCTCCCTAATCAAATTGATCCAAGCAGAGGAAAAGTTGAAGAACTTGAGAGCTCTGAAAAGAAAGTTCCACTAGAGCTTATCAAAGGCCTTAGAGATATCCAATTTCAAACACACTTATCCACCACTGATCTTCGAATTAAGCTTTTCGATAAGGTCATGGACTAAGGCTACATTATGATGGATAGACCTGCCTTTGACAAAAGTTGATTGGCCATGGGAGATGAGTAGAGGAAGAATGATAGATAGCCTAGAGGCTAAGATCTTGGAGGAGATTTTGTAGATAAAGTTCAGGAGGCTGAGAGGCTTGAAGTCAGAGACGGATTCCGGCGAGGAAACCTTGGGGATAAGGGAAATGAAGAAGGTGCTGGTTTCTCTAAAAAGACGGCATGTATGGAAAAAGTGTGTAACTGCCTCAGTAACTTCTCTACCCACTAAGTGCCAACAGCTAGTGAAGAAAACTCCAGAGAACCCATCCGGCCCCAGGCAACTACTCTTCTTGAGGTGGAATACAACCTTTCTAATTTCCTCCGGAGAAGGAACAGCTACAAGAAATTGCTTTTGAGCCTCAGAGACAGATGGACTGGCCAAGAGGAAAAGATCTTCTTCTCGAATAACAGCATCAGCTTGGAAAATCTTGGAAAAAAAGGAGGTTGCCTCCTCTCTTAGCTGATGACCTTCCTCCAAAAGAGTCCCTTTCACCGTGATCTTATCGATGCGGTTGGAGATTCCTTTGGCCTTGGCTGAGAGGTGGAAGAATCTAGTGTTTCTATCTCCATTTTGAAGCCACTTCACCTTTGCCCTTTGATTCCAATGAGTGGACTCCATATTACGCCAGTTGTGAAGAGAGGCTTTGGCTTGAATCAGGTCCCTACGAAGAGTATCACTAGGCTGAGCTTTGAAGGCCACATCCTTGGCCAAAACTTGGGACTCCGCCTCTGCTATTCCATTCTTGAAGTGGCCAATGACTTCTTTGCTCCAAGTCTTTAAGTTGAGCTTAAGAAACTTAAGTTTGGAAGCCAAGATAAACTAGGGAGATCCACTACAGGGGGCAGCCCAGCTGTCCTCTACAACCTTAGACAAGGAGTCGTGAGATAGCCACTTTTCCTCAAATCTGAAAGGCATATTTTTGAAAGAAAGGCTTTGCCTGTGAGAGAGGAAAATGGGGCTGTGATTCGAAGAGATTCTGGGAAGATGACTGACCAAAGGATCCACCAAAAGTATCAAGCCAAGATGAGTTAGAAAAAGCTCTGTCAAGCCTAGCTGCCACAAAAGCCTGACCTTGCCTGTTATTAGCCCAAGTAAAACTATTGCCTCTATATCCCAGATCTTTCAGCCCTGCCGCTTGGGCCGTCTCGGTGAAGTCCTTGACCGAGGCAGAGGAGGGAGGACGGGTACTGAGCTTTTCTTTGGCCAGAAGGATAGCGTTAAAATCACCTAAAACGCACCAAGGCTTAGGGGATATGGAGCTGTTTACTAGATAATCCCAGAGGTTTCTCCTAAGCATGTAATCAGTAGAGCCATAGACTACTGTAATAAAACTGGGAGGAGAGGAGGAAGAAGTTGAGATGGAAATGGTAATGTGTTGGGGAGATTGGTCTAAAAAAGTGAAGTCAAATTTGGAATTTTGGTTACAGAGGCACCATAGAAAGAAGGGGAGAGACCAAAGGGAGTGTCACGACCCCAAACCCGAGGGGCTGTGAAATTGGGAGTTAAGTAATAATTATATTTCTCCCAAGATCCGCGTGTGTGAGGATATCAATTTCAAACACACTCTGAATATTTTGTGGAAGCTTTCGTGGTGTTGCGACCCGAAGTCCGTGGCCATTAGATTTCATGTCGTACTCAACCTTTAGCATATAGCTCTCATATCAATGAACATATCAGACTGGAACAAACCATCATAACAAAATACAGAGCTGACAATATCTAGATATTACATTCCCATATATGTTCAAGTTACGAATAACAATGTGTATTAATTACAATCCCAATAAACGGGCTAATAAAAGCCATATAAAAACAAACTAGATAATCACTACCCCAAATGTGACGTAGCTCCGATGTCAAGCTCAATATCTACACGACATAGCCGACAAAACAACCTGCAAGCTCATGGCTCCATAGCCAAAACGTGCACTCATCTCGGGCAAGAAATCTGAACCTGAGTACCAAAGTAGTGGGTCAGACACGACGGTCTAGCAAGTGGGTGAAAATATATTAACAATATACTAAATGATAAAACATGTAATAAATCATGTTATCTGATCAAAAGTTATACAAAAATTACAATGTATAAGAAATCATGAATATCCGACAAAATCCTGTACGTATATAAAAATGGGTATAAACATGAATATCTGACAAAACATGTACTCCTTAAAAGCATGTATAAAATATGAATTATATAAAAGATAATGCATCATTTATTAAGGAAAGACATGATCAATATAAAGCAGTAAAGGTACCAAGGATCAGGAACTATCAAGATGGCAACCACACGAAGCTAAATCTCCTCTCACTAAAGTGATGAGAGCAAGTCAGGGCATTGACCTCATTCACACGAGGTGAGGAGAGTCAACGATTTTATATAATAATATACATATAGCAAGACAGGAACACGGTAGCGAACCGGATAGCAAGACAAGATCTAGGCTGCAGCTGGCAGGACAAGGGGGGGATCTCCAAACTGGTGGATCAAATCGATAAGGTACATACAAGCTTAGTGGTGCCGACTCATAGGTCATGTGCAAGAAAACAAAACAATACGTATATATATATCGGTGCAAGATGCTCATCAGCATAAGACATATCATATCAGATAAAGCAGGAACAAGATAGCAATTATGCTAAAAACCATATCCGGGGCAAGACTAGTTACAAGGCATGAAACTTGAAATGTACAAGTGAAATCCGGTAAAATCATGTACAAATGGATTCTATAAATTTTCAGGCCAAGTGTTGAAGGTCCAAGATTTAAATCAATGTGTATAGGGTTCCGTATGTTAGGTTTGATAAATATTTGGTACTATTTAAGAATTAAAAACATTCCGGGACCTTACATACATTGACAAATCTAAGGATCTTAACAAATCATGATAAAAGGGTTTCTTCTTCAATATAGTTCCACAAGTTCTTCCAAAGAAATCCATCAAGATTGAAATTTTGGTCAACCCTCGGTTGGCTTGTCGATTAACCGACAGGGTCATGTCGGTCGACCGATAAGCTGACCGACGGCTAGCCGAGTCCAGAAATGGGGAGAAAACAGCTCTCGGGAATTGGAATCGAGAGGCCGTCGGTTCACTATCGGCTGACCGACACTTCTGATAGACCAGCGCATTCTGCTCGCTCGGTTCTACCGAGGTCGGTGGACGTGGGAGTCTGTTTGGGTCCGACCCTTTCGTAACCGGAGGGGACAGAGGCGTGCATCAACATTTTTTTTGTGTGGGTGTGCTAGATTTTCTATTTTACTTGGAATTGCAAGTGGTGATCCGGAGATCAACCTTCGCAAGTAAAAATGAAATCAACTTTTTCAAGTTTTCCATTGCACATATATTTAAGAAAAGAGACATTTTCTTGATTTGCCGAGAAATGCGATTTTTTAGGCATTTATAGCCGATTTTGGCGTTTATAGCCGATTTTGGTGTTTATAGCCGATTTACAATCCTTATCAATAATGAAAGACAAGAGTTGTGATTTTTGTCTCTTTTGAAAAAATACAAACTACAATGAAAAGCAAGAAAAGGATGATCTAACTTCTCAGGAGATTGTGGGGGACCTGTTCAGATTGACAGTCGCAAGCCATATGTGGACTTCGCCATCATCCATGCAGATGAGAACAGAGGATGCTATTGATTTGCTTGGCTTGGCTATAACCTCAGGTTTTTAGAGGACAAAGACCAAGAGGAGGTCCTATGTCCAATAAAAAGCCAAGTAGACGGGTTGAAAAGCCACGTCTAAGCCATTGAAGGCAGAAGGAGAAGGCAAGGACCTTGGGGGGGTACCCCCCAAGGGACTTTTGTCACCTTGTAGCGGTGGTCGGTGTAGAACTTCCACAGAGTTTTCTCTCTTTCTTTTTCTTAGATTTATGATGCCTTTTTCTGTCTGAGTTTCCGGATTTTCTGCAGTCTGTTGTGTGTCTTTTCTTCTTGGAGTGCTCTCCTATTTAAAGGCTTTTCGGTAGCCATTTAGGAGGGTTTATGGGCTTTTATTGTCATTAAGCCACATAATGGGAGGAGTTACAGGATTTAATTCCTTTATTTTATAACTCCTTTTTCTTGGCTTCTAATTGGCCGGAGGATATTAAGGGTATTTAATCGCCTTTAATTGCCATGATGGGAGGAGTTTCATGGTTTAAATGTCATGAATCTCTTGACTTGTAACTCCCGGATGCTTGCTTCTGATTGGGCCGTCCAAAGAAATGGATTAATGACTGCAATAAAGCTAGTCAATTAATCGCATTTAAGTGGTCGCCGAGCAGTTGAAGAGTCGCGGGCCGTGCCGCGTCTTTTGGGATTCTTCTGGCGATGATCATCGATGGATCTTCATGTAGATCGACAGCGGATGACTTATAACTTCAGGTGTTGGTTGCCAACAGCGGGTCGGTGCCATCTGTCCTGTCGATTTCTCGATCGGTCGGGTAGAAAGCACACTTTTTTTTGGTTGACCGGTTGGCGATCAATGTTGATTTTGATACTGACCCGTAATTTTGACGGATGTCAGAGGATTTGGTGTCTCAAAAGTATGAATTTTGGAAAATACCAGAGGTCCGACGCTTCGAATCGCGAAGAAACGGCGAGAAACGGGGTTTCCGGGGCCCTCCCGGCGATCCCTGGCTCCATGGTCGCAGGGGCTGGCGACCCTGGGCCAGGGTCGCAGGGGGGTTTTCCCCCCTTTTGTCCCCTTTTGTGTCCGTTTTTGCTGTTTTTTTATTCTTTTTTCTTCTGTATTTTTCCTTGAAATTTTTTATCATTGATTGGCCTAATTTCCTGTAGAAAACCTGATGAGAATCCTTGCATTTTGTTTCGCAAAGTTTCCAATTTTCTGAGAAAGCCGAAGACTTTGTCGCGCAAAGCTGCCGATTTTTCGTCAGAAGCTGAAACTAGGTCAAACGATGTCAGAATGACCTGAAATTTGGGGTGAAGCCTGCTGAACAATAAATAAGACCAACCATAGGCTTTTGTTTTAGTTTTGAAGCCATTTGGGGTCCTATCACTAGTAGACTTGCTTTTGTCACGATGAAGATGTCGCGGCTTGACGTGCGGTCAACCGATGTCCGATTGACTTGAAATTTGACAGGGAACCTATTGGAGTCATTTTAAGATGATCCATAGGCTCTGTCTTGGAAACCATGGTCCTGGGGAGCTTCACCGCCGAGAGGCCTGATTTGGCTTCCGAGTGTCAAAGTATGGTCAAATGTTGTCGAAATGACTTGAAATTTGACGTGTAGCCCTTTGTAAGCATTTTGAAGCCGTCCATGTGCTCTATCTGATGAGTGATGGCCTCGGTGGTTCTCACTACCGAGAGGCTTGATTTAGCTGTTCGAGGGTTGATGTAGGGTCAAATGTTGTCGGTTTGACTCGGAACTTGACGTGGAGCCTTTTGGATGTATTTTGAGACCATCCATCGGCTCTGATTGAAGATTTGGTGTCTCCGATGCTTTCGCTGCCGGGAGCTCTTTTTCAACTGTCGGAGAAGCGAAGTTAGGCCAAATGATTTTGAAATGGCCCGAAACTTCTTGTGTACTCCTCTTTTGGCTATCTTGAAGGATCTTGCAGCTTTTGTTTGATTCTGACAAGATTTGATTTTTTGGAAGTAGCATTGCCTATTTATGGCAGGTTGCGACTTCATGTAGCTTTTTGGATCTTGAAGAGGCAAAGTGACATTTTTGGTGTCAACAAATGCCCCCTCGAGGTGCAGCGACGAGTTGCTTAACTTTTGTAGTCGATGTGCCTCGAAGAGATTTTGTGAAGGAGAGCTTGTGACTTGACCAAGAGTCTTTGAGCAGTCTTTCTTTCTGGTATTTGTAGCCTTTTGAGCTTTCAGAGGAATTTTATGGCAGTGAAAGGGATCACGTACCATCTCGAGGCAAAGTTTTGAAGATGACATCAGGGATGTGGATTTGGGTTTTGACCTTGTGACCTAACAGGCTGTATGTGGTAGGTTAGGGGGTCGGGTTTGGTTTTGACCGTGTGACCCAACAAGCTGTATCTGGAATGTTGGGGGATCAATTTTGGTTTTGATCTTGTGACCTAACAGGCTGTATGTAGCAAGTTAGGGGATCAGGTTTTGGTTTTTGGTTTTGGTCTTGTGACCTAACAAGCTGTATGTGGCAAGTTAGGGGACCAGGATTTGGTTTGGATTTTTGTAGAATGTCAATTTCAAGATTTTGGCTCAATTTGGTAGATGAGGCTGGATGGTTTGATTTTTGGAACCTCACGGGGCTTGGAATTCTCTTTTGTATGGTCGAATCAACTCAAAAGAGGCATGTAACTATTTTTGTATGCTCTTGGTAAGAGGGATTTCTCTTTGACTAAAAGCCCAAAAATTTATTTAATTTTTTTTTTAGTGCCTAGGTGGTCAAACCTGGCTCATATGGGCTAACCCATGGGACCTTAAGCTTTTGAAATGGCTTAGATCTCATATGGTGTCATTTTTATAAAGAATATCAAAAAATATCTCCTTTGGATAGAGAATATCTAAGAATATCTTTACTTGGAGAGAATCTCTCATGTTCCCTTTATTTTGGGAGAGAATATCTCAAGATATCTTCCTTTGGAAAAGAATCTTTCACTGATCCTCATTTTTGGGAGAAAATCTCTCATTGATTTCTTTTTGGGAGAGAATCCCTCAATATATCTTTCTTTTGGGAAAGAATATTTCTAATTTCTTTCTTTTAGTAAGGTTACTAATTAGTAACACTTACCTCTTTCTTCTTTCCTTCTTTGGTTTGCTCTCTTCTATAAAAGCAAGGAGGAGGTTGGATCTCTTGCTCTTATTGCTTTCTTTTGCAACAATCCCAAGAGGGCTTTAAGACCAAGAGTTCTTCTTCTTCAAGATCTTCAAGTCTTTTCTTCTTCTTCTCCATCAATGGCTTCAAGTAAGTTTCCTTTTTCAAGAAAACCCCATTGTAGGAAAAAAAGTTCTTTCTCTTTTTCTTTTTTTTTGTTTCTTTCTTTTCTTTTCTTTTTTTTTTCTTTTCCACGTGTTTTCCCCTTCCTTTTTTTTACACGTGTTTTCTTTTTTTTGTACTTTTTTTTCACGTTTTTTTTTGTTTCTTTTCTGGGCCGTACGGACAAATCCGTACGGATCTGGCCTTACGGCCACGTGGCCCGTGGACCAGCCCACCCCTTTTTTTTTTGCTGATCCTCTTTTTTTCTTTTGAAGATTTTCCTCTTTTTTTTTCTTTTTTAGCAGAGGAAGAATTGGCGATTACTGAGGTTCCAACCGATGAGGTGGTGACGGATCCGGTTGCGGCACCAGAAGAAGAACCGAGGGAGTCTGGAGTGAATCCAGAATCTCCAATTGGTATAACTTCTTTTGCTTTCTTTTTTTTTTTTTTGTCTGTGACTTGGTTTGCTAACATTTTTCTTGTCAGCTGACTTGCCACAGGATTCCGATGACTTTGAACCATCTATGGACGCAAATGTTGATGATGCTTCCGATGAGTTCATGGAGGAAGAGAGTGTTCCGCTAGTCGTCGAAGAAGGTATTTTGTAGTAATAACCCTGATAATGATTTTCAAACAAGATCATATTCATACCTTTTTGTGTTTCTTTGGCAGGTTTTGAGGTGACAGCGGAGAGTCCGTTGCTTCCTTCAGAACCAGAGCAAGGGATGCCAGAGGTCGATCCAGAGGTAGAGGCTCCTAGGACCAGTTCTGACACTGTTGAGGAGATACCTCGTGCTGAAATTCCTTCTCCAGCAGCTCAAACTGGAAAGAGTTCTTTTGTTCCTCTTCCAACGGGGCATGACATGGGCAGCTGACCGACGGAGCGGGGCGAATCTTCAGCTGGGCCATCTCTTCTTTTTGCGAAGAAGGTGGTGGTGCGGGTTCTGAGCTCTTGGATTGAGACTCTCCTTGCTGGACACTTGGATGCCGGATTTGGCATGATCCAGCATGTGCATGAGATTCTCAGTGATGCCGAAGAGGCTGGTCTGGATGTCACAGGTGCCAAGGCGATCGTTGATAGGATCATTGCGCTGGGTGACAAGTGGTTTGAGACCATGGGTTTGGCTGATGACCAGTTCTTCAAGGAGATGTTCCTGGATCCTGCTAATCAGGCTAAGTCTGACCTGGATGAGGCTACACAAAGCAGGAAACAGATAGTTCGAGAAAAGAACTTAGAAGAGCTAGCCATCATTGGGCTGACACATGACCTTAAGATCCTTGATAGGGAGGTCGATGAGTCCAGGAAACGTCTTGCTCAAACGGGTATTTCTTCTCTACTCTTTCTTTGAAGGCATCTGAGAGTTCAGGTCTTTTACCAATAGCTTTGTTTTCAGCTTTCTTTGGTGGCTGAGGAGCTGACTTGGTCTGCACATTGAGGACCTCTTTTTTCTTTAGTTTTGAGGTTGCAATGGCGGTTGGCTCTTTTCTTGATGATTTCTGACTGTTGAGGTCTTTAATCACCGTTTCAGCTTCCATGGAAGCTTCTAGGAGTTCTCCCAGGTTTTTTGATTTGTTGCCGATGATCATGGAGCGGATTCTGGCTCTCATGTTGTTTCGGCAGATGTCGACTAGCGATGCTTGTGGCAATACATCAGAGCATTTGTATGCCATTGCTTTCCACTTATGAATGAAGTCATATGTTGACTCATTCTCCCCCTATTTTAGGCTGCACAACTGAGCCATAGTAGCGGGATGATCCTCACCTTTGAAGTGAGTTAGGAAGCATGTCTCTAGCATGGCCCAGTTTTGGATGGAGTCCTCCGGCAGAGTGGAGTACCAATCGAAGGCCATACCTTTTAGGGTACTTGCAAAGAGGCGGATCTTGAGTGCATCTTGATCCGCGATAGCTCCCGTCATGATCTTGAAGTGGATGACGTGCTGTCTAGCTGATCCTTTCCCCTATATGTTTGGAGAGTAGGATGCTTGAATTTTGTAGGGAACGGGACTGAGTCCATCCATAAGGGATATGGTGGCTTGATCTCATACTCCTTGAGTATATCCTCTTCTTTTGCTTTGGCGATGATACTGTCTACGTCCTTTTTGGTAAGGGCGCGTGACTCATTTTCTTCTCCATTTACCTCATCGTCTTGATGATTCGGAGGAGGTTCATTGTTCGCCTGATTTTGGAAGGCGAGGAGAAGGTTTTCCATCAGAGTTTCAATCCACTGCTGGCCTTGTTCCAACTGCTAGATGCGGGTGATCGCATCATCTTGAGGTGGATTGCGGGGTGGTGGCTCAGAATTTGTTGCCAGGACGTTCATCCTTCGGGATTCGAATGAGGAAACTGTCCTGGTGACTGAGCTGGGGCTCATTCTTTTTGAAGAAGAGCTTGAGGAAGGATCACTCTGCCGTCCTTTGCTTGAAGGAGCAGGGGATTCTTCTGAATGTCTTCTTGTCCTAGAGATGCTGCATGTCATCGGACGTCGGACATGGATTTTTGTTGCCGACTTTTGGCGTCTTCTAGTTTTTCCAACCATATGGACAGCAGCAACTTGGTTGGGTCTTTCTTTTTCGACCCATTTGGGAGAGACTTGAAGTGTAGGAGGCTGGGTCCTTTGCTTCTCTATTCTCTTTTGCTGATACGACGCGTGGCGGCGTATACGACGAGCAATTTGAGCTTCGGTCAGCTCTGGCTGGGCTTTGACGATGAAGGATGTGCTCCCTTGGGCACAGCAGCCGAGCCTGTCTTCTTTGTAGCTGGGCAAGGACAGGATGCGAACCCTGTCCTTCGCTTGTTGCAGCGAAGCTTTGAATTTTTGGAGTTCGGCCCCTGTAGAGATGAAGGGTCGAACTGCAGGTTTGTAGGCCTTAGCAGGTGCTTGCAGAGGCCTTGTGATGTATGACTTGATTTTGGGCTTGTAGGAACAAGCCGGTTCATGCTGGGTTGACTTGGGAGTCAGGTTGGAGATGGGTCTCTCCTCTTTCATGTAGGCAAGAGGGTAGAACTGGTTCTCCTTGAGTGGGGCCAGGAATGCTGGATTTGGGACCTTCTTTGTTTTGGTGAAGGTCTTGGGGACCAAGTCTTGGGATAGATCTGGTCGTTTGCTGGTCGAGGCTTCGTGGGGCTACCATGGGCTTCGGGCCTTCTAGTGCTCGCCTTTGGTGTCACGGTAGTGACACGTTGAGAGGTGAGTTTCTGCTTCTTGGAAGGAGCAATTTGTTCCTCAGGAAGTGGGAATGGTCCCAGCGTCCCAAAGATGATAGTCCGGGGAGTCGAGGTCGACCCGGAGTTCAGAGAGTTGCCAAGTGAGTCAGCGCTTCGGCAGCTGATGGGGCGCTTGTAAGTGCGCGTAGTTTGCTTCTGTTGAAGCATAAGTTGGTGCTTGTTCTCGTCGAAGGTAATGGTTAGTGAAGCTGCCATTGTTAGTTTTCGAAAAGTTTTTGAAACAAGACCACATCCATTAGTAATCACAAGAATATAATGATCATAAATGAGAAGTTCTATGGTTTTGTCTTTTCAAATTGCTCGAGGGAGATGACCCAAGCAATATGAAGAAGGCAGAAAGCCATAGAGGGTACAATTATTTTGATCGCATGTATGGTAAGCCCAGAATGAGCGTCCCAGTGACTGTTAGAAGCAATTGTGAACTTAAATTCGACTTATCGAGAAGCAGAGCTTGCTCGAGGTAAGAAGAATATAAAGTTGGAGTTACAAATGTGCCGGTCGCGAATACAGTAGACCCTGAAAGGGCTGCTAGTACCGCTAGACACAAATGTTTTGAGACCGCGTCCATGAGATGAGATTCTTTGTTTTGAAAGGTCAAGATTGGATTCATCAAAGAGAGCAGATGGTATTCCGATCCAAATACGGTCTCAGCGACTTCCGCGAGCACCAGTATTCAGAAGGAAATGAACCATAATTTCTCAGATCTGAATCCAAAAATAACGAGTTTTTTTTTTTAAAGGACAATATCGGGTTCATCAAAGAGAGCAAAAGGCACTCCAATCTGAACACGGGCTCAGCGATTTCCGCGAGCGCCAGTGCTCAGAAAGGAGAAGACCAAAATTTCTCCAATCAAAACCCAAAATGACGGAAGTTTTTTTTTGAAAATTTTTTTTTCAAGATTTTTTTTTAAAATAATCTTTTTTATTTATTATTTTTTTTAAGGTTTTTTTTTGAAAAAAATTTAATTTTTTATTTTTTATTTTAAATTTTTTATTTTAAAAAATTTTATTTTGAAAAAAAATTTATTTAAAAGACGAGAGAGTACATATAGGCCTCCTAACCCGGTCTTATGAAATCTCGATTGATAGAATTGCCCCCAGGTAAGGGTAGGATTACTTAATGAACCCGTTTGGAGGACCCTTGCCTAGAACAGTCAAGCTGTCTCCATACTCTGGACAAGGCTTTTCTTGAATCAACCATGATCAAAGAACGCAGTTGGTTTAACCTTAGTGTTCTATGTCTTCTTTTATATATATATATATATATTTTGATCTTTAATGAACTCATCGAAGAGAAACGATGGCCCAAAACCTTAGTCGAACATGCTCAACATTTCTGCAAGCACGATGAACGATAGGAAAGGATCAAAGTTTCTCAATTTTGAATCCAAAATGAAAAATCTGATTTTTTATTTTTTTTTTTTTAATGAACTCATTGAAGAGAAACGATGGCCCAAAACCTTAGTCGAACAGGCTCAACATTTCTGCAAGCACGATGAACGATGGGAAAGGATCAAGGTTTCTCAATTTTGAATCCAAAAATCCGATTTTTTTTGTTGAAAAGAGAAAGAGTGGTAATAAATTCAAAGAACTAGAAAATTCCAAAAAAATCTCATCTCATTTTTTTTTAGATGCGGAATCCAACATAGGCCACCAATTAGAAAGTAGCCAAGGAATCAAGAAAAGAAGTATAAGCATAGAGCAATAGATATGATATGCAAATATTTCATTTTTAGCATCGTGTTCTCAAATGAACGAGTCCCACCGGGTTTGCCAGCTTGATGGACCAGCGCATTCTGCTCGCTCGGTTCTACCGAGGTCGGCGGACGTGGGAGTCCGTTTGGGTCCGACCATTTCGTAACCGGAGGGGGCAGAGGCGTGCATCAACATTTCTTTTGTGTGGGTGTGCCAGAGTTTTCTCTCTTTCTTTTTCTTAGATTTATGAAGCCTTTTTCTGTCTGAGTTTCCGAATTTTCTGCAATCTGTTGTGTGTCTTTTCTTCTTGGAGTGCTCTCCTATTTATAGGCTTTTCGGTAGCCATTTAGGAGGGTTTATGGGCTTTTATTGTCATTAAGCCGCATAATGGGAGGAGTTACAGGATTTAATTCCTTTATTTTATAACTCCTTTTTCTTGGCTTCTGATTGGCCGGAGGATATTAAGGGCATTTAATCGCCTTTAATCGCCATGATGGGAGGAGTTTCATGGTTTAAATGTCATGAATCTCTTGACTTGTAACTCCCGGATGCTTGCTTATGATTGGGCCGTCCAAAGAAATGGATTAATGACTGCAATAAAGCTAGTCAATTAATCGCATTTAAGTGGTCACCGAGCAGTTGAAGAGTCGCGGGCCGTGCCGCGTCTTTTGGGATTCTTCTGGCGATGATCATCGATGGATCTTCATGTAGATCGACAGCGGATGACTATATAACTTCATGTGTTGGTTGCCAACAACGGGTCGGTGCCATCTGTCCTGTCGATTTCTCGATCGGTCGGGTAGAAAGCACACTTTTTTTTTTGTTGACCGGTTGGCGATCAATGTTGATTTTTATACTCTTGATGATTGACCCGTGATTTTGACGGATGTCAGAGGATTTGGTGTCTCAAAAGTATGAGTTTTGGAAAATACCAGAGGTCAGACGCTTCAAATCGCGAAGAAACGGCAAAAAACGGGGTTTCCAGGGCCCTCCCGGCGACCCTGGGCCAGGGTCGCAGGGGTCTGCGACCCTGGGGGGTTTTCCCCCCTTTTGTCCCGTTTTGTGTCCGTTTTTGCTGTTTTTTTATTCTTTTTTCTTCTGTATTTTTCCTTGACATTTTTTATCATTTATTGGCCTGATTTCCCTGTAGAAAACCTGATGAGAATCCTCGCATTTTGTTTTGCAAAGTTTCCAATTTTCTGAGAAAGCCGAAGACTTTGTCGCGCAGAGCTGCCGATTTTCCGTCAGAAGTTGAAACTGGGTCAAACGATGTCGGAATGACCTGAAATTTGGGGTGAAGCCTGCTGAGCAATAAATAAGACCAACCATAGTCTTTTGTTTGAGTTTTGAAGCCGTTTGGGGTCCTATCACCAGTAGACTTGCTTTTGTCGCGATGAAGATGTCGCGGCTTGATGTGCGGTCAACTGATATCCGATTGACTTGAAATTTGAAAGGGAACCTATTGGAGTTATTTTAAGATGATTCATAGGCTCTGTCTTGGAAACCATGGTCCCAGGGAGCTTCGCCGCCGAGAGGCCTGATTTGGCTTCCGAGCGTCAAAGTATGGTCAAATGTTGTCGAAATGACCTGAAATTTGACGTGTAGCCCTTTATAAGCATTTTGAAGCCGTCCATGTGCTCTTTCTGATGAGTGATGGCCTCAGTGGTTCTCGCCGCTGAGAGGCTTGATTTAGTTGTTCGATGGTTGATGTAGGGTCAAACGTTGTCGGTTTGACTCGGAACTTGACGTGGAACCTTTTGGATGTATTTTGAGACCATCCATCGGCTCTGATCGAAGATTTGGTGTCTCCGATGCTTTCGCTGGCGGGAGCTCCTTTTCAGCTGTCGGAGAAGCGAAGTTAGGCCAAATGATTTTGAAATGGCCTGAAACTTCTTGTATACTCCTCTTTTGGCTGTCTTAAAGGATCTTGTAGTTTTTGTTTGATTCTGACAAGATTTGATTTTTTGGAAGTAGCATTGTCTATTTATGGCAGGTTGCGACTTCATGTAGCTTTTTGGATCTTGAAGAGGCAAAGTGACATTTTTGGTGTCAACAACTTCAGCATCAGAAATTACAGAAAATTGCAGCTCTCTGGAATTGGAACCGAGCGGCTGTCGGCTCGCTGTCGGTTGGATGTCGGTCAGCCGACAAGCTGACCGACAGTTGACCGACAGCTGCGGACACAGCATTTCTGAAGCTATTTTTCGGTCCTTTCTTCCCCCAAACATTCCTCCTTTCTATACTTCTATTCCGTACAATAAAATGAGCTAAAAGCTCCTCCAATTCATCATTACAATCCCATAATTTGACCTCATCCATTCTTCCATCAAATCATCCATAAAAATGGATCCAACCTCTTCATCCCTTTCACATTTAACAAAGAAGTCCTTTACTTGAAACGAGTCAAAACTTAATACAATCAAGATATCATTTTCAAGAAAGCAATATCTTATAAAGATACATTAATGAAAAGCATGTCATGAAGTAAAGCTTAAGTAATGAAGATCATTAATAAAAGCTAACATTTGCATAAAACACCACTTGCCTTGGGTCCAAGCTAATGCAAATCAAATCTTCTAATCACTTCTTAAGCCAAAATCACAAATCTACACAAAATCCCCAAAATACACCCATTACAACCCTAAAATGGGCAAACCAAGAAATAGGAAGAGATAACTCCCAATAATCAAGATGAAGCTCCTCAAAGGCTAGGAGAACACAAATCTAGGAGATGGAGAGAATCACTTAAATGGAAGACCTTCAAATAGACAAGGCTATCTCAATGGAAATCTTAAAAAGCTTGGTTTTCGTCAAAAATGGTGTCAAAGGGTAGCTCTTGAGAAGATGAAGAAGATTTGTGAAGCTCTTCTCTTGGTTTGGCAAAGCTTTGAGGTGATTTGAGATGAAGAAAGCAAGAAGGAGAAGAAATGGGGGAAAAACCCCCAAAGGAGTTGAACTCCTCTCACACACAGTGCTGGGACGGTTTTGGGGAAGAAGAGAGAGGAGGGTGGTACTTTATAATGGGTGGGTGTGAACCCCACCACACTTAAAACTAGCAATGGAGATTAGAGGGCTTTCTAGACCTTAGATCAAGGAACTTGAAACATTAAAAGTGTCCGGCACAAAATTATCTTTCCAACAAGGTTAATATTGACATACGTCCGGGGTCTACAGAAAAAGTCAACTTTTGGTCAAATGTATCAAAATAATGGAAGATTTGGGATTTCAAGGGTTAAAACATCGATTTTTGGGCCTCGGATGCGATTGACAAAGAGGAGAGAAATGTTTCTCATAAAATCTAGTTTCCAAAAAGTATATATTTGGCAAGGTTCTGAGATCTCGAAATTTGGGTCCAGATTCAATGGGAAAAGATTAGTTTTACCCCCAGGGCTAGAAAAACTGATTTTCGGAGCTTCGGATGGGCACGGAGTGAACACAAGTTGTAGGGAATGGCGAGGTTAGTCAAACGAAGCTGAAATGAGAATTTTTAGAAATAAAAGAGAATCTCTCCACAATGACCACACAAAACAAATAGGATCATACGGTCACTGTCTAGGTTCACTGGCTCTCAAAACTTCCCAAAATCAAAGAAAATATAATCAAACTCAGAAATTCAATGAAATAACCACTAATCCCACTGAGAAAATAAATCCACAATTAAAAACATGCTAAACCAGGAAATCTGGGGTCGGGTTCTCACAGGGAGAAGCCCCATTGGAAAAGGAGTCCAAATTAGCCTTAGGCTCAATGAGAAATAGGATATCAGGGGAATGGACAGCTAAAAGGTGAGAAACCATTATTTTTGTGGGGGTGTTGCTAATTCCCCTACAATTCCAGTAGATAACTTTGACCATTAAGTCACTAGTTTAGGGGAGGGCCAGGGGTTTCCTTTGGATTCCTTCTAGCTTTCACCTTGAAAGGGGAGAGGTCGACCACTAGGGCGATTTCACAATTGGTAGTGGTGATGGGAGTAGAGGGTGTAGGATTAGGGGAAGTGGATGAGATGGTATTTGGGGCTGTGACTGAAACCTGTTCTGGGATGATTCTTTTCACTAAAGTAGGAGCAACTTACAATCTTCTGAGGCTGGAAGTAGAGAGGGTAGGATCAGCAAAAGAGTAATTCTCCAAGATAGAGAAGGCGTTGAACAGTCCAAAGTAGGGACCGGAATTCTGTCAAGGATTTCAAAAACTATATCTGAGGGGAGAGCTGAGAGAGGGCTGTCTGAGGGGAGGGGATCAGGGGAGATATTGGATGGGTGCTCCTTGACCAAATTGATATAGGAAGAGGAGGCTGATGATGTTGGATCAGAGAGAGGTAAAGAGGAGAAGGGATGCTGACCAAAATTAGAGGACGGAGAGGCTGTGACTGAGTGGTAGATAGCCGCAGAGGGGTTATCCAAAGGTACCTGAGATGTCTGTTTGCCATGCTCCTTGGGCTGGTTCTAAAGAGCCTGTCATGGGCCAAAATTTACCTAGACAAGAGGGATGGCTGTATCCACTACTCCTGGAATGGTAGTGAAGTAGCGCGGGAAAGGGAGGATAGCCAACAGGCTAAACTCCAAGCCAAAAGGCTTAGGGATAGAGATCCATAGGATCAAACTTGTCTTGGTACGCCACAGACACACAATCAAGAGAAAACTCAATAGAAAACTTTATTAAATCAATGCATTGTCCCTAAAGAGGGATTACAATCCTTTATATAGATTTATACTCTAACCTATTCTTGGAAAGAACTTTAATTAAAATAAGCACTAAATCAAATAAGAGAAGCTTTCTAATTAATCTCATAATCATTCCTAAAATCCAGCTAATACTAAAAATAAAACTATTGCATCATTTGAAGATCTTTTTACGGGCTTGGGCCCAATGGGCAGCCAGACCAAGGATCTGGCTTGCATCAGTTCCCCCCCTCTTGGAGGGAACTCGTCTTCGAGTTCAGTAGGTGACCGCCTGGGTCGAAGATCAAACACACAAACTTCCGATTCGCTTGTGGATCTTCATATGGTGTGTAATTTCACTGAAGCGTTTACTCCACGAAAGTTTTAGATATTGCCTCTTTTGATGGTTGGATCTTACATGGACTCGTGCTCGAACAATTTGATGCTTCGATTTCTGAATTTGTACCATCTGCTCAAAATCTTCTGATATCAATAGCCGGTTCCCGAAGATAAAATCAATGTGGGGAACCTCAATGATTTGCTCTTCTTTTTCAACCTTTGAAACAATATCCTGTTCTTTTGATGATTTAATTCGCTCTTTAGGAATTGAACATATGGGGAAATCTACCAGTTGATCAAGCTCTTGGTTGTCTACATTCAATTCTTCAAAGTCCGCATATGCTTCATTCGGTGCTTGCACTTCTTCATTTAAATTTGTTGGGAAATCATTAGTGTCTTGATTTTGTTCCTCAACTTAAGTTTTGATAATCTGCAAGATTGGTTCCATCACATGGACTTCAGTGGTGTGCGGAGACTTTCCTTCTTGCATCTTAGCTTTTCGGAGGCGATAGCGTTTTATCGTGTGTTCGACACAAATCGCTTCCCAAAATGTCTCGTGCATATCTTTGCATTCTTTCTTCATATTTTTCAATATGCTTGACGCAAACCTTTAAGAAACTGAATGAAATCAAGTGTCTTGCCCAAGTCACAAAAATAAGGTAGCCTTTCAAATTCATTGGCATATTGTTCGACGGACAATGTTCCTTGTGTTAAACTAAGATATTGCGTAAAATGGCCAATGGGCTTCAAATTGGCTTCCACTGGTGGGGAGAATGGATCTCTTCCATGTCCATACTTGTCCTCCAGTAGTAATTTCATTTCGTTCCATGTCGGTGGATATTGATACAACTCACATTCTACTTCTTTCCACCATGCTTGTGCATCTCCTAGAAGCTTTCGTTTGGCATAATCTTTGCATGAATGACCTTTTAATTGACACCAAGTAAAATACTCTTCAAGTACTTGAATCCAATTCAAGAAGACATATGAATCTCTATTTCCAAAAAAAAATTGAACTTCTAGAGCTGCTCTATAAACCATGTTTGAAAAAAAAAAACCTTGATGATCAATGGACTGTTGATGGTTGATAATGTGGAATGAAGTGACTGAGAATGTACAACTCTTGAATGAGTCGGGGTAGGGAGCAGAATGCAGGTTGGCTGGACCCAATCTGGGCTACAGATTCAGGCATATGGCTCAGGTTACCCCCCCCTTTTTTTTTTTTGTTACTTGATGTTAGGCCGGGCTCGACCCAAAAATAATGCCCAGAAGGTGGACTCTAGCTAAAGTCCACGTGACCTGCTATTGAGGTGAATTGGTCTGGAAGTGATGCCTCAATACTGACACCAGCAAAGGGAAAAAAGGACTTCATAAAGCCTTTTCTTTCCTTCTTGGAATGTAGAAAGGAGAAGAGGACGAGAGGTGTGAAGCCACGACAGTGGAGCTGAGGGCGTGGTGTGGTTACAGCGACGGTGCGGCTGCTGGAGATCCAGGTATGCTTCTGTCCTTTCTATTCTCTCTCTTCTGCTATGCTTTCTATATATTTTTTTCTTTTTTCTCTGTTGGGTAGGGTTCCAATGAAGGATGAGTTTTGATGGAGATAGGGGAGGGTTCGAGTGGGTTGGGGATTGGTGCGGTGGTGCTGGGAGATGATGGGGAATGCGCTAGGGTCGGATGTGGGTGTTTTTTTTTTTTTTGAATTGGTGGATGCTGTGGATTTGGGATTTTGGGGCTTTAGGGTTTGGGATTGAAGGCTTCGATTGGGAATTTTGGATGGATGTGATTGATGATGATGGATTAACGATGGTGAGGGTGGATCTGTGGTTCTTTGATGCGTGAAAGGGGCTGAATGGTGTGGTAGGGGCTTTTTTGTGTATTTGTTGACTGTGATGGGTGAATGGAAGGGCTTGATGTGATGATAGAAGATGGATGATGGCGAAGGATGATGATGATCATCGGTGAGGATGAAAAAGGATGGACTGAAAATAAATAGAAAGATGGGATAATGACGTAATACCTCAGATCGACGGTGATCGGAACGGATCTGAGATGGATCTTTGCTCGGATACCAATTGAAGTAGCGCGGGAAAGGGAGGATAGCCAACAGGCTATACTCCAAGCCAACAGGCTATACTCCAAGCCAAAAGGCTTAGGGATAGGGATCCATAGGATCAAACTTGTCTTGGTCTCACACCACAGATACACAATCAAGAGAAAACTCAATAGAGAACTTTATTAAATCAATGCATTGTCCCTAAAGAAGGATTACAATCCTTTATATAGATTTCTACTCTAACATATTCTTGGAAACAACTCCAATTAAAATAAGCACTAAATCAAATAAGAGAAACTTTCTAATTAATCTCATAATTATTCCTAAAATCTAGCTAATACTAAAAATAAAACTATTGCATGATTTGAAGATCTTTTTATGGGCTTGGGTCCAATGGGCAACCAGACCAAGGATCTGGCCTGCAACTAGTAGGGGCTATCAAGATGGGCGCTTGAGTAGGGGTCTTCATCAACCCAGGTTTCATTTTGAAAGGACACTGCCCTGTTTGGTAGGTCTACTAATTTTTTTATAGACCATCTAAAATAGAGTCTTTAAAAATAGAGATATTTAAAATAGAGGCTAGAATAAAAAAATGTGTTTGGTAATGCATACATCTAAGTTAAATAGACCGTTTGGTACACCCTCTATTTACTTCTTTTTAGAAGGGTTTGGCTCTTATTTACAAGGGTAGTTATGTCATTACATGAAAAAAGAAACTCATTCATATGTTTCCACCCTACATATATCTTTCAAGAGCACATGCAACATAGACTCATAAAAATTACATTCAACAGGGACTCATTTAAGAACAAATACATTATCTACACACATGCCATCATCATAACAACCTGTCCATTAGAAAATAACACAATTTATATTAAACTATAGCCTGTAACTTATAAATATTTTAAAAATTAAGACATCACACACCTTCATATATAGATAATACAAAACACCCTCATTGTCAATACTTTATCTTCCAATAATAATCCATCAAGCCATTATATCAATGACAAATATTCATTCACTTTAATCCAATAAAAAAACTAGTAGCATTACATAAGATGAGGAAATCCATGCTTAGGAAGATACATCTCGCCAGATGGCATCTGCAATTGAATTCCTCTTGGCATCCATCTGTGTCCTATCTGTAATATCAAAAGTAGAGGTGTTTCCCATATCTTCCACAACATTAGTGTCACACTCTACTTGGACGTCTTCACTAGAATATTCCAAAAATAATCGATCCTCCATATCTTCTTTTCTAATGAAATTATGCATCGCCGTCGCTGCAATCACAATGCTCCGTTGTATTGGAAATGGGTAAGGAGCCATCCGCTTGAGGATAGGAAATCGAGCCTTCAATACCCCAAAGCTCCGCTCGATCACATTCCTCAATGATGAATGTAATCTATTAAAATGTTCCTCCCTAGTACGAGGAATGGCAAGACCTTGAAAATCTGGAAGCCAATAACGAACGTTTCGAAATGGAGAAAGAAAGCCTCGCATGTTTGTGTAACCAGCATCAACCAAGTAATATTTACCTAAAGATAATGAAATGCAAATGTTAAAAAGTTGACACGTGAGAAGAATGTCGCAAAACATATTTGATAATATATCAAGCACTTATAAATGCTTTGTTACCAGGTGGAGCATGTGGAAACTTTAGCCTTTCATCAGATATGGTGTCCAAGAGAATTCGTTGATCATGAGCAGTACCTTCCCATCCACATACCACATATGTAAAGAGCATGTCAAATGTGCATGCTGCCATAACTTGTTGCATGCAATCACCCTTTCGACCTCTATAAGGAATTTGTTTATTTGCTTGTATAATAGCATGCACAAGGGTTCCATCTATTGCACCAATACAATCCTATAAAAAATTATGAACAATAAGATAAAATTATCTTTACATTAGAGAAAAGAAAATAAAAAAGCCGTCAATAATATGGAAAAAGAGTAATACCTTAAAATATGGCTCAAAACGTGGATTCAAAAGTATCTCCTTAGGCACTATATCCAATGAAGGCGGCTTTATCATGTCTTTAGCAAATAACATCATTGCTTTCAAAACTTGACGAAAGTGTCTGTGAATAGTTTCCCCTGAGTGTTGAAATCTATCTTGTATCACTCTATTTGTATGGGCATGTGCAATGATGGTCATGAACATGGCTATTTGCTCCTCAACGGGTATATATTTGCTGTCTTTCAATAAGTTCTTTTCTCTAAAATACATGCATAAACGCCGAAACACATGTTGTTCCACGCGTAGTAACTGATGACAGATAATAGGATTACCATTCAAAATCATTTGGACATGACCATGTCCGGTCATGATTGAGTTCCTACATGGTTCCTTAATTAAGCATCGTTGCCGCCTCTTGTACAATAATAAGATGATAAGTGTTATATTTCGACGTAAAATTGCATCCATGTGCTCTGTAGTATGTCAGAGAAAAATATAACTAATCAATCATTCATAGTAGCACAAGATAACATCCATTAGACAAATAACTATTCAACTAAATAACTGCCAAAACATTCATTCATATCTAGTTCAAGATAACATCCATGTTTGTCAATTAAAAAAACAAAAGAGAGTGACCTAACATCCATGTTCAAGATAACATCCATGTTTGTCAATTACAAAAACAAAAGAGAGTGACCTAACATCCATGTTCAAGATAACATCCATGTTTGTCAATTACAAAAACAAAAGAGAGTGGCCTAACACTCATTCAAAAAACAAACACCAATCTATTAGCTAAACACCACTAGAATCTCCAGTCACATTCCCAATCTCTTGGGACATTTGAGATTTTAGCCAAGTCATCCTTCCCTCATCTGACCTTAGTCGCATCCAGAGAATTCTTTTATCCTTAACCATAAAAGAATTAAGAGCGGTCGCATATATTGGGCTACCATCAGTAATTTGGGGCATGGAATGTAATAGGTCAATGCATTCAGCAATGGTATCAGTTTCAGTTTGAACAGGAGTAGTAGCTACTGGAATTGTTGCCTTCATTGATGCTGCGAGGTCCATTATGCATGTATCTATCGCACTATTACTCGCCATTGATTGGTTCTTTGAAGGCCTTGGTCTCTTTCGCCTAATATTTGCCATTAAAACATCCGTCCTAGCCTCACTAGCAATTGAGTCTTCTCGCATGGTTGACCGGGGTGTTATTGGGTCCGGGGATGGAGTATCTTCATAATGAGTCAAGTTGACGAAACTTGAATTCATATCCATTGTAATATCTTCCGGTAAACCATCCATTGCCGGAGCCCATTTATCATCCCCTCTTGCGGAGGTACCATCAAACAAAGCAGCCATATCTTCAGGGAAAGGAAGAGGCTTGGACTTAAATATTTTTGCATCTTTATGTGTCTGCAATAAAGTTCAATGATAATTGTCAAAGGCTAGAATCCTAATTTGTAAATACCAAAACAATTACAAGTTTGATATACCTTCAGGTACTCTATCCATCGGTCCTGTGCCATCTCCACGCAACCGGTATGTGGATTGAATCCTATGCCAGTTTGGCTCTTCAAGTGTAGCCAAGCATTGTATAGTTTCTTTAGATAATCCACTTGATTCTTCAATTGCTTTTGGTTAAAACTATGTCCTGTTCTTTGATTGAAATTTTCTATTATCACCTTCCAAGCTTTTGAGCTAAATTGCACTCCTGGTCGACCTCCAGATTTTACTTGATCCAAACATACATCAATGAGACATTTTCTCATGCTATCTGACCATTGGGCACGATCGATGTCATCTATTTCCTTTGTCTTTCCCTTATCGGTCATTATTACTACTGAACTGATCTGTGTATTCCAGCAAAATTCACAAAGTAGACACCTGTACAAAATCAGAGAATAAATATATCACCTTTTAAAAGACTTAATTTCATTTTCAAAGTACCCATAGATTGAGTTCTCTTTTCAATCTTCATGACTTCTCTCTTGACAGGGCCTAAATATAAGTTCATTGGTGCACATGCTAAAGTGACTATTATGGTCTAGTCTTTCCAATATCTCCTTTCTTTTTGCCAACACATTCAGGTAGAAGTAGAACTTAGGGCAGTTCAGTGCACCCCCCACAATGCATGATGTTATTTTTTATAAGACACACCCACACCCAACGAAGCACCCACCTCACCAAGTTTCTGCCAGTTTCTTTGGACAATACCAAGCATGGCCGCAGTTCCCAATAGTGGAAGATGACAACGCTTTCCATATTTTCTTGACTTGATTGACTGACTATTTTTTCATGCAAACCAGCTGCATCTTTTAATGTTATATTTCAAAGTTCACATATAATTTAGTCCTGTAAATCACTGAAGGGTGGGAAGATGTATTTCTGGATAAGATATTGAATCTCTAATCATTTAGATTAGGAAGGGTGGAGATGTGGCCTCTCAGAAATCTTTGACTGGAAATTTTCATGGGTCAAATCCAAACAACTAACACAATCTGAATGCGTTAAATTAGGTCTGGTGGCAATTTACACAAAACAATGATTGCAAGAAGAAAAGGGCAATAAACTGAGAACCACTATATAATTGAAAAATAAGAGAAGAAAAGCAAAACAAAAGTTACATTGATAAAGTTACGTTTAAGGAGTACAAGCTGAAGTTACAGAAGGCAGCTCAAAGTATGATAAAAGGAAGATGTACATGTACATTTATTTAAGCTAAAGAAAGAGTGGAAGTGAAGTTAAACGAGAAGAAATCTTTTCTTTGAGAAAAGACTAGTAAAATCTTAAGGGTGTGTTTGGCACTTTACTAGTTAAAGTGAATGTAGTAAATTCAGATAAGAATTGACAAGGGTCATATCAAAAGTACACAATTTCAATATTTCCTCCTAATTTCTAAAAAAAATGTCAATAAAGCAACCCCCTTTCTCCACTAAAAGACAAAAAAATTCAACTTTTATATACAAAAAGTCAAAAAGATTCTATACCAAACAACTAAAAATAAAACACCATCATAACATCTAATATTTTATTCTTTCTTAATTTGATGCTTCACCTCATCATACTTCAATTCACCACACATCCAAACAGGCCCTAAAGGGTAATTTGGATAAGAATAAATAAGGAACAAGTGGAGGTGAGGAGAAAGTGTCATTATTCGATTTTGAAATGAAAGGAAATCTTCTTTTCCTTCATTTTCTCTCCTTTTCTCCACCTACTTTTTTTTATTTTTTTGGAATCATGCATGTTTAAATATCCCACAACATTATTGTAAAGAGTCTTCTTATTCATAACACTGAATGAAATCACATTTGACAAGGAAAATAAACAACATCTGCAAGTTTACTTGACTTGAGTCCTTAAACATGTGCACATCAAGTTTACTTTAGATGATAAATAAATAATCTATTCATTTTTCTCAATGATAGAACATCAAATCCACAGTCAAAGCCTGGTTCAAATCATTTCTCATATAAAATTAAGGATTAACAAGACACTGGGTCTCACCTATAAGCCAACTTGAGTCCAAATTATACCCTGGTGGGTGGGACTGGGGGGCATTTAGATCCAGTCCAGGTTTGGGTTGGATATAGTTTATTTGAACAAACCTTTTTTGAATAGTTTTCTTCATTCATTCCCCCACCTGGAGATGAATATTCAACATCCACACCATTTTTACTTTTTGAAAAAGAAGACAGAATCCTTCCCTGGTAGACAACGCCACCTAGAATGGATTTGATTCCAGCCTGTACCTTTACACCTTATTCAAGCATTATCTACTATACAAGCCTACATCATTTTTTCCCCTGCATTCAAACAATGTATGTGCAAAACCCCTTGATGAAGCATTTGGCCATGCGAATGAGATTGAAATGGGTCACATTTTATGGGTGTGGGTTGAGGTTGAGGGAGGTTGGGAAGGCTGGAAAGAGGCAGGATTTGGGAGAGTTGATGGTCTTTGGATGGTGCCATAGCTAGCCATCTTGTTTTTGGAGAATTTTGATGAGAAGTAGGAGCATTGCAGACGGCAAATGGAAGGAAGGTGTGGTTAATGAGAGGTGGTCTTGGATTGGAGCTTGGAAAATAAAACCAGTCAAATTATTAGCAATGTGGCAGGTCAAGACAGAGAAAGGTTTGCATCATCATATCCATTCAGCATATGCAAATATAAAATGTCACCGATTGTCTTGACCAACATCATATCCATTCAGCATATGCAAATATAAAATGTCACCGATTGTCTTGACCAAACTTTTTTACAGTCCCACAACAGAGCCATACAAAATGGGGCGATTGTGCAAATAACCGAACTTGAGAAAGTATGTACCCCAGATACCGTTTGAGCACAGAAACAGACAAGACATCCAAACACGATGAATGAAAGATGTTAAGAGACAATGGTTCTGTGTTTAGTCCCTCATCCGAGCCAAACAACACCCTGCCCACTCCAAACCCTAGACCCTGCCCATTCTTGCCCTTTCCACCCACAGACCCCAACAACACCGAACCAAATGAAAAGAAAAAAGAGAGTTCAAGAAGTTTGATGAATACCTGCACGATCTTTCTTCCCTTTCTGCTCTCTTTGATCGCTCCTGCTCCTTCCTCTTCTCGTCGTCTGGTCTCCCTGCTCTCCCGTGTTGAAACGAAAAAAAAAAAGAATGGAACGAAAGGGGTTTTGTTTAAAGGACAGACGGTGTCAATACATGACCGTCTGAGGGCAGTTTTGCCATAAAAAAACAACCCCGCCTCTATATTTCACAGAGCCAAAAGCTCTATTTTTCAACTGCAACTTTTTGAGTATTTGAATTTTAGAGGATTTGCCTCTAAATATCTAAAATGGACAGAGGCCAAAAACTGGTGCCAAACGCTTTAATTTTTTCCATCTCTATCCGATTTAGACATTTAGAGAAGTAGAGGCATAAAATAGAGGGTCCAAACATGGGCTTAGTTGATATGTGACCGGCTGAGAGACACTCTGAGCATGGAATAAAATCATATTGGACCTCCACTTCTATTGTGCCTTCCCCTTCCAATTCCACTGAAAGAGACCTCGAAGAAGGGCTGGACACATTAAAAAAAAAAACTGAATTCTGGCAAAGGAGAACATCCTCTGTCTAGCAGTGATCTCATCAAGACGGAGAGGCTTCCCGATAGAGGCCGCGATCGATAAAAGAATGTCACTACTCCAGCAGTGGAAGGGGAGGCATCTGAGCCTGATCCAGACAGGAGCTTCCGAAGGCCAAGAAGATTCATCCTGGCCAGGCGACCAGGGATGAAGAAGGAGCTTTTTCCTTCATTAGGAGGGGACTAGAACCTACCAAAGCTTCCCTATCCTCCTTGGAGTAGAATCTAAAGATGAAGTTACCTTTTTTCTGTTAGGGAGATTGGACATGGCCTAGACAGACGCCATGAGGAGATGGCCCATTGTTCCAGAGCTTCAAGAGTAGGCCTTCTACCAACAAATTTCCATATAGTTGAGTGAGAAAATGATTGTTTGCTAGAGTTAACCATCTGGAGAGGGATCCTAATTGTGAGTTAATTGTGAGTTTACCATCAAGCAAAACAAGAGCAGGGATGGGGGGGAGGGGTAGAAAGATTGAGTGGGAGAGGCAGCTGGCATAGGTTTTGGGGGCTGGGGGAACTAGTGAGGGATTACCTGAGGGATTGTGGGGAAGAGACTGCAGGTGGTTATGAAGAAGGAGAAGCTGGTCGTACTCCCAGGGAGGAAGATAGGCTGCAGACAGGGGAGGGGAGCTGGCTGGGGAGAGGGGAGGAGGGGGGATAGATTGGATAAGAGGGTTAATGGGGGGATGGGGAGTAGGAGGAGAAGGGGCAGGGAGGGTAAAAGAGGGCAGAGGCCTGTGATTAGCTAGGTAGGGATCACCATGAGAAGAAAGGATATGATTTTAAAAGGGGGCAGGGAGCTGAGGTGGAAAGAGGAGGGTTTGAAGAGGGTTGGGTAGGTGGAAGAGAAGGGGCAGGGTTAAGGTTAGGGTTAGGGGTAGGGGTAATAAAGAGACTGGGATTGGCTGGGTAGAGAGCCGGCTGGGGAGAAGGCAGAGGAGAAGGATTAATGGTAGAAAGGGGGCAGGGAGCTGAATAGAGACCCGGAAGCTGGGTAGGTGGAGGGAGGGGGAAAGGGGCGGCTTACCCTGAATAGAGCTTCTTTGGTTGAAGAGCTGGATTTTGTCCCGGCACTCCGGCAGAGGTTGGACCAAAGAAGGTAGATGGTGGCTGGCCAGAGGAAGAGAGGATGCAGAAACCGGCTCACCATCTTGGAGAGGAAAGGGGCTGGGAAGGGGAGAAGGGGTGAGGGAGAACTCGAAAAGCTGGGGAAAGAGGGCTTGAGGTTGGCTGCCGGGGAGGGTTTGGTCTGAGGAGGATGGCGAGGGGGACGTTGGTGGACCGGGGGGCATTGAGTTCTGTAATCGTTACTCATTAGCTCTAGTGAATTGTATTTGAAGGTGGAGGAGTGCGCAATAAGGAATCATCACTCTCACTGATGGGAGAGAATGTCAGGGTTTGTCTACACTCTACAAAGATAAATCTCATATTGAATCTCGGGTTCATTTTATTGAGATTATATTTTATGGAACATATAACAAGTTGTTAAGATAGTGTGGACACCCTATTTTTACTAATTGTTTTCATTAGTGTTTTTGCAAGTGATTAACTAAAAGAGTTGGTCATTTGGTGGAGAATTGGAGTTGAAAAGGACCAAATTATCCAAATTATCCTTTTGATGATTTATCATTTCATGCATGCATTTAAGTTAGAATCAAGTCATTTGCATTGCATTTAGTTTTTGAAGAGTCTTAGAACGTCCATGTTAGTTTTCATGTCATTCTGACAAGAACTCGATAGGTAATTAGGGTTTTTGCGACTTGAAGGGCATTTTCGGCATTTTTCTCTTATAGTTTCTGAATGACCTTTGAATTCAAATGGGATTGTTCCACGGAGTTTATACAGATATGTGGGGTGTATTTAGAGTGTTGATTGAACCCTTGAATGGTTTGAGATGAGTTTGCCAAAAATTGGTCCTACAAGCAAGATTAAAGGAAATTGGGGTTTCACCTAAATTGGCTGTGAGTCGATCATTCTTACCAAAATCAAAGATTTTCAAAACATATTTTCAAATATCTATTTTAATTCAAAACCATGTTTATCGAAGTGGGATAATTGATCAATTTTGCAAAATAGAGAATGGTCTTTTGACCTAATTTGACCTAACAGGGTTAATTGGCTAGCTTTTAACTAAAAACCTTGACTATGGTCAAGCATTTTTACTCAAAACCCTTCTAGAAACATGGAGGATCAAAGCACGATCATTTTGACTTTTGAATCATCCAATTTTGGACTGAAAATGAGTGAGATATGGGAAAATACCAAAATTCCCCGAAAATTGAGAAAGATGAGAGAGTGCATCTTGGTGACCGTCCTAGGCTAGGACGGCTGGCCGTCCAAACCAGGAAGGTTAGTCGTCCAGGCCCAGATGGTCACCAGGATCCCCAAGCCATTTTTGTTGTTTGAGTTCGTTAAGACTCTCCCACCTATTTTCTTCAATTTTTCATATATAACTCGAACATAATGGAGCCTTAGGACTCTAGGGAGATTCATCCTTGGCCTTAGGATGATTTTTGATGAATTGATCTCAACCATTCAAAGAGTTTAACCCTAGCATGATAAATAGACCTTGATAGAGTACATGGAAAAAGATTCAATCATTCTTGAGAGAGATCAGAGCTTAGAGAGAGAAAGAGAAGGAGATTCTGGAGAATTGAAGCTTGGAGCTTGGGAGACTGCAGCAAGGTGTAGACATCCATTTTTGACCCTGGGAAAGAGTCATTAATGGTTTCTCATAGTTTGAGTCGAGTTAGAGGTGTGAAACTGATGCAGGCCCTAGGGTTAGGGCTTGCGTAGATGCCGAAGCACGTGTCAAAAGACACTTCAAATTATCTCCGCAGAGACTTCTAACACGAGGAAAACCTCTCCAAGGGAAAAATCCCAATTTTACTTAATTCCAATCTGAGATTATCATCTCTACAATGCAATATAAATAGGCAAAGTAAACTTAGGGCCTAAGACAACCTAATCTAATAATAGAAACTATCCTAATCAAACTAGGAAACCAAAAATCAGAATGCTAATCCTAATTACAATAAAATTAGGAAGCTACTAAAAAAAATATCTTCAAAACTATTTTGGGTGGGACCAGTAGTAGCCCGTACTGCATCATTCCCCCCAGGTTGAAAGAAGAGTTCGACCTCGAACTCGAGTCTTCTTCAGGTTGCCTCTGTATATATGATGTACGTGAAGCACTTCCTTTGTAGCATTGGCCCTGGAATTCTTCTTCTGTGATTCGGGCTTCTTTGGATAGAGAATAACATCCTTTCCACCATGCATGAAGGTATACGTGTTGTTGCGCATCCCATGAGTGCCATTCTTGTCATACATCCATGGGCGACCCAATAGGATATCTCCACTGTCCATTGGTAGCACATCACACCAAATTGTATCTTTGTAATCATTACCAACTGCAAAAGTAACCTGACATGTATGTCGCACTTGCGCTTCATCACCTGTCATGAGCCATTTAACAAAGTAGGGACGATTGTGCTTGTAAACCTTCAACTTCAAGCGATCAACAAGAGTTTGAGAGATAATATTCTCACAACTTCCACCATCAATCACAACCGTACAATTTTGCCCATGTATTGTACCTGTGGAACGAAAAATACTTTTCCGCAACCATTTCTTTTCAACAGTGGGTATAGACTCTTGTTGCACCAAGAGAAGTTCACCATCTGTTTCAGCTGATATTTCCTCCGCTTCATCGGATTCTTCACTTTTAGGATCATCTTTTGTTTCCGGTTCTTCTTGTGCACTTCCCATTAAATTGATTCTTTTTGGGCATTCAAACGCACGGTGACCCTATTGCTTATAATGAAAACATGTGAATCTGTTTGGATCTTCAGACTTGGAAGAAAACTTTTCTGAGGAATTAGCATTTGGATTAAAATCTGACTTTGATGGAGTCTTTTGCGCAGACCATTTAGACGCATTAAGTTTTCTGGCTTGATGATTTGCAATCCCCTCAGCTTTAATAGCATGCTGAACAATCTCATCAACATTGTCAAAATGCTTGAATGTGAGGATATGTTGTATATCAAGTGTAAGCCCATTAAAGTATCTGTCAACTAACACATCATCATCTTCATTCAAACCACAACGAGCTTGCATGGTCATGAACTCCTCTGAATACTCAACAACCGTCTTAGATCCTTGTTTCAAATCCTGAAAACTTGAACGTAGATCTCTGGAGTAATTGACAGGAAGAAATTTTTGCTTCAACAGATTTTTCATCTCAGTCCATGTGTCAACGGGGTCAATTTGTTGGTTTCTTCTCTTCTTTTGTAACTCGGCCCACCATATTGCAGCATAATTACGAAATCGAGTTGCCACTAGTGTAATTTTATGACCATCCGTCATTGGCTTGTGTGCAAAAATATTTTCAACACACACTAACCAATCTATGAATTCATCCGGTTTCAATTTCCCATTATATTCAGGAATCACGAGTTTAATACCCAAATCACGATCAACATTTATGACATGTGGATCTCGTTGATTCCGAACATGTCGTCCATCATCATGATGAATTTCCTCACGCCGATTAGTTTCCAAATTGGTTAATCGGGTTTCAATCCTTTCCAGAGTCGCTTGCATTTGAACTTGCATTTGAACCATCGTTGCAGATAGTTGATTAACAGTTACCGATAATTGCGCAACGGTTCCTCTCAAATCATCATCATTATGAGAGGAAGACTCCGTGTCAACCTGCTTCTTTGGAGGCATTTTTGTTTAATGCAAATTGAAAATTTCTAACTGACCTGATGTGTAGATCTGCTCTCCACGATCACGCTATAGAAAACGGATCCGAATTCTGATGGCGGATGACTATGATAATGCGAAAACAAGATCCAACGGTGGATCTTGGTCAAATCTGCTTTTGATCAGAACCTCCTGATGCAGGGATAATTGCAGCACAACTAATTGCTTCAACGGGCAGATCTGACCTGAAACTGGCCCAACTAGAAACTAGGCCCAATAACACTTAAGTTGGCACGTGGCACAGAGGGCACGTGAGTCTCCCTCTTTGGTTTCGCTGCACGAAGAGGAAAAGGGTTCCTCTTCCCTTTTGCTTATTGCTCCAACGAAAATGAAGAGAAGATGATGGAGCTGGCGCTGTGGCTGGCGGCTGGAGTCGAGGCAGAGATGCAGCGCAAAAGGACACGGGTGCCAGGTACACAGCTTCTATTCTCTCTGTGCGGCTGCTCTTTCTTCTTCTTTCTTGCTTTTTTTTTTTTTTTATTTCTCTGGTTTGGGGTCTTGGGTGTTTCGGAGAATGGGAGATGGGTTCGACAGGTGCGATCTGGGTTGTGGTTTGGCGTCCGATGGATTGGGGAAAAGAATAGGGGAGTGGATGGTCGACGGGCTTGGTGTGGGCGACTGAGTTATATTCGGTTTGCCGATGTGAATGGGTTTGGGTATGGCAGCGGGTTGTGTTCTAACGGAAGGGAATTTGGGTTTGAACGAAGAGGGAGATTGGGTGGGATGTGCGCAGGCAGGGAGTGGAGTGGTAGGTTAGATGTGGTGGTTCGGCAGGGAGTCGTGGGTTGGGATGTTTGTCGCAGGGGACTGACGAAGGGGTTTTGGTAGTGGATGGATAGGCTCCGATCGGTGACCGGAGGGTGATCGGAGCGTTGTGGATCTTCGCTCTGATACCAAACTGATGCAGGCCCTAGGGTTAGGGCTTGCGTAGATGCCGAAGCACGTGTCAAAAGACACTTCAAATTATCTCCGCAGAGACTTCTAACACGAGGAAAACCTCTCCAAGGGAAAAATCCCAATTTTACTTAATTCCAATCTGAGATTATCATCTCTACAATGCAATATAAATAGGCAAAGTAAACTTAGGGCCTAAGACAACCTAATCTAATAATAGAAACTATCCTAATCAAACTAGGAAACCAAAAATCAGAATGCTAATCCTAATTACAATAAAATTAGGAAGCTACTAAAAAAAATATCTTCAAAACTATTTTGGGTGGGACCAGTAGTAGCCCGTACTGCATCAGAAACCCTAAGCTTCCCATAGCACCCTTTTTGTGTAGTTAGTTAGAGGTCATTATCAAGCCTTGGTTTCTAGGTCCGTTTGAGTCGATTTTTTTGTATTTGAGACGTGCTATACAGCCCGGGATATGTGCCCATGGGACCGTGCCACAGTCCGGGCACAGTTCCGGGACTTTTTCTTTGTATTTAGTGTTTAGTGGGTCTAGGAAGGTCCCTGTCAAGTTTCATAGCATTACGAGTGAGGCTGGATAGGTATTTAGTCCTTTTGCGACTTGACGGGCATCATCGTCCTTTGAATCACAAAAGCTCCAAATGACTGTCGAACTCCTCCCGGATTGCTTTGTAAGTTTGACATGGATATTTGGGGTATGTTAGATAGGAAAGTTGATCAATGGCATAGTTGTTTGAGCCTTTGGGCCCACAGCTGACTTTTGAGGCCCATATGCCCTTTCATAACCAAATCAGTGCCTTTCACTAGAACAATAAAGACTCGATGATTTTCGCAAAATCAGACCTTTCAAGTACTTGCAAATGTTTCTCAAATGTTTTCAAAACATGTTTCGAGAAGTAGGATCGATTTCGGGATCAAATGATTAGTGGATTTCAAAACCATAATTGGGCCCAATAGTCCCAAAACAACTAATGGGCTTGATTTCTTCGAACCCTTTGACCATGGTCAAATAATTTTCACTTCAAACTCTTCTAGAAACATAGAGAATCGAATCACGATAATATTTGCTTTTGAATCGTCGAATTTGGACTTAAAACGGGCCCGAAATGCCGAAAACAGTCGAGACGGGTCAAAAAACATCAAAACAGGGGATTTTTGTATCCCTCCACTAGTAACCAACCGTCCACCCCGAAATGGTTGGAAAGTCCATGGTGGACAGTTGGACCGTCTTGGGTGGATGGTCATCTATCCCTGACGACCTTTTTTCGAGATTTAAGAGTTTCGACTACCATGGACTCTTCCAAATCTTATTTGAATGAGTTTTAACTCCTATGTGGGGAGTCTCTTGAGAGCCCTTGGATCATCTTTGAAGGATTAAATAAAGACCATTGATCAATTTGGGGTCTCTCTCTATATAATGATCTCTTGCAAAGAGTTGGAGATCCTTCTTGAGACTTTTGACACTTAATACCTCTAAGAGCTGCACTTAAAACCCTAGCTACGAATTGGGAGGCCATTGGTGCTTGAAGAAGACGCTTTGGAGCAAGGAAGAAAAAGACCAAAGGTAGGTTCATCCACACCATTGTGCTTAGGAAGTAGATTTTGAGTTTAATTCAAGGTGTTTTTGAGTTGTTTAGGATTTTACAGAATATATGTTTTGTTTCCTTTTACTTATATCCATGAATTCAATTGAGATATAGATTGAAATCATGAATATAGATATAGGATTTTTAGTCCTAGTGTTTGCATATAGGTTAGAGAGCTTAAATGCGTGAATATTTGATGTTTTGAGTTCATAATGCATGTTTAGTTTAGTAGATGATTATTGCATGGTTAAAATAGTGTTTCTATTATATTTAAAGCGTGATGATATTAGGGATTTTGTATATTGCAACTTGATGGATGATTTTCATTTTAATCATCATTTGAATACTCACACATACATTATTTTTGAAATACTTGAAATCTTGATTTACACATGCATTGTTTTTAAGACTTGTAAAAATAATGATTTATACATATTTTGAATTTAAACATTGGATGCATTTTATTTGAAAAAGAATTTTTATGAATCAAGCTAGCCTTTGGTTTTAAAGTTTCAAATCATTTTAGGCTTTTTATGTTTCATGTTTTTAAACATCTTAGTTTGATTTAAAATAATGATTCCATGCTTGATTTAATGGCCGAAAAAATCCCCAAAGAAATTTCTCTTTAAAATATGCAAAAATTGAGATTTTTGTCCTAGGACCCGGTTGACCCACAGTGTGGTCGGTGGACCGAAAACACTGTCGGTCAGCCGAGATAAGAGCCACTGAGCTTTTGTCAAACGGTCAGCTTTATGACCGTTGAAGGGTAGGTCGACCGAGCCCTGTATGGGGTCGACCGAGGACTAGTCGTTGGGCATTTTTTGGTATAAATACAAGCTCATTCCTTAGCCAAATTTGAGGAACTTTAGGCCCTTCTTGAGGTGTGTTGAGACCAAAAAAGGGGGAATAAGTTAAGGAATACTAAAGGGTCAAATGAAAAGTCAAAGTTTGGATTAATGAAGTTAAACCACTAAGTAAGCTTGTTTTTCTTAATCATATATTTTCATACTTTGCTTTAATTATTGGTAAATCTTTTCTAGCATGTTAAACTATGATTTGTTGTGTCCTTAATATATATATATTTTGAATTGATTTATTGTTTTTGTCACACCCCGAAACCGGGCCCTGCAGTGATCCGACCTCGGGATGCAAAATTTTGGGATTAATTAAAATTTTTGTTGTATTTTCCAAGATCCGCGTGAATGAGGATAATAAAATTCCATAACGATCAGGACATATTTTTGCGGAAGCTAATCATAGTGTTACGACCCGAAGTCCGTGGCCATCAGGTTCCGTGTCGCACTCAACCAATATCATAAAGCCATCACATAAGCAGACTGACACAGATCATAATTCAAAGAATACTGAGATGGTAGTAACAGGACTATTTATTTCCCACATATTCAAATTACAATTAACAAGTGTCTTAATTACAAATCCCAAGAAAAAGGCTACAAAGCCATACAAAAATAATATCCAACTGAATAGAAATACTACCCCCAAGATTTAGATACGAACCCCGGTGCCAAACTTGACATCTAGATGATATCAATGGGCAGCCTCTCACGTCAGACCGGCGGCTCAACTGCCACCTCCGATCAAACACCTAAAAAGCAATGGGAGAGAAATCTGGCACCAAACAAACAGGGTCAGACACGACGGTCTGGCAAGCAAATAAACAAGTGATATGGAAATGGGCATTTATAAAATCCGATGGAATCATTGTGATTTCATTTAAAGAGTCTAAACAATAATAGTAATAAACCATGATAAAACGATTGAAAGACCTAACATAAATATCAAAGCGAATGAATGCACAGTCTCTGAAGCATAAATATCTTAAAAAGATAACAACCTACGTAACACATTTAATGATTTGAAATACATTTAAAATCCTAAATAATAGAGACAATACGATAAAAGATCGATTTCTTAAACATTAATAAATTCAAAGATTATAATGAGCATAAACAAACAAGAATCATAAAACAAAATAACAATGGATAAAACATTGGCAAACCATACATAGCTATATTCTCCTATTACCGAAGTAACAAGAGCAAACAGAACCGTAGCCACTACACGTGGGACCGGAAACAGAATCAGAACCGTAGCCACATACAAGTGGGACCGGCAGATAAAAACCGTTGCCATGGTCGGTACAGACAGAATCCAAACTGCAGCTGGTAGACAAATTAAAGATCCCAAGCCGGGTGATCAGCCCGACAAGGTGACCTAAGCCTAGTGGTGCCTTTAGTTTTCAAAACCCAAACCGATACAACTCAAACCATAATAATCCCTTTGGCTCATGGGCTCACACTACAAATCTCTAGCCCCGTCTTGCCTCGAGGTTTTATTCTCGAAATAATAGTCTCTTTGGCTCATGGGCTCGCACTACAAAGCTCTGACCCCATCTTGCCTCGAGCTTTTATTTTCAACATAATAGTCTTTTCAAAATAATAGTCTTATCGATATATTTCAGAATGTGGCGAACCACTCAAATCTCCTTCCAAATCGATTCAAAGAAAACATACAAATTTCCATGGTAAACCACTCAAATACACATCAAAGTAATTTGTATAAAAATCATATGATCAATCCTTTCGAACATGGAAAACCACATGATTCTATGTCAAATCCCCGATGCTATTCAAATTAGTTTACCGAAGAGTACAAATACATTCTCTAACTTGAAATGGAATGGAATAGTGTAGAATGACTTAATGACTTACCAAGGAACCATCTCAATACACACTTAACCTTTAAACATTGATTAATAAAAGAATATGTTTGATGCCAATGAAAATCCACAACATTTAAAATGATAAAGTGCGCATTGAGACTTGAAAGATTCCCGGGAATTTCACATATGCTCATTCTCTCATTGTTCTCATTCCCATTTCACAATTTCTCAAGTATCACAATTTACCCAAATCTTTCATTGGCTTTTAGGCATAAAAAAAGGAGATTAATGGGCCTTAAGATGAAGTGGAAAGATGGGGTGAAATGGGCCTAAAATAGGTTGGGAATTGGCCTAAAAATGAGCTGAAACAGGCTAAAAACAGGCCTCAAAATAGGGCCTTAAACAGCCCAGAAATTGGGCCAAAAACAGCCCATTCCAGAAGCCTGGCTCGCTATAGTGAGCCCAAGCTCGCTATAATGAGCTAGGCTTCTGTCCAGCCCGGGGGGGGGGGGGGGGGGGCTCCCCTGATTTCAGCACTTCTTCCTCTCCATTTGATTTTTCTTTCCCTCCCACTTCTTCTACATCAAATCTAACATACTTTGGGCTTCTCCTTGCCACACCAAATCCATTAAAACAACCATACATTACATCATTCCATTCTTTCCAAGATTCAAGCATGAACAAAGCACTTTTTTATCCATCAAAACATTAAAATCTGAAATGTGCATAACAGATAAAAAGATGATTCATTACTAAATAAAAATCTCAGATTATTGGAATCATAAACTAGAGAACCATAAACATAAATCTTTGCTCAAACATTTCAAGAACAAATCAATAAACCAAGGTAGAAAATTCATAGTTTTTAAGAGAAGAACAAATACTCATAATAAACAACATATACCACAATATCTGAATATTTACTTGCCTCAAGTCAAGATGGGGAACAAATCACTCCAAGAGCACCTCTCTAATAGCAGAGCCCCAAATCTACAAAAGCCCCAAAAATATCCAAGAGAAAACCCTTGAAAAATCAATCTTTTGCAAATCTCAATGAAAACCCTTGCATGTATGACAAAAATACTCCAAATGGTTTGAAAAACCAAGATTTGAAGAAAGAAAAGCTTTTGCTAACCTTTGGTAGCTCAAACAAGGGAGAAAGGCTTGGAAAAGTGGTATCTCCTAGCTCAAATCTCTTGAAAATGGTGTCTTTGGAAAGCCAAGAGAGAGGAGAAAAAGATTGGGAGATTAATCCTCCATTTAGCACTCAAGATGAGGGGTTTCCAAGAGGAGAGAGAAAGTGCTGGGAGAAAACCCTATGCCCACTCTTGTTGCAGGAAAACGGAAGAATGGGGAAGAAGAAGAGCCCCATGGTGGTTTTATAAAGGGTTAAGTGGGCTGGGCCCCATGGGCCCCAATATTACAAAGGCTGAAACTAACATTTGTGAGTCCCGAATGAGATCGACGAAGCAGACAAAATCGATCAAAAAAATGTTTACTTTCCAAAAAGTATATTTTCCCCAATTTCTGAAATTTTCAAAATTTATGGACAGATTTAGTGAAAATGTCATTTTTGCCCCTTTTTCTCGAAAAACGTATTTTCTAATCATCGAATCAAAATGGTCAAAACATGAAAGTTGTTAAACTTAATGAGATGAGTCAAAATAAACCAAATTTAGAATTTTTAGAAATCAAGAGTAATTTCTCATAAAAATACAAATCATATGGACCGGGTCAAACTAAAGTCAACGGTCTTCCAAATCTCCAAGGCTATGAAAAATCTAGTCAAACTCAAAGACAAAGTCAAACCAACTCAAATCTCGCTTAAAAAGCTAAACCATGATTAAAATAATACTAAACAAAAGAACTGGGGGTCAGGGTCTTACAGTTTTGGATGCATCACCTGTAAGTCCTGGATCCTTACCCTAGAGGGGGGGTGAATAGGGTGAGCTACTAATTAGTGACCAATTATGACCAATTTTAACTTCTTTAAACTAATTAGTCACTTGTGATGATTAACAAACAAAATGCGGAAGCTAATAAACAAAATCACCACATAGCACACACCATAACACAATGATTTATAGTGGTTCGGCCTCAATACCTACAT
Organism: Litsea cubeba; assembly: GCA_012931725.1. NCBI lineage: Eukaryota > Viridiplantae > Streptophyta > Magnoliopsida > Laurales > Lauraceae > Litsea > Litsea cubeba. The sequence continues at coordinate 67,779,428 of CM022949.1, forward strand.
CCACTACCGGCTTGTGTTCCTCACACCCCACCGGATTTCCACTATGTATGCTTTTCAATAGGCTAAGCAATAACCTTTACAACTATGCTTTTCTAGGCTAAGCAATAACCTCTTACAATATGCTTTTCAAGGCTAAGCAATAACCTCTTCAACCACAAGGTTGGTTATCTCTCTAAGTAGTGTCTATAATACACTTGATGGAGATTACAATTTTGGCTCAATACATTGCCTCTTAAATAGGCGGATATAAAAGTGAAAATCTAACTCACACAAACACTATATGAATGCAAAGATGAATGCACAAAGTGTATGCATGATGTCCTCAATCAATTTGAAAATAAAAGCTCATAAATGTATGCCAAAGGCTTTTGAAAGTTTTAGCTCAAAACATTTATGATTGAGGAAATGCTAATCACATGTTAAAAGTAACTTGTAAAAGACATACCTAAGTATTCTACACAAGTTGTGAAATTCAAAGAACAAAACATGTGATGCATAAGGATTTCAATCAAATTAACAATGACGCTTAATGATTGTATGCTAAAAGCATTTTTAAAGTGTAAAACACAAATATAGATTTGATTGAAATTAAGGGTCAAAACACATGTATTTAAAAAGACAACTTGAAAATGATTTACCAATCAATGTTTAAACAAGTTGTAAAACTTTAAAACCAAATACATGTGATTTAAAATGTTGTTGAATCCAAAACATAAGATAGATTTGAAAGTGATTTTCTTATGATGAAAAACAACAACCAAAGATTCAACCAAGTATAGGAATCATGTTACATATGATTTCAAAGATGATTCCAAAACATGATTTACTTAGATATACCAATTTAAGTACTACTTGGTTTGAATCAAGGTGATGTATCCAAAATAATGAATCAATTCAAAACATAAACATGTTAAGGACACAACAAATCATAGTTTAGCATGCTAACAAAGATTTACCAATAATTAGAACAAAGCATGAAAACATATGACTAAGAAAAGCAAGCTTACTTAGTGATTTAACTTCATTAATCCCAAGCTTTAGCTTTCCTAATGACCCTTAGAATTCCCTAGCTCATTCCCCTTTCTATGACCTCAAATCACCTCAAGGAGGGCCACTTAGTTCCTCTCAATTTTTCAAGGAATGAACTAGTATTTATAGTCAAAAAGTGACTTTCTGCGTGTCTTCGGTCGACCCCATACAGGCCCCGGTCGACCTACCCTTCAACGGTCATAAATCTGACCGTTTGAAAAATCTGCAACACACTTTCTCGGTCGATGGACTCGGTCGACCGACCACACTGGGGGTCGACCCGGGCCCAAGGACCAAATTCCCCAAAAATTACATATTTAAAGATATTTATTGTGGGGACTTTTGGGCTAATAAATCAAGCATGGAATCATGTTTTAAATCAAACTAAGAGGCTTAAAAACATGAAACATAAAAAGCCAAAAAGATTTCAAACTTTTTAAAACAATGGCTTGCTTTATTCTTAAAAACTCTTTTCAAAACTAAATGCATCCAAGTTTTAAAATCAAAACATGCATGAACCTTAAGTTTTAAAGGTCTTAAAAACAATGCATGTGAAAATCAAGATTTCAAGATTTTCTAAATCAATGCTCATGTGAAAAATTAAATGATGATTAAAATGTTAATGCATCCGTCAAATTGCAAACACAAAATCCCTAACATCACCATGATTAAAATCTAGTACTTAAATTGGTATATCTAAGTAAATCATGTTTTGAAAACATCTTTGAAATTATATGTAACATGATTCCTATACTTGGTTGAATCTTTGGTTGTTGTTTTTCATCATAAGAAAATCACTTTCAAATCGCGCCTTTAGGGAGACCATGATCTTTTCCGACGAGGCCTTTATGGCTATGTTGGAGTCATTCCTTTCACAAACCAATACCTTCGTTGTCACGAATGATGAGTTTAGTTTTTCTTTTAAGGAGTTGAGCACCATTATTGGATTGCCTATCCTTGGCAAACTCTATGAAGAGTTCATGCCGATCGACAGCGTCCTTGAGGAGCAGTCGGAGGAGTTCAGGCTTCTGTACTTCCAGCTTGTCGCCTTCTATGATTTTTTGAAGGAGAATGAGGGCTCGAAAGTCAGGTCCAACAGTTGGAAGGGTCTTGGCTCTTCGTTCCCCAACTTCTTTGCTAGTAGGGAGTCTTCTGATAGCACGACACGGAAGACATGATGAAGATTTCGGTCATGCAAGAAGAGTTGAGGGGTTTCTTCGCGAGTACAAACACCATTTGCTCTGACATCGCACTACGGAGAGATCTCGCTATTTACCACACTTATTGGCTAGGTGGGGCTGTTTTTACTGGAGGAGATGGAACGCACATCAGGTCGCACTGTATTTTTCCGGCTTGTCAAATGACATTTGGAGAGCGGCTTGCTTTGGTGCCTGCTCTTTACTCCTACTTGTGCACCGAACTGCAGGCTGCTACTTTCTTGGTTCGGCTTGGGCTTCCCATGAACAGGGTATTTTCAGCCCACATTTTCTATTTGTGGTATGTATAACACTGTCCTGGCTTCCATCAGCTGGGTGCTGCACAGGATGATGATCCCCTGATGATTCAATTGGCTAAAGGGAAAGTCGTATACGAATCTCTTTTGTTTACCCGCATGAGGATCCAACTGTTCAGGGATGTCAAGATGGGGCAGTCTTCAGTGAAGCTTTCTTCGGAGTTCCGGAATAAAGCTTTTGATTTTGGTGCCTCCCGTGACTCTACCAGGGCGGGGTCGGGAAGGCATTATTCCTTGACAATGTAGAGAATGAGTGGCTTTTCAGCATACGTGTTGGCACGATGGTGTACTGCAAACATCTTTCTGTCGACATCTAGCTGTATGTACCTTCTCGCTTTGCTTTGCAGTTGTGCTTTTCTCAAGCTTTTGTTGGAGCACCTTCAAGCATGGTGAAGTACTTTGGAGGTTTGCAGGACGGGAGAAACGCACGGGCTTTCTATAGTGCTGAAGACAATACTGCCATGATTTCTTATCCTATGTTGTCGACTTTCCGGACTACCGATTTCACGAAGTGGTTCGCGGAGAGCTTTTTGGCATACCGAGGACTTTCCAAGAAGGAGCTTGATGTAAAGTTGTCTTCTGGAAAGGCATTGGAAAGTTAGATGGCATCCAGTGAGAGGAAGTTTTGGCCTTCCTTTTTAGAGAAAAGCACAAGATAGGCTTTCTCGGTGACCGGGGCGTCATCGGTTCTGAAGCTGTCCGGGAAGTACCTGATGAGGCCTTAGAGCAATTAGAATAGGAGTAAGTTGAACTTGATACTTGGATGCAAGCGGCACAGAGGCGAGCTTCTGTGGAGCCTACTGGCAAGAGCAGACCATCCAGTGAGGAGTCTAGTGGAAAACCTCACTCTGACAGTGGAGCAGGTTCTTCTAGAAAGCCAGCCCGTAGAAGCAAGTGGAAGAGGAGTCATCGTCGCAGCAAGGGGCAACACGAAGACTCTCATGATATGGAAGTTCCTCTTACTGTTAATGAGGAGGTGCCAAAGAATGCTGACGAGCCTCCAAAAAAGAGGAGCCGAGAAGAAGAGACCGTGGATGAAGGTATGATTCTTCCGCTTTCTCTTTCAGTTCCTTTCATGGGATTTTTCAATGTTCTGATTTGTTTTTTGTTTCTGCTTTTCTTTTTTTTTTAGCAGAAGAAGATGACTTGGCAATGCCTGAGGTTCCGACCGATGAGGCGGTGACAGATCCTGTGGAGGCACCTGAAGAAGAACCAAGGGACTCTGGAGTGATTCCAGAATCTCCGACTGGTACGACTTCTTTTGCTTCTTTTTTTTTGTATGTAACTTGCTTTGCTAATATTTTTTTTGTGTCAACTGATTTGCCAAAGGATTCCGATGACTTTGAACCATCGACGGAGGTAATATTGATGATGCTTCCAATGAGTTCATGGAGGAAGAGAGCATTCCGCCGGTCATCGAAGAATGTATTTTGTGGAAAAAAAACCACTGATTATGATTTTTTTACAGGATCATATTCATACCTTTTTGCGTTTCTTTGGCAGGTTTTGAAGTGACAAAAGAGAGTCCATCGCTTTCTTTACAACTAGTTCTGACATGGCAGATGTGAGAACTCATGATGAGATTCCTTCCCCAGTGGCTCCAATTGGAAAGAGTTCTTTTGTTACTCTTCCAATTGAACATGACATGAGCAGCCGACCAACAGAGCGGGGCGGATCTTCATCTGGGCCATCTCTTCTATTTGCAAAGAAGGTGATGACATGAGTTTTGAGCTCTTGGATCGAGACTCTCCTTTCTGGACACTTGGATGCCGGATTTGGTATGATCCAGCATGTGCAGGAGATTCTCACTGATGTCGAAGAAGTTGGTCTGGACGTCACAGGTGCCAGGGCGATCTTTGATAGGATCATTGCACTGGGTGACAAGAGGTTTGAGACCATGGCTTTCTCTGATGGTGACTTCTTCAAAGAGATGTTCCAGGATGCTGCTAATAAGGCTCAATCTGACTTGGATGAGACTACACGGAGAAGGAAGCAATTTGTCTGGGAGAGGAACTTAGAATAGTTAGTCATCATCAGATTGAGGAACGACATTTCCATCCTTGAGCACTTGGAGGCACAAGTCACGGCCAAGTGGGCTGCTATGACAGAGGCTCGCGACAGGGAAAGTGCTCTGATTCGCCAGGTTGCAGATGCCGATTGAATTCTCAAAATGAGGACTGAGGAAAACAAACGATGGCGAACTGCTTGGGATAAGCTTCCTGGTGTAAAAGAAGGATTATGGCATTCTCCATCATCAAATGAAAAATTCCTGAAGAAGTGTGCCCTGGAAATCTGACGGCTGAGGCCAAAAGTTTGCTCGAGGTGCTGAAACTTTGGTTGGAGCCCATTTTTTGTTGAGTTCCTAATCTTTTGTAGCATAAACTATTCTTCTTCTTTTTTTGGTACCACATGTATTTTTTTTTGTATTCTCTCTTTTTTTGTAGTGCCTGTGAACACTTTCTTTTTTTTTTTGGTACCACATGTATTTTTTGGTACTTTTTTTTATTTTGTTTTCCCTACGCTCAATTAAATCTTTTTGTGATGAAAGCAATTGCTAAATGGGATTTTATCAAAAGCTTGTCATTTTGTGAAAATCTTTTGTCAAATGATTGTTTTGGCATGGGAGCCAGATTTTGTTTATGGCAGAAAGCCGATCTTGGCATGAGAGCCAGTTTTTTGTGGCATTGATAGCCAAGTTTTGGTTTGTTGGCCTGAAAGCCAAGTTTTGTTTTGTGGCATTGATAGCCGGCTTGTGGCATCTATAACCGGTTTTGGTGGCATTTATAGCCGGTTTTGGCTTTCAAAAATGCAAGTATCGACTAAAAGCCACATCGCTGCTGAATGGTCTTGCAAGTATCGATGGAATGTCGCATCCTTGCTCATTCGGTTGCTAGGATCAATGGAATGTCGCATCCTCGTGGATTTGGGTACAAGTATCGACTAAGCGTCGCTTCCTCGGTTTTCAAAAAATTTAATTGTGGGTACTGACTTGATGTCGTTTCTCCATAAGTTTTGAAATTTGTGGTTTTCTCGAACCTTTGGGTTGTGGATATCAACTGCAATGTTGCATCTCCATGATTTCTTGGTTTTTTTGAACCTTTGAAATTTGGGTTGTGGATATCAACTGAAATGTTGTGTCTCCACGATTTTAGGTTTTTTCGAACCTTTGAAATTTGGGTTGTGGATATCAATTGAAATGTTGCGTCTCCACTATTTTTTTTTTGCAAGTATCGACGAAATGTCGTTTCCCTGTGATTTTGAAAGTGTTGAACGTGGTTCGCATTATTCCAATTTGTGCGAGTATCGACTAAGCATTGCTTCCTCGCGAGAACGAGGGTCATAAGTTTTGACCTAAAACCATTTTGGCGGTAAAAGGCAGGGTGGACTAGGGTGTAAATCCCTGAATCCGAATTTTGTTTCAAACCATGAATTTTGGGTTCAAGGATTGAAATTTTTGGTCAAGTTAGGGAGAGGCTCCTAAACTTGGAATTCTTGAACAATGAAACGATGAAAGTAATCATTGTTTGAATTTCTAGAAATTACAACATTTGATATGAAAATTCTAAAAAGAGTGGGTTTAAAGAGCGAGTACCTGGAAATAGGTTTTGGCCGTACATGCATTGCTCTTACCCAGTTGGGTAAGTCCTCAAGGGTAGTACCGCTTTAAGAACTTGTCGTTGATGGGCAGCATACATCTATCACCCTCCATGTTTAGGAGTGCGTATGCGCCGTTGGAGAAAACCTTGTTGATGAGGTAGGGTCCCTCCCATTTTGGCTCAAACTTGCCTTTGGACTTGGGAGCGAAGACCATTGGTCCATTTACCGCAAGAACCAAGTCACCCTTTTTGTAGGCACGTTGCCTGACCTTCTTGTCGAAAGATCCTGCCATACGTGCCTGGTAAAGTTCATTGCTTTGTCGAGCTTCGAGCCGTCTCTCATTGAGATTGTCCAGCTCATGGAATCGCAATTTGACATTGCTTTCTTGAGTCATGTCATTTTGCAAGGATACCCTCAAGAAAGGAATTTGTACTTCCAAGGATACGACAGCTTCGCATCCATAGACCAAGGAGAATGGTGTACTATGGGTTGGTCCTCGAACAGTGGTTCGATAGGCCCACAAAGCTTCAGACAGTTTGTCGCTCTAGTCTCTGTTGTGACTAGAGACCATATTCTTGAGGATTTTGCAGAGTGTCTTGTTGAGGGCTTCTGCTAATCCGTTTGCTGCCGGATTGTATGGAGTCGAAGGACAGCTTTGGATTTTGTATTTATCGCAGAACCTGTAGAATCAATGATCTCGGAATTATGGTCCGTTATCATGGATGAATCTTTTAGGTATGCCGAAATGACAAACGATGTTGGCGCGCAGGAACTGAAGGACTGATGAGGTCTTCATTTCGTTGAGCGCAAATGCTTCCAACTGTTGGGATTGGTGTATGCCCTAAAGCCCACTAGCTGCACTCTCATCTTTTGTTACCAGATATTTACTGGTTATTTAATGGAATGACTCTTTTATGCTTAAACATGTATATATGTATGGTTGTGTAAGGCCCATTGTTTCTAATAAATGAATTAGGTGTGTAGTGTCTGCACACAGATAGGTCTAATTCATGGACACTGGAAACAACATATTTGTTCATAACTGAGAGATGGAGCTGGGCACTTCATCTTGGTATAAGTTATAATGAGAGACTCTCCTGTATTCAGGGTGACTTACCAAAGTCATGGGAGGGCTTTCCCGGATTCATCTCATTAGTGCATATGCAATGCATTGAACAGGACCATGGTAGGTGTGATCTCTAAAATAGTACTATCACAGAGAGATCAAGTCACCTTATGCTACTGAGTGACCGGTGCTCTTAATCTTGAGCATTTGTGGATGAACTGACGAAGTCAAGTTCTGGTGCTTTAATTCACTATAGGTGAGATTCTTTTCATGGGTCAACAGCTCTGTGTTTTGGATACTCGGACTTGATCAGTTGGGACGTGCAGATGCAATATGGAATCTATGCCATCTGATGATGGAATAATCGTCCCCTTAGAATTATCCGATTAATCATCAAAATCTAAGATCTTAGTATATGGATGTTCCATATGGATATTGAACTTGTGGGTCGCTCCCTGGACTAAGAGAATGATATCTGAATGATGATTATGTTAAGGATATGAAGTTCTAAGGTTTAGATGTAATCGGGAAGGTTGGTAGTACATGTGATAACCTGACTCGATTATGGATGTTACATAGAGGGGCATTGAGGTCATTACACTTAGTAGGTCGAAGACAACCGTCATTTTATGACGAGCTTATTATATTATCTATTTGTCCTTGGAGTTCAACCATAACTCTTTCGTGGAATGAGTTAAGGTTAAAATGGTCTTTATGATTGCTATGAGTTTAGCATGGACATTTTGGTCATTTTGGGAGCCAATGGCAAATATGTCTTTTGGTCCATTCTCTAGTCACTTACCAAGATTGGCATGGTTTTCTAAAATGTTTGGATAACTTTGGTTGAATTATTTTAGTGGAAAAATAATTTTGAGTTTAAATTCAAATAGGCCTTTGATGGCATACATGAATTTAATTCTAGATAAATTATATGTGGGCCATGGTGTGCATTATCATGAGGGACGTCCATAATAGGATTTCCATGGGTAAGGTTTCCAATTTTGAGTAGGTCTCTCTACTTGGAAGGTTGGACTCCTCTTTGGATTAGTATTCCTATGAGAAAGTTTCCTTTTTGGATTAGGAACTTAAAATTAGTAAGTGTTGTACAATTAGGATTACTAATTGCATGGGAAGTTCCTTAGTTTCCTTTTCTTATTAGAAGTGTTTCTTAAAGGAAATAAATCTTTAGATTATACTTTCCTTTTAGGACATCTTTGAGAATAAGGAGAGATAACTTTTTGGGAAAGCTACCATAAAGTTTCTATAAAAGAAACCTCATAGCTCTTGGACGTCCAACACAATATAGCATAGTGCAAGGTTCCACACGTCCAGCCCTTGAAGTTCTTTCTTCTTCATTGAAAAAACTTGTAGGTCTGAGATTTTCCATTAGAGAAATAGTTCTCAATTCCTACATTAAGATCTCACCATCTTAGCTAATCAGATTTGGAAGTGAGATAGAGAAGAAGATCAAAGGCAATACTACTGCAGAAAATTCCAGCAATTTGTTTGCTAGTTGCAAGTCTGAGTTCGGGCCTTTAGATCTAATTTTTTAGAGATTTGAAGTCTACAAATCTTTGAGGTAATAGTCTTCTTCGTTCTCCTTTAATTATACACTTGTTGGTCATGAATTCATGGAGTTCTTATGCGATCTCTATGGCTGATTTATGCTGCCAAAATCAGATTTTTTTAAATCTGTCATGTTACAAATTAGCCATGAATGTCTTCCGCTAATTCAGATCTGAATCACAGTTTCTTTCAATGGTATCAGAGCCACTCCATGTGAAATCATGATCCCATGTTGTGTATAATTAATCCTAGATTGATTATGGACATGGTGGCACCCTATTAAAGTTATGTTGTGATGCATGTTGTGTGCAAGTTTCATTAACATTGCTGGAATTTATTTTCCAGATTTGTTTAATGATGCACATAGTGTGTTTGCATGCACTAACCTCTTTGTTTGCAGCCATGTATTACATCCTTGATGGTTCGCATGATTGTTATGTGGATTTGGATGTTTTTTTCAATAGTTGGAAAGTGTACGATTGCGCGTTTAGCAATCATAGGAAGTTGTAATTCTTTCTTTACTTTTATTTCAACTAGTCTTGATGTAAGCTTTCTTGAAAAGCATAGGTATCTCCAATGTAATTTGGGGTTTTTGTTTTTTATGGGTTCGCTTGTATAAATTTAATTTATTGGAACAAGCAAGAAGAAGAAAGTTTCAAGAAAGGTTGCAAGTAACCGGATTCCTTAGTGGTGGAGGAGACAAGACTTCTTGGTGCAAGATGAGATCTATTTTTGATGTCCTAGTTCGATAAGGACTACAGTCCGAAGAGCAGGGAGCCATCAAGGATTGCATACTTTTATTTGCTTTTATATATGGAATGCATGGATGAATGCTTTATATAATTGCTATAATTGTCACCTAGAAACATGGCCACCATTAGGTTCTAAAATTGGCATCTTTTTGTATTAGATTGTTTTTAGTTTGGCAAATTGTTTTAAACGGGACTTAGACCAGCACCTTCTATTTTGTCTAAGGTTTAAAATTGGATAGGGTTTAGTTTATCTTGGTATCCTTGGTTTCCAAAGAAGGCTAAACTAAAATTTAATTAGATGCTACCTATGGGTTTTCGTAACCCAAGATAGGTTTTTGATTCTTTAAAGGGATTTTCTCAAATGTTTTAAAGCGAAGGTTATTTATTTTTAAGGTGACTTAAGTCATTAAGTCATGAATTTAATTAATCAAGTTTGCTAGATTTAAAAAGAGCTTTTGAGTTAAACAATGTAAAGGTAAAAAAGTATAAACCCTAGTGATAAATAATCAAGTGGGAGAGGGGTTTTAGGAAAGACCCCACGGCCTTCCATTTTCGATTCATGTTATCTCATTAAGGTGTTAGTAGGAGCGGCCACCCCTTCGGTGGAGTTCGTTACTAAAGACCGCTTTGATGGGTTAATGGGTGAACTAATGTAAATATTCATAATGAGGTGTTGGTAGGAGCGGCCATCCCTTTGGTGGAGTTCTTTACTAAAGATCACTTCTATAGAATATCAATGAAGTGTTGGTGGGAGCGGCCATCCCTTCGGTGGAGCTCTTTACTAAAGGTCACTTCTAGGATGAATAAAAGTCTCTTCCCTTCGGAAGACTTAATCATAGACATTCTGGGAAATGTCATAAGAGATGGTTATACACTTGACATAAGATGGTGATGACCTCTCCCTAGGAGTTTAAGGTTATTTTTCATATGAGGCCAAACCAATCAGTGATTGGACTACCACTGGATGTGTATCCAGATAGTGATATTCCAAATAAGTATGCCTTAATTCAACGTGACTGTAGGCTCGGCCATCCCTTCGATGGAGGGTCTATGAGGAGGTTGAAACACTGATACATTATGATTGGGGTTGAATAATGTAAAAAGTTTTGTGCTTTGTTTTTCCTTTTATAACAAGCACCATATGCATATTGTTAAGGATTTTGTGTATTTGCAATTTGATGGATGCATTATCATTTTATTCATCTCATGAATTTTCACACATGCATTGATTTAGAATATCTTGAAATCTTAATTTTCACTTGTATGGTTTTAAAACTTTCAGAATTCATGTTTCATGCATATTTGTGTTTTAAACTTGGTTGCATTTAGTTTGAAAAGGATTTTTTATAAATCAAGTTAGCCAATGTTTTAAGAGTTTTAAGTCATCTTAGGAATTTTAGGTTTAATGTTTTTAAAATTCTTAGAATGTTTTAAAACATATTTCCTAGCTTGATTCTATGGCTTAAAGTCCCCACAAGAAAATCTCTTTAAAATACACATTTTTTGGGAAAACAGGGCTTTTACCGGCGGCCAATATATCACCTTTACCGGCGGCTGAGACCGTCGCTAAAAGCATATTTTCAAAACAAATATGACCGTTGGAAGGACTTATACCGGCGGCTGATATACACTTTTACCGACGGCCCCGGCCCCCGCTAAAAGTATAGTTTAAAAAAAAATAACCGTTGGGCTAGCCGTTGGCAACCTTTTTGCTTATAAAAAGGGACTTTTTCTTTTGGGAAAAAGGTAGAACTTTTGAGGAGTTTTGAGGCCAAGGAAGGAGGATATTCTAAGAGCATTAGTGAGGGGAATATGGGGCTATTCCATTGATTCAATCTTGGAATCTTTTTCTAATGGGTATGCTCCCTTTTCTTTAATTATATCATGCTTTGTTTGAATTATTGGTAAATGAATTTTAGCATGATAACTATGATGTGTTGAATCCTTTATCATATTTAATCTTGGATTTATTTATGTTGGATTCTTCTCCTTAATTCAAACCAAGTTTGTTTTAAAAACTTCATTAATCATGCTTTGCCAAAATCTTTGATTTCTTTTATAGCATGATTCATTTACTTGGTTGAATCCTCATTAGTTGTTTTCAATCACTTTAGAACATTAGTTAAACTAGTTTTTTTTTTAAAACAACATAGCACATGCATCACATGTTTAGAATTAAATAGTTTCATAAAACTTGTGAGCCTTTGATTTTTACATCATTAACAAGTTAGTATTTATACATGTGATTTGCATTTCACTTCAATCAAATCTTTTTATGTGCCTTAAACTTTTAAATGCTTTAAGCATACATTGATTGAGCTTAGTTTTTTAACTTGATTGAAGTTTTCACACACACACATCATGAGCATTCATCTTTGCATTACTTAGTGTGTTGTGTGAGTTTGTATTATCAATTTCATATCCGCCTATTTTAGAGGCATTGTAATTGAGCTTAAAATATTTCTCTTCTAGTGTTTGTGAAGACACTTCTTTGAGAAAGAAAATCTTTTGATTGTAAAGGTTATTGCTTAGCCTAAGAAAAGCATTGTGTAAAGGTTATTGCTTAGCCTATAAAAGCACATTGTAAGGTTATTGCTTAGCCTAGAAAAGCATAGTTGTAGAGGTTATTGCTTAGCCTTTTGAAAAGCATAATAGTGAAAATCCGGTGGGGTGTTGAGTCACAAGCCGGTAGTGGATGTAGGCATTGAGGCCGAACCACTATAAATCTTTGTGTAGTGGTGATTGCTTTTGTGATGATTGTTTTGTTTAGCTTCCACATTATGTATGTTAATCATCACATGTGACTAGTTTGTTTTAATTAAGTTAAAATTGGTCATAATTAGTCATTAAGTGTAGCTCACCCTATTCACCCCCCCCTAGGGTTAGGATCCGTGGACTTTCAATTGGTATCAGAGCAAGGTTGCTCTATTTTTTGGATCAAGTGTTTGGAACTCTTGATTAGGTGTAAAAACCTAGAGTTTAATACCCTAGTTGTGTACCCCATGAAAATCATTAGAATGGACTCCACTATGCTAGACCTTGTAGATTCTTGTGTTGATTCTTCTAGACCCCCTCTTCTTCCATCTATTGGAGATTCAAATATTGAAATTAATGAATCTAAATTTGAATTAAAAGAAGAAGAAAATGATGAAAATGAAGATGACCTTCAACAAGCTTATGAGGAATTGTGCACATTATCCTTAGAGCTTTCTAAGAAGAATAAAAGATTAAAAGAAGAATCTAAAAGGCTAAACCAAGAATTAGTCTCTTCAAAAGATGAACTTAGAGAAAAAGAAGAATTAATAAATTGCGTAGAATCTAAGTTCATGATCTCTTTGAATAACCTTCATAATATTAAAGATGAGATGAATGAATTAAAGATAGGTTATGATGATCTTAATAAGGAGAATTCAAAACTAAGAGATCAGATAAAAAATCAAATTGAAGACATTATCAATTTAGATTCCAAGTTAATAATTTCCAAAGAAAATTTATCTAATGCTCAAAATAAGATAAAAACTCTAGAACTTGGATCCAATGTTATTAATGAAATTAAATTTGAATTAAAACTTGCCCATGAAGAATTAAACAAATTTAAGGGAATTGAAAATGAATTAACAAAAGTTAAAAATGAAAATTCAACCCTTAAAAACCAAGTCACTCAACTTGAAAGTTACAAACAAAAATATGAGTGCAAATTTACCCAAGGTGAAGAGAAATTTGAGAAGTTATTTCAATTGGGTAAATCTCAAAGAGATAGGACGGGTCTTGGATTTGATAGGCATATTTCACATGACCCTAAATTCACCAACACATTTGTGAAAGGTGAGTCCTCATTCTCTAGCACTCACTCTTCCTTGCCCATGACTAAATGTAATTATTGTGGCATTGAAGGACATTTTAGGTTTGAGTGCAAATCAAGGAGAAGCCATGTGTCTAAAATCATTTTTGAACCAAAGAAAGTAAAATCAAATTCTATGATGATTAAGACACTAAAAACCAAGGAAGACTCCAAGAAGACTAAACAAGTAAAACCTATTAAAAAGGAGTCTCCTAAAATAGATTCTAAAAAGGTTAAACAAGTTAAACCAACTCTAAAAGAATCTATTAACAAAAAGCTTCTCAATCTTCCTCCCATAACTCAACAAATGAAAGAACTTTTGAATAAAGTTGCTAAGTTAAATCTAAAATTCAAAAGTCAAATAAAGGGAGGAAATAAGAAGAAAAGAAAAGTGAACCAATCCCCTAAGAAACAATCTCACCAACCCCGAGATACTAATCACCAACCTAAGTTTAAATTATTCAAATCTCGTGGTGATAGGTCCAAATCTAAGATTTATCAAGTCAAATCTCCTAAAGTTGGTGGGACTTCTAAACTCGACCTCAAAGATCAACCATCTCAAGACCTTAGGTGGATTCCAAAAGTTTTATACTTAGTCAAACCTTAAGGCCTTGAACCTCATTGACCAACCTATCCCTTTATAGTTAAATCCTTTTTGTTGGTCATGATTACATTTGCATTTTGTTCTTTCATAGTTACATTTATTAAAATGCATTGTTTCTTTATATCAATTGATTTTGTCTTCATGTACCTCTCTAGTTAAATATCACGGTTTTCAAAATCATTTGATTATAATTTCATCATGTTAGATTTGCTTTTTACTCTCATATAGTTATATCTTGCATTAATTGCATTTCTATACATGATGAATTGATTATGATTTCAAAAGCTTTCATAGCTAGATCTTTCATAATCGATTGATGTTGCACAAATCATTTGTTTGGATGTCTTAGTAAGATTTGTTTTGAAAAACAAATGATTTGAAACAATTTGGATTTTCCATAGATTTCTAAGTTATACTTTCTTATGGAAAATTAGTGTTTTGAAAAATCAACTTGTATGTGTTTCAAATAAGTTATATCATTTAAAAAAAAAATGCAAGTTGAAAAATGATTGAGCCTCATTGATGAGACATGAGGATCAAAATTGATTATATACTTACTAAGTTAGATTCTTTATATGAAAATCAAATTCTTTGATATACTTGAGATTCAATTGGATAGAATCTTATAGTTATACTTTTTATTTGAATGTATTTTCTAATTGATATCAAGTCATACTTGTTCAAGTCAATTTGTATGAGCACTTGTAGTTATATTCTTTAAAATACAAATTGAAAATTGATTATGTGTAATCTTCAAAATCATACTCTTTATGCTCATTGTTGGATTTTGTTTATGATTTGAAGATTGTTTGAATGGAATTGCTTTAAAACTTCTTTAGTTATACGTTACAAAGCATGTTCCATGTTATCATTTCCTTATGCATTTGTTTTTATCATCTTAGAAATGGAAATGAATGTTGTTACAAACAATTTGCTTCTTTGCTCTTCTAGTTACTTTCTTTTATGTGCAAATTGATTTGTATGATTTGTGAATCATGAAATAGTTTTGCATTCTATACATAGACTTGTGCATCTTTTCAATGCATAGTGATAATGTTTCATGATTTTCATTGTACATTTGCTAGATTGGAGTTTTTACATGTTAGATCTTGATTTTAATTGATCCTCTCTATGCAAATGTCATTTAGTTCTTGTATGATTGTGATCTTAGTCACATTTGTAGAAACCATACTAGAACTCTCAAACCCATCCTTTATGCTTTCTAGTTATTATGGATGGTTATGTCGTTGATTCATGTGTATTTTCCTTGTGATGTCATTCTTATACATGTTTCAACCTCATAGTAGTGTTTAATCATATGAACCTCTTTGAAATCCATTCCTTGTATTTCATAGTTATACTATTGTTTGATGGATGTCTTAGATGTTGTTTCATATGATTTGACACTTTTAAAATTGCATATTTTTAAAAAGTTTTTATGCAATTTCTTTTGTTCATCACCATGCTCTTTAGTTATATTATTTAAAAGTGATGAATGTTATTTTATGATGCTTGATTTCATATTTGTCACATTTTATTAGCATCATAATCTTCATGTTTGCCACCTCTCATACATTTATAGGTAAATCACATGACCACCATGTTTATGTATTCATAATCTTGGTTGGTTTATGGTTGAGATAGGCTTCATGTTTGAATTTCATTTCACTCATCTTGCTCATGATAGTTATATTTAATGAATGTACGAAATGATTTCAAAACTTACATAGCATATGATTTTCATAGTTATATTGTTTGATGCTATGTTTAGTAAAACCCATTTCATCATGGATAGCTCAAAATTGGATCATTCCTAGTAGTTATATTCTTTTTAAATCCATTTAGAGTGATTGAGTTAATAGTCATATCCTTAAATCTCAATTGATATTCTTTATTTCAATTGATATCCATGATTGCTTTTCTCCATGACCTTGCTCTTTATATTGGTAATTTGATCATATTGAGCTTAATAGTCAATTGGAATCTAATCATTCTCTTGAAGTTAACCCTCAATTGGTTAAACCATCTTCTTCTTGCACCATATAGTTAAATCCTTGTCACAAGTTTGACAAAAGAAGAGTATGGATTGAGGGGGAGTGAAAACCTTCTCAGGAAGTATTAGTTTTGATCAAATTCACCCTTATATTGGTTTTGATACCCTTATAAGCTTAACACCCATCCATGATATCCTGTTATGAATTTCATTTTCGATTTCATTTGTTAACAGGTGCTACTAAAAGGTATTTTCCTTGTTTCATGTGTGTAGGTACAACTTGAAGAAATTCCTACCATCTTCAATTGATGATACCTTTGCAATTTAATGTCAAAGGGGGAGATATTGTATTATCTTCCAAAGGGGGAGAGATTGTATATCTTGCCAAAGGGAGAGTGCAAGGTCTAAGGGGGAGAGATGAAAGAAGAAAGCTTAGGAGCTAAAGAAGATGCTTGGCCTAAAGAAAGGAAGATGAAGAGAAACTTGAAGATTGATCAAGCTCCAAGCATCAAGAAGTTTGAAGAAAAAGAGCTAGACCCCAAGCCAAGTCAAATGAGCATCCAAGAAGATTTCAAGCCTTGTCCAGCCAAGGAGGAGCCGGAGACTAAGTGTGAAGAATAAGTGTTGAGTAAGGTTTGCCATCAAATTGCAAAGGGGGAGATTGTTAAGGATTTTGTGTATTTGCAATTTGATGGATGCATTATCATTTTATTCATCTCATGAATTTTCACACATGCATTGATTTAGAATATCTTGAAATCTTAATTTTCACTTGTATGGTTTTAAAACTTTCAGAATTCATGTTTCATGCATATTTGTGTTTTAAACTTGGTTGCATTTAGTTTGAAAAGGATTTTTTATAAATCAAGTTAGCCAATGTTTTAAGAGTTTTAAGTCATCTTAGGAATTTTAGGTTTAATGTTTTTAAAATTCTTAGAATGTTTTAAAACATATTTCCTAGCTTGATTCTATGGCTTAAAGTCCCCACAAGAAAATCTCTTTAAAATACACATTTTTTGGGAAAACAGGGCTTTTACCGGCGGCCAATATATCACCTTTACCGGCGGCTGAGACCGTCGCTAAAAGCATATTTTCAAAACAAATATGACCGTTGGAAGGACTTATACCGGCGGCTGATATACACTTTTACCGACGGCCCCGGCCCCCGCTAAAAGTATAGTTTAAAAAAAAAATAACCGTTGGGCTAGCCGTTGGCAACCTTTTTGCTTATAAAAAGGGACTTTTTCTTTTGGGAAAAAGGTAGAACTTTTGAGGAGTTTTGAGGCCAAGGAAGGAGGATGTTCTAAGAGCATTAGTGAGGGGAATATGGGGCTATTCCATTGATTCAATCTTGGAATCTTTTTCTAATGGGTATGCTCCCTTTTCTTTAATTATATCATGCTTTGTTTTAATTATTGGTAAATGAATTTTAGCATGATAACTATGATGTGTTGAATCCTTTATCATATTTAATCTTGGATTTATTTATGTTGGATTCTTCTCCTTAATTCAAACCAAGTTTGTTTTAAAAACTTCATTAATCATGCTTTGCCAAAATCTTTGATTTCTTTTATAGCATGATTCATTTACTTGGTTGAATCCTCATTAGTTGTTTTCAATCACTTTAGAACATTAGTTAAACTAGTTTTTTTTTTTTAAAACAACATAGCACATGCATCACATGTTTAGAATTAAATAGTTTCATAAAACTTGTGAGCCTTTGATTTTTACATCATTAACAAGTTAGTATTTATACATGTGATTTGCATTTCACTTCAATCAAATCTTTTTATGTGCCTTAAACTTTTAAATGCTTTAAGCATACATTGATTGAGCTTAGTTTTTTAACTTGATTGAAGTTTTCACACACACACATCATGAGCATTCATCTTTGCATTACTTAGTGTGTTGTGTGAGTTTGTATTATCAATTTCATATCCGCCTATTTTAGAGGCATTGTAATTGAGCTTAAAATATTTCTCTTCTAGTGTTTGTGAAGACACTTCTTTGAGAAAGAAAATCTTTTGATTGTAAAGGTTATTGCTTAGCCTAAGAAAAACATTGTGTAAAGGTTATTGCTTAGCCTATAAAAGCACATTGTAAGGTTATTGCTTAGCCTAGAAAAGCATAGTTGTAGAGGTTATTGCTTAGCCTTTTGAAAAGCATAATAGTGAAAATCCGGTGGGGTGTTGAGTCACAAGCCGGTAGTGGATGTAGGCATTGAGGCCGAACCACTATAAATCTTTGTGTAGTGGTGATTGCTTTTGTGATGATTGTTTTGTTTAGCTTCCACATTATGTATGTTAATCATCACATGTGACTAGTTTGTTTTAATTAAGTTAAAATTGGTCATAATTAGTCATTAAGTGTAGCTCACCCTATTCGCCCCCCCCCCCTAGGGTTAGGATCCGTGGACTTGTTGGAATTTGAGATGCATTGAGTTGAATCTTGAAGCATTGGTGTGTTTGGTGTCTCAAGCATCAAATTGTATTGGAATTATTGTCAACACTATGTCTCAATCATGTGTTGAAAGAGTGGAATTGATAGAGCTTAAAAAGAAAATAAGAGTTGACACAGTTCAGGAATTCAGCATTCCTGAAGCAGAGCACGCGGTCGACCGGGCTCTTCATGCGGTCGACCGAGCAAGAAGAAACCTGCAGAAAACAGATTTTGGTAGCTCTCAGTTATTTTCGTGACACAGTGTGTCTTCGGTCGACCGAGCCCTCAGGATGTCGACCGAGCTCGATAAGTGACTATTTCCAGATAGTGTATGATGTCGACCGAGCAAAGCATGATGTCGACCGAGCACGGAATCAGAGTTGCGCAGAAACAGAAGACTTGCACGAAAATTCAGGAACTTTTTGTATTTCGTTTGGGACTCTTTCTAAACGAATTGTAGCCTATTTTGAAGACTCTTAAGGGTTGCTAAAACCTATATAAGGGCATGTTAGGCTCGTTTTTATGTACACAACAGAAAGAGAGAAAGAAGAGAGAAAAAGAGAGAGTTTGGAGAGAATAGAGTGTTGTGGCTGTTGTGGTGCTGTTGTGCTGATGTGCTGACGTTTTCTACAGCAAGTGTGGACGAATTTGAAGCCTCATGAAGATGGTATTTTCGTTCATAAGATAAGTCTCTCTTTTATGCTTTAGATTTCTATTTGTAAGGGATTGAGAGAGAGAGAATTGTTGTTAGCAAGGACCTGTTTAAAAGAGATCACTGATTCACCCCCCCCTCTCAGTGATCACGAGATCTAACAATTGGTATCAGAGCGTAAGGTTTCCCTTGATAAGCTTAACACGCTAAGGGTGATCTTTGTCAAATCACATGGCAACCAGCACAGCGAATATGAAAGCACCGTTGTTTGATGGTTCTAATTACAGCTTTTGGAAGATTAGAATGCAGGCCTTCATCAAATCTCTTGGCTATGATGTCTGGGAGACTGTCAGAGTCGGTTACAATTCTGCCATTGTACCCACTGATGCTGCAACGAAGAAGTTAGCAGACAACGACTCTAAGGCGCAGAATGCACTCTTTAGCGGCCTTGTTGACAGCGAGCTGATCAAAGTTATAGCATGCAAGACAGCCAAGGAAATCTGGGATAAGCTGAAAAGCATCCATGAAGGAGATGAGAAGATCAAAGAAGCGAAATTGCAAACTCATCGCTCCCAATTTGAGTCGCTTCGCATGGAGGATAACGAGAATGTTGATTCTTACATGCAACGGGTGAATGAAGTCACGAATGACATTCGTGGACTAGGAGAGGAGATTAAAGAACCAGTCATCGTCAAAAAGGTTCTAAGATCTCTCCTTCCCCGGTTTGATTCTAAAGTCTCAGCCATAGAAGAAGCCAAAGATCTGAACGAGTTTTCAATGGATGAGCTGCATGGTTCTCTCACTGCCTATGAGATGCGCATAGGTAAGACGTCTTCATCGGATAGAGAAGCGGCCTTCAAAGTTCAGAAAAAGGCAAAAGAGATTGCTGGTCATGATTCTGATGATGATGAGCTTGAGGCTCAATTTATTAGAAGGCTGAAGAAAGGAAGCAATGGCAAGTATAAAGGGAAGCTACCCTTTAAATGCTTCAATTGTGGCGGTGTTGGCCACTTTGCTGCGAAGTGCCCGCTGAAAGAAGACAATGATAATGACTCTTATGTTGATAAGAGTAAATGGAAGAAGAATTTCAGAAAGAAGGGCAAAGCAAAGAGCTTCATCAGTCAGCATAATGACAGCACGTCTGAATCTTCGGACGATGATGAATCAGTCGAGGCGACTGAAGCACTCTTCATGGTTACTATTGAAGAAGACGATGAGCAAGAGCTGGAAAACGAAGAGGAGGCTGAAGTGAATCTTGAAGAAGAGCTCATTGCTGCACTTGAGGAGCTTAGCAAGGAGCGAAGATCAAGTAAGAAAAATCTGAAACTTCTTCATGAATCTGAAATTTCAGTTATTGCTTTGAAAACTGAATTAGAAGAGTATAAAAGAATGGTAGATGTCCTAGAAATACAAATCTGTACCAAAACTGAGGAAGTGATGAAACTTGAGAATGAAATCCTTGGAGCAAGGACTGAAAATATGCAAATGAAACAAAAGCTCAAGGAGTTTCAAGCTATCAATGGTACATTGAAGCTGAATGAAATTTTGAAAGTTCAAAGACCCCCTCACTTCAGATTTGGAATAGGATTTGAGAATGGAGAATCTTCTAAGGTTACACCTTCTGTAGAGACGGTGTTTGTAAAGCAAGTTACTACACCTTCCAATTCTGTGAAGCCCACACTGCCTAGAAAAGAGCCCATTCAAGTGAGAAAGGACATGAAGCCTAACCAGCCATATAAAAGATACAAATTTTATGGCTATTGTTATCATTGCAATAGGTATGGACATAGAAGGGCAGATTGTAAATTCTATGTGAGAAACAGCCCAGTTGTGAGAAGGAACCCTTTCTCAATCCTAAATAGCCACAATATTGAGTGCTACAAGTGTCATAATTTTGGACACATGGCTAGGGATTGTAGGCTGCCTACTGCTAAACCAATTCAGGTTGAAAAGAAACCCAAGTTAGTCAAAACTTGGAGGGCAAAGAAAAGTGCAGAAAAAGGCAAGAAATCTCTCATTGTGCAAACCGCTTTCAATGCACAAAAGAAGACAGCACCATGGGTCCTTGATAGTGGCTGTTCGAGTCATATGACTGGTGATAAAGAAAAATTCATCAAGTTACAGCACTATGAAGGTGGTTCGGTAAAGTTTGGTAACAATGATGGTGCCAAAATTGTTGGAAAAGGTGTTGTTCAGCTGATGGCAAACAAGATCAGATCTGAAGAGGTCTTATATGTGTCTGGATTGAGACACAATCTGTTGAGTGTGAGCCAGATCTGTGATAAGGGCCACGAAATTGTTTTTACAAAGAATGGGTTTGCTATCAAGAAGAGTAGCAACGGCAAAACAGTGGCTACTGGGTCAAGGACAGCTGGAAATCTTTACACCTTGTCAGATGGAGCTGAAAAGACATGCTTATTGAGTCGGTCAGAAGAGAGTTGGTTGTGGCACAAACGCCTTGGGCATCTAAACTTTGGCAACATGTCAAAGATTTGCAATTCAAAGGCTGTTAGAGGTATGGCTACAGTTGAAAAGCCTTCAAACCCCATTTGTGACTCTTGTCAAAAGGGAAAGCAAACGAGGGTAATGTTCAAGACGAAGGAGCATCATACGAAGAAACCTCTTGAGCTGGTACACACTGATCTCTGTGGACCGATGCGGACTCAAAGCACCAATGGAGATAAGTATTTTATGCTTTGCATTGATGATTTTACTCGCATGACATGGGTATTATTTCTTAAGCATAAACATCAAGCACTTGATCGGTTCAAAGTGTTTAAAGCACAGGTTGAAAACATGCTAGGGAAGCAGATCAAGACGCTAAGGTCTGATCGTGGAGGCGAATTCACATCTGATGAATTCACTAAGTATTGTGAACATCATGGCATCCAAAGACAATACTCAGCCCCTAGAACTCCACAGCAGAATGGAGTTGTTGAGCGCAAGAACCGCACTGTGCAAGAAATGGCACGCACCATGCTGGTTGAAAGTAAGATGGCTGATAAGTATTGGAAAGAGGCGATTCATACGGCTGTTTATATTCAGAATCGTTGCTTGATCAGGCCACATGAAGATAAAACACCTTATGAGCTATGGTTTGGAAGAAAAGCTACAGTCAAGCACTTCAGAGTCTTCGGTAGCAAGTGTTACATCAAGCGGCTCGAACAAAATCCGGGCAAATTTGAAGAAAGAGCCGATGAAGGTATTTTTCTGGGTTACTCATCCTCTAGTAAAGCTTACAGATGCCTTAACAAAAGGACCAGAAAAATTATTGAAAGTGCTGATGTTAGAATTGATGAAAACCATGAGTCAAAGAAGGTAACTCATAATGACAGTCCAGTGTATGAGGACTCGAGTGAGATTGATGATGAAGTGGCTGAACCTGATTCTGAAAAGGCAAAAGATGATTCAGAGGATACTTCTCCTAGAAAGAAAAGTACTTGGGTAGAGCAACACCCTAAGGATCAAATCATTGGAGATCCTGAGGCCGGTGTGAAAACTAGACAAAGTGTAGTTAGCAATTACTCACTTGTGTCCACCATTGAGCCCAAGACAGTAGCTGAAGCTAGTCTAGATGAAAGCTGGTTAAAAGCTATGCATGAGGAGTTGGAGCAGATTGAGAAAAACTCCACATGGGAACTAGTCCCTAGACCTACTGATAAGAATGTGATTGGTACAAAATGGGTCTTTCGGAACAAGCTGAATGAAGATGGTCAGGTCATACGAAACAAGGCAAGGTTGGTTTGTAAAGGCTATGCACAAGTTGAAGGCATAGATTTTGAAGAGACCTTTGCACCGGTGGCTCGTCTGGAAGCCATTCGTATGTTTCTTGCATTGGCTGCCTATAAAACCTTCAAGGTATTTCAGATGGATGTTAAGTCAGCTTTCTTGAATGGTTTACTTGAAGAAGAGGTCTACATTGAGCAACCTGATGGCTTTCTAATTTGCAAAAATTCAGACTTAGTTTGCAAGCTGAAGAAGGCTCTATATGGACTGAAACAGGCGCCAAGGGCATGGTATGCAAGGCTGGATCTTTATCTTCGCAAGATTGGTTTTGGAAAAGGACTAGTTGATAGCAATCTGTATGTCAAATCTGATTCAAGCAAACAGCTGGTGGTTATTGTTTATGTTGATGACATAATATTTGGAGGCAATGATGAGAATATGTGCAGGATTTTTGCTGAAGATATGACGAAAGAATTTGAGATGTCTATGCTTGGAGAGCTAAAGTTCTTCCTAGGATTACAAGTTCAGCAGCTGAAAAATGGTATTTTTATATCTCAGATGAAATATATAAAGGAAATGCTGAAGCGTTTTAACATGGAAGACAGCAAGCCCGTGAGCACGCCAATGACAACGAACACGAAACTTAGCAAAGATGATAAGGCTTCGTCCGTTGATCACACCTCCTATCGTTCTATGATAGGAAGCTTGCTTTACTTGACTGCTACAAGACCAGATCTTCTACAAGCAGTATGTATGGTGGCTCGATTTCAAGCATCACCAACTGAGACGCACCTTACAGCAGTGAAAAGGATATTTCGATATCTAAAAGGTACTATGGAGCTTGGAATATGGTATCCTAAAGGTAAATCCTTTACTCTTGTCGCATACTCAGACGCCGATTGGGCTGGTTGCGTAGATGATCGCAAGAGTACAAGTGGTGGTGCATTCTATCTTGGTGATAGATTGGTAGCTTGGCACAGCAAGAAGCAAGACTCCGTCTCACTTTCGACAGCGGAAGCAGAATATATTGCAGCGGCAACTTGTTGTACGCAAGTGTTATGGATGCGGCAAATGCTCTCTGATTTAGGAGTTCCAACAACAGATCCTACGCCGATCCTCTGTGATAACACTAGTGCAATTCATATCTCCAAGAATCCAGTTCAGCATTCAAGGACTAAGCATGTTGCAATCCGCTATCACTTTCTCAAGGATAAAGTTGCAGATGGTGAGGTAAAGTTGGAATACGTTCCTACTACTGAGCAAGTGGCTGATATCTTCACAAAACCTTTGCCAAAGGAAGTCTTCGAGTATCTCCGAAAGAAATTAGGAGTTACTCATTCTCCTACACCTTAGGAGATGTGCCAGAAAGGGGGAGCAATGAATTCGTTGAATATCTTATTTGCTCCTAGATTGGTCCCTTTGGAATTATTGTCAAAGGGGGAGAAGATTATGCATGGAAAGGTTGATATGCATGTCATCTTGAGAAGGTTATCTGGAGATTGGTATCAAGTTATGCTGAGAAGATTATGCAAGGAAAGACTATATGCATATTGAAGTTAGTCTTATGCTAAGAAGATGGAAATATGATAGCATGAGGAAGATGGAAGATTGGAATGAAAATTGGTATCAAGATAGTGAATGAGAAGATCATGTTCCAAGGGGAGTTTATTGTTCTAAAAAGGCTCTATGATGTCAACATGTTCCAAGTGTCTGTGTTGAAGTTCCAAGTGTTGCCAACAATTCCAAAGGGGGAGATTGTTGGAATTTGAGATGCATTGAGTTGAATCTTGAAGCATTGGTGTGTTTGGTGTCTCAAGCATCAAATTGTATTGGAATTATTGTCAACACTATGTCTCAATCATGTGTTGAAAGAGTGGAATTGATAGAGCTTAAAAAGAAAAATAAGAGTTGACACAGTTCAGGAATTCAGCATTCCTGAAGCAGAGCACGCGGTCGACCGGGCTCTTCATGCGGTCGACCGAGCAAGAAGAAACCTGCAGAAAACAGATTTTGGTAGCTCTCAGTTATTTTCGTGACACAGTGTGTCTTCGGTCGACCGAGCCCTCAGGATGTCGACCGAGCTCGATAAGTGACTATTTCCAGATAGTGTATGATGTCGACCGAGCAAAGCATGATGTCGACCGAGCACGGAATCAGAGTTGCGCAGAAACAGAAGACTTGCACGAAAATTCAGGAACTTTTTGTATTTCGTTTGGGACTCTTTCTAAACGAATTGTAGCCTATTTTGAAGACTCTTAAGGGTTGCTAAAACCTATATAAGGGCATGTTAGGCTCGTTTTTATGTACACAACAGAAAGAGAGAAAGAAGAGAGAAAAAGAGAGAGTTTGGAGAGAATAGAGTGTTGTGGCTGTTGTGGTGCTGTTGTGCTGATGTGCTGACGTTTTCTACAGCAAGTGTGGACGAATTTGAAGCCTCATGAAGATGGTATTTTCGTTCATAAGATAAGTCTCTCTTTTATGCTTTAGATTTCTATTTGTAAGGGATTGAGAGAGAGAGAATTGTTGTTAGCAAGGACCTGTTTAAAAGAGATCACTGATTCACCCCCCCCTCTCAGTGATCACGAGATCTAACAGGACTTTCACATATTACATATATACTGCATTTCTAATTATAAATCGTTTTATATCCAGAAAGAGATGGGTAAAGATTCTTTTAGTCCGTTAATGTGCATTCTTCGTGAGAACAAACTGACTGGCCCTAACTACGTAGATTGGAAGAGAAATCTTGACATAGTACTCACTGCTGAGGAGTACAAGTATGTCTTGGTAGAAACCTGTCCGGATATTGATGCTAATCCTACTGATGACCAGTTAGAGGCTGAGAGGAAATGGAAGAAAGCGAACAGCATGGCTAAATGCTACATGCTCGCTTCCATGTCCAACGTGTTGCAAACACAGCACGAGCATATGGACACAACCTATGAAATCATAATGTCCTTGTCTGAGATGTTCGCAGACAAAAGCAGGCCAGCTAGGCAAGCTGCTATGAGGACAATCATGAATGCTAGGATGGCTGAGGGAACACCTGTCAGAGAGCATATGCTCAAGCTGATGGATTGTTTCAATGAAGCTGAGATTCTAGGGGCTGAGATTGATGCAGGGAGTCAAACTGACATGATTCTCGAAACTCTGCCGAACTCTTTCAATCAGTTCAAGCTTAATTTCAATATGAGCAAGATGGACATGACTCTGCCTGAGTTAATGAAACAACTCCAGGCGGCAGAGGCCATCATGAAACCCAAAGCCCAAGCTCATTTTTTCCAGTATTCCCCTAAACTAAACCCGAAAGGGAAGAAGTCCAAGAAGAAGCAGAATAAGGGAAATGGGCAGAAAAAGGACAACACTGGTAATAAGAAGGACAAGGGTACAGATGGAAAGCCCAAAGGGAAATGCTTCAAGTGTGGCCTCAAAGGTCATTGGAAGAAAGATTGTCCCAAGTTCCTGGCCTCAGTTAAGAAAGGTACATCTTTTTCATACTACATTGAAACTTGTCTAGTGGTTGATTCTACTGACTCATGGATAGTAGACTCAGGAGCCACTAATCATATCTGCAATTCATTGCAGGGGTTTCAGATAATGCAGAGAATTGAGAAAGGAGAGTTTGCTTTTAGAGTCGGAACTGGAGCTAAAGTTTGGGCAGTTGTAGTAGGAGTTGTTACCTTACATTTTCCATGTGATAGGATATTAGTTTTAAATAATGTTTTCTATGTTCCGGACATGAGGAAGAATTTAATTTCAGTTTCCAGATTAATTGAATTTAATTATTCAGTTTCTTTCCATTCTGGTGTTGATATCAGTAGAGATGGAAATATTATATGTTCCGGTAGAATACATGAAAACTTATTTTATATATATCCTATTACTCCCACACTGCATAATGTACAACAAGCAAACTCAACTTCCCTTAAAAGGAAGGTATCTTCAATCAATGACACATATCTTTGGCACTTACGTTTGGGTCACATTAACCTAAAACGGATTCAGAGGTTGGTAGAAGATGGGCCTTTAAGCTCATTAGATTTCGAACCTTTTCCTCAGTGCGAATCTTGTCTCAAGGGAAAGATGACCAAACGGTCATTCTCTACGGTCATTCTCTGGAAAGGGACTAAGGTCAAAGGAGTTGTTAGAATTGATTCACACTGATGTGTGTGGTCCCATGAACAAACCGGCTCGAGGAGGGTATGAGTATTACATCACCTTCACCGATGATTACTCTAGGTATGGATATGTATACTTAATGCGATGCAAGTCTGAGGCGTTTGATAAGTTCAAACAATTCAAGGCTGAGGCGGAGCTACAACTAGGGAAACATATCAAAGCCCTTCGATCTGATCGAGGTGGCGAGTACGTCCTGGGTGAGTTCAAGGAGTACCTCACACAACATGGGATTGTATCTCAGTTGTCTGCACCGGGTACACCCCAGCAAAATGGTGTAGCGGAGAGAAGAAACCGTACCCTTCTTGATATGGTAAGGTCAATGATGAGTCATGCAACCCTACCTATATCTTTTTGGGGATATGTCCTAGAAGCAGCAGCATACATTTTAAATCTGGTACCTTCTAAATCAGTACCTAGGACACCGCAAGAAATGTGGACAGGTCGAAAACCTAGTTTAAGACATATCCACATTTGGGGTTGTCCAGCCTATGTACTGAATGATAAAGCTACCAAGCTGGAACCCAGATCGGAAATGTGCTACTTCATTGGGTATCCTAAGGGAACGAGAGGTGGCATCTTTTATCATCCAAAGGAGCAAAAAGTGCTCATTAGCACTCATGCTAGGTACTTGGAGGATGATTGTATGATGCACCAAGAGCTTAGTTGTAAAGAAACCCTTGAGGTGATTCTTCCGTGATCTCCTATAACATCTGTACCAGACCCTGAGACAGTAGATGAACGAGATATTCCTTTAAACACTCCAGAGCCTCATCGTAGTGGGAGAATTTCTAGACAGCCAGAAAGATATCTAGGAGTGTCTTTTAAGACAAACTCTGAAGATCTAGTTGAGGATCCTACTAGTTATGATGAAGCAGTAACGAATATAGATGCTGACATGTGGCAGCAAGCGATGAAATCTGAAATGGATTCTTTGTATTCCAATCAAGTCTGGGAACTTGTAGATGCACCTGAAGGGATTAAACCCATAGGGTGCAAGTGGATCTACAAGAGGAAGAGAGGAGTGGATGGGAAGGTGGAAACTTCAAAGCAAGACTGGTGGCAAAAGGATATACTCAGAAAGAGGGTATCGATTATGAGGAAACCTTTTCACCAGTGGTTATGCTTAAATCCATAAGGATTCTCTTGGCCATCGCATGTCATTATGACTACGAGATATGGCAGATGGATGTCAAGACAGCTTTTCTTAATGGAAGTCTTGACGAATGCGTCTATATGATGCAACCAGAGGGTTTCATTGCTAATGGCCAAGATAACATGGTTTGTAACTTAAGAAGTCTATTTATGGACTTAAGCAAGCATCTAGAGTATGGAACATCAAGTTTAATCAGGCAGTCAAATCTTTTGGCTTTGATCAAAACATTGATGAACCATGTGTGTATAAGAAAGGAAGTGGAGAAGCAGTTGCATTTTTGGTTCTGTATGTAGATGACATATTACTCATAGGAAATGATGTAGGTTTATTGTCATCCACAAAGGTTTGGTTATCTTCTCAATTTCAGATGAAGGATTTGGGTGAGGCCAGCTATATCTTAGGGATCAAGCTTTTGCGTGATCGCAAGAATAAGATGTTAGCCCTATCCCAATCTTCATACATTGAGAAGATATTGGTCAAGTTTAACATGCATGACTCCAAGAAGGGTCTCCTACCTTCTAGACATGGAGTACCACTGTCTCGAGATCAATGTCCAAAGACATCTGAAGAGATAGAGAGCATGAGGAGAATTCCATATGCATCCGCTGTTGGATGCCTCATGTATGCTATGTTATGTACTAGACCAGATATTTGCTTTGCCGTTGGCATGGTTAGCAGATATCAGTCAAACCCTGGACCTATGCATTGGACAGCTGTTAAGCATATATTCAAGTATCTTCGGAGAACGAAAGTTTATATGCTAACCTTTCGAGCAGATGATCTAACGCCATTGGCGTATACAGACTCTGATTTCCAATCTGATAGTGATGCCAGAAAGTCTACCTCAGGGTACATCTTTACTCTGTCAGGAGGGGCTATATTATGGAGAAGTGTCAAGCAATCCTGTACTGCTGATTCTACCATGGAAGCAGAGTATGTGGCGGCATCGGAAGTTGTGAAGGAAGCTGTATGGCTCAGAAAATTCCTGTTGGAATTGGGATTTGTTCCTGCAGTACAAAAACCGAATGTCATGTACTGCGATAACACTGGTGCTGTAGCACAGTGCAAAGAGCCCAGGAATCACAAGAAAGGCAAGCACATTCAGAGAAAGTACCACTTGATCCGGGAATTCATTCAAGATGGAGAGATAGTGGTGGAGCATATTGCTTCAGCAAATAACTTAGCTGACCCATTCACTAAGACTCTTACTGAGAAAGTCTTCACTTCTCATGTTGAGTATATGGGTGTTAGGTTAGGAAGTAGTGATCTTTAGTGCAAGTGGGAGTTTGTTGGGATTGGTGTATGCCCTAAAGCCCACTAGCTGCACTCTCATCTTTTGTTACTGGATATTTACTGGTTATTTAATGGAATGACTCTTTTATGCTTAAACATGTATATATGTATGGTTGTGTAAGGCCCATTGTTTCTAATAAATGAATTAGGTGTGTAGTTTCTACACACAGATAGGTCTAATTCATGGACACTGGAAACAACATATTTGTTCATAACTGAGAGATGGAGCTGGGCACTTCATCTTGGTATAAGTTATAATGAGAGACTCTCCTGTATTCAGGGTGATTTACCTAAGTCATGGGAGGGCTTTCCCGTATTCATCTCATTAGTGCATATGCAATGCATTGAACAGGACCATGGTAGGTGTGATCTCTAAAATAGTACTATCACAGAGAGAGATCAAGTCACCTCATGCTACTAAGTGACCAGTGCTCTTAATCTTGAGCATTTGTGGATGAACTGATGAAGTCAAGTTCTTGTGCTTTAATTCACTATGGGTGAGATTCTTTTCATGGGTCAACAGCTCTGTGTTTTGGGTACTCAGACTTGATTAGTTGGGACGTGCAGATGCAATATAGAATCTATGCCATCTAATGATGGAATGATCGTCCCATTAGAATTATCCGATTAATCATCAAAATCTAAGATCATAGTATATGGATGTTCCATATGGATATTGAACTTGTGGGTCGCTCCCTGGACCAAGAGAATGATATCTGAATGATGATTATGTTAAGGATATGAAGTTCTAAGGTTTAGATGTAATCGAGAAGGTTGATAGTGCATGTGATAACCTGACTCGATTATGGATGTTACATAGAGGGTCATTGAGGTCATTACACTTAGTAGGTCGAAGACAACCGTCATTTTATGACGAGCTTATTATATTATATATTTATCCTTGGAGTTCAACCATAACTCTTTAGTGGAATGAGTTAAGGTTAAAATGGTCTTTATGATTGCTAAGAGTTTAGCATGGACATTTTGGTCATTTTGGGAGCCAATGGCAAATATGTCTTTTGGTCCCTTCTCTAGTCACTTACCAAGATTGGCATGGTTTTCTAAAATGTTTGGATAACATTTGGTTGAATTATTTTAGTGGAAAAATAATTTTGAGTTTAAATTCAAATAGGCCTTTGATGGCATACATGAATTTAATTCTAGATAAATTATATGTGGGCCATGGTGTGCATTATCATGAGGGACGTCCATAATAGGATTTCCATGGGTAAGGTTTCCAATTTTGAGTAGGTCTCACTACTTGGAAGGTTGGACTCCTCTTTGGATTAGTATTCCTATGAGAAAGTTTCCTTTTTGGATTAGGAACTTAAAATTAGTAAGTGTTGTACAACTAGGATTACTAATTGCATGGGAAGTTCCTTAGTTTCCTTTTCTTATTAGAAGTGTTTCTTAAAGGAAATAAATCTTTAGATTATACTTTCCTTTTAGGACATCTTTGAGAATAAGGAGAGATAACTTTTTGGGAAAGCTACCATAAAGTTTCTATAAAAGAAACCTCATAGCTCTTGGACGTCCAACACAACATAGCATAGTGCAAGGTTCCACACGTCCAGCCCTTGAAGTTCTTTCTTCTTCATTGAAGAAACTTGTAGGTCTGAGATTTTCCATTAGAGAAATAGTTCTCAATTCCTAGATTAAGATCCCACCATCTTAGCCAATCAGATTTGGAAGTGAGATAGAGAAGAAGATCAAAGGCAATACTACTGCAGAAAATTCCAGTAATTTGTTTGCTAGTTGCAAGTCTGAGTTCGGGCCTTTGGATCTATTTTCAGAGATTTGAAGTCTACAAATCTTCGAGGTAATAGTCTTCTTCGTTCTCCTTTAATTATACACTTGTTGGTCATGAATTCATGGAGTCCTTATGCGATCTCTATGGCTGATTTATGCTGCCAAAATCAGATTTTTTAAAATCTGTCATGTTACAAATTAGCCATGAATGTCTTCCGCTAATTCAGATCTGAATCGCAGTTTCTTTCACCAACCACTTGGAGAAATAATCCGTAGCGGCGAAGCTGAAGCGATAACCTTTGCTTGAAGGGGGAGAAATAGGACCTATGATGTCCATACCCCAGGCTTCGAAAGGCTATGAAATCACTGTAAGATGTAGTCATTCTGAAGGCATGTGAACATAATCTCCGTGAACTTAGCATTGTTGGCAGTGCTTGGCAAATTGCATTACATCAGCTACCATGGTAGGCCAGTAATAACCTAACTTTTTTATCTGATCATAGAGCCTGAGACCAGCCTATGGGCTCCACATAGACCAGCATGAACTTCTTTGAGTGTTTCTTCAGTCTCTTGTTATGACAAGCAGCGTAGAAGTACTCCGTTGAAGGATTTCCTGTAAAGGATTTATGAAGGAATATCCAAATGAAAGTTTAGGGCTCGCCTTTGGATGCTAACCCATTCTTTTGGATCTTCAGGTAGGATTCCAAACATGATGTAATCGATGAACGGATCCCTCCAGTCGCCGATTAAAGGTTGAAGGAAAGAGATCCGACTTCTAACCACTCGGTGGCATTCTGCAACTGCTTGGTGTGTGTTAAGAGGAGGGAGGATCCTTCTCTAGCACACTGTGATTTGCTTGTTTTGCCCTTCCTTGATCGCCATAGATGAGGTAAGTCCAGCCAGGGCATCTGCACGGGTGTTTTCACCTCTATGGATGTGGGTGATGTGACAGATGTCAAACTTTTGTAGAAGGGATCGTGCCTTGTCGTAGTAAGGCAGCAGATCAGGATTCCTGACTTTAAATTTTTTATTCATCCGGTTGACGATCAGTTGAGAGTCTCCAAAGACTTCCAGCATGGTAATGCCCGATTCGATGGCGAGTTCTAATCCTAGGATCAAAGCTTGGTATTCAGCTGCATTGTTTGTGCATGGTTCCAGTAGCAAGAAAGCCTGCGGAATCATGCATTTGTCAGGGTTAACAAAGAGGATGCCAACTCCCGAGATCAGCTCTCTTTTTTCATTTGTCTAGGTTGCACCGTCAAAGTACATGTTCGAAGAGGCTTTTTGTGAGGAAGTCTCCACATTGTAGACGGGTTCGTCTGGGAGATCATCTCTGAGTGGAGAATCTTTAGGCAACGGATGCTCTACGAGAAAGTCTGCTAGAGCTTGGCCTTTGATTGCTTTTTGTGATACATACATAATATGAAGTTGTGACAGAAGGACAGATCATTTTGTCCGTCGAGCATTGAGAGAACCTGCTTTTGTAACAAGGACCTTCAAGAGATTAATCCTCGAGATCAGGTAGACTGTGTTGGAAAGCAGGTGGTGACGTAGCTTTTGTACGGCGAACATCACTGCAAGGCATTCCTTTTCGAGTGGAGAGTAGCGATGCTCTGCACCTACCAGCATGCGACTGAGGTAGTATAGAGCAGCTTCTTTTCTCTCATCATTTTCTTGTGCGAGTAGAGCACCCAGAGAATGGTCGAGGGCTCTTGTGTATAAGATGAATGGTTTTCCAGTGGTAAGAGCAGCTAACACTGGAGGTTTGGTTAGGTATTACTTGATATCTTGAAATGCGGCTTCACAGTCAGCATCCCAAACCGAGAGAATGGACGACACTTCCCTGAAAGGTTGGAGATGAACCGTCTGATGTAGGCCAATCTTCCTTGGAGCCCTTTGAGTTCTCTCAAGGTTCTTGGAGAGGGCATTTCTAGAATAGTATTGACTTTGATGGGGTCAAGTTCTATTCCAGCTTTTCGAACTAGGAATCCGTGGTGCTTACCCGACGAGACGCCGAAGAAGCACTTCAGAGGATTCATCCGCAGTTTGTGTTTGCGAAGCCGGAGGAAGACTTCTCAAAGGTCCTCGAGATGATCTTCTTGTCTTTTGCTTTTGACGACGAGCTCATCAACGTAACATTCGAATGTCTTGTGCTGCATATCTTGGAGTATCTTCATCATAGCCCTCTGATATGTGGCACCAGTATTTTTCTGACCAAATCGCATGACAGTGTAGCAATACATGCCAAATGGGGTCCGAAATAAAGTGTGTTTTTCATCTTAATAATGCATCTTTATCTGATTGTTGCCAGAGAAACCATCCATGAATGTCATTCATTTGAATCCATAGGTATTGTCAATCATTACCTCTGGTATGGGGAGTGGGGATTCATCTTTAGGGCGTGCGCCATTCAAGTCTTTATAGTCAATACAGACCCCGATCTACCCGTTTTTCTTTGTCACGGGGACAATGTTGGCCAACCATTCAAGATGTTCCTCACGGATGAAGCCGACGCTTTTGAGCTTTTGAACTTCTTGTTCAATTTTATCCATCACATATGGATGGAATCTTCTTTGGCCCTGCTTGACAGGCTTGATGTCTTCTTGAAGATTGACTTTGTGGACTACTATTTTTGGGTCTAAGCCAGGCATTTCAGCATAAGACCATGCAAAGCAATCAACGAACTCACGAAGAAAAGCGATATACTCGGGTAATTCATCATCCTTTATATTCTTGTTTATGAATACAGGACATGGGTTATCTGGTGTTCCCAAGTCTATCTTTTGAACAGGATCTTCTATTGGAAGGTTCGAAGGTGGTTCCTCCACAATATTTTTGGAGGCTTCCAGCTCAACGAAACCTTCAGGGGTTTCAAGGGCATTTCCAGACCAAGGTTTTGCTCCTTTCCATGGGTCTTCTCGATCGGTGATCTTCTCAAGGCATGCTATGAGATGGTCCCAATCGCTTGTTGAAACTGGGTCGAAGTAAGGTACTTCTTTTGGAGACGAGGGTTCTTCTGGGTCAGAAGACCACATGTCTGTGTTATCGGACAATTCCTCTTCATCATTAGAGAAATAGTACCAATTGGATGAGCTTCCTGGATCTTTGTCAAGTAACTCATCAAAGAGAAATCCAGGGAGATCAATGTCTTCATGGACATGAGATGTTGAGGCTTGCTCGGCAAGTCGACTTTTAAGCCTTTGTGTCAACTGTCTCAGAAGAGTGTCGGGATCATACCCTAACCCATGTGAAGACTTTTCTACATGGCCGTAGAGTCTCCAATCTTCTAGCTGACTTTTGGTCAAGGTGGGCCTCAATGGTGTGAGTATTGGAAATTAGGTGGGCCTCTAGGATATGTTTCAAAACTTTTGACCCACTTGATGCAGGGATCAACTATCCAGAAGGCTACCAATCCATCCAAGATGCAAACCCTCAATCTCACATATCAAGATCAGTAAATCAATCTATCTACAAGATAAAAAACCAGCAACAAACATGCAACAAAGATCTATATCATACAAGAAGCTAGATTATACCTTTGGAACTCGATTGTGCTCTAATGGAGAATTTGCTACTTTCTTTGATGACGAACTCTTTTGCGAATCAAATAGATTTCTCTAAAACCCAGGTCTTCTACGCTATGACCCGAATCAGAATCTCTTTCTCAAGAAGATGGGTTGGGATCTTCAAGAGAAGACAACTAGGAACTCTAAGGAACTAGAAGAGAGAAAAGGAGAGATGAACATATGAAAATCTTGCACACTTAGGGATGGGTGTGAATCACCTTATTGAGTAATAATAGTGGACGTCCAATACCCCTTGCATCTCTATTTATTGCTTTTGCAATTCCCACTTACTAATTTCTATTAAAAGTCTCACTTCCAAATTAATTAGTAACTTTCTCTTCTTTCTTAATTAAAATAGAAGTCTCACTTCCATTGAATCGGTAGCTTACTATTACCACTACTAGAAATCTCACTTCAAATAGAAATAGTAACTTTCCTTTTAGAGTTCAACTAGAATTAGTATCCATCTAATGATTGGGCTAGCATGGGGACCACTAGGGATTCCTTAGAAAGCTGGCTCCAACTGGGACTCGTGACCCCACATCTCATGTGGAATCAGGGCCCACAGTTAATTGCAAATAACTCCACTATATAAATGCAATTGAAATCCAGTCTTAGGAAATTACATAGAAGACCCTAAACTTCCCTTATTACCACAGGTAGGCCCCTCTATCAATATCCATGGATCAATTGGACCTATCTTCCAAACTAGATCCATATCTTGTTATCCTTGAGCTCCGATTAATTATAATGAACAATGGTACATTTCCAATTAATTCTTAATCAGAATGGGTGTACACTTACTAATGATAAATCCAATAATTGGCACAAGGGGACATTAGAGATAGATTCCATCTTGACCATTGAATGTTCCCACAGCTCTACTACCACGTACCAAAATCACTGAGGTGTTGACCTACAATTGGCCTCACTCATTGGTGACTCAAAGTAAATGAATAAATAGAAACTTGAGGTCCTTAATATCTCAAGATTGAGAGCTTATTGCTAGGGAATTATGAGAGCGGACCTTAAAGTAAAGACAGTGTTCATAAGGTGTTTCTCATGGTCCTTCAATACATCCAATGTACCAGCAAAGTGATCCAGAATCTTCCATTCTAGTGATCGAGATAACTCACACTATCTCATAGTGATCAAAATGTTGCAACCTTGTCAGTATGAGATGTCCAGTGTCATCACTGGTTGTGAAGATATCTAAGTATAAGATTTGTCACACATGTCTCCCGTATGTGGATCTCATCCATACACATGTGTTACATCTAATATACTTGTGGACTCCGGTTCATCTCATGAACCATCATGTCATTCGTATTGGTTATGTGCAAGTATATAATAAATCACAATTCATCTCATGAAAGGAAAGCATGAATATACTGATAAATAAAGAAATTAATCAATTTATTATAGCATCTACTGGATTGAGTCCATAAAACTAACAGTGAGAATACCCCGGCCTTCTCCTAAACCGACTTGGTTTTGACCGTCATAGCCCATTTTCTTCATAATAGCTTGTGCCATAGGACTATATAAGGATAGTTGAGGCATACCTTCATTTTGGAAAGGTTCAAGTATGGAGTTTGATGAAGAAGCATCCGATCTATGGAAGAAGATCGGCTTTTCCTTTGCTGAAGTTGCTGGAACAACGAAGGAAAATGACGTAGGGTCTTCTACATCAGCAGGTGTCTCCATTGGAGTAAGATTAAGCTAAACTTGATGACTATCAGCTTGGCTTGACGATGTGTCTTCTTCTGGCTCTGAATCCGAATCCGTGTCTCGCATGATAGATACGAGAGAGACAACAAATTTGCCCCCAGGCTTTTGCTTTGCCTTCTTTACTTTAGTCGTGATGACCAATGGCTTTGCAGTCTTAAGGGAGATGACGAAGGGAGATGGACTACTCTTTTTAGATTTGTCGGAGGGTTTTTTTTTTTCCGGTGATTGTTGAGGATCCTTGCCTTTATTCTTCTGGAGATTTTCGGCAAAGGATGCTATCTCCTCTTCTTCTTTTTCACTTTCATACATCTGGGAGTCTGCAAAGTGGACTTCTTTACCTTTGAAGGGTTTTCTGTCCGCAAAGACTCGATGTATCATGTCGTCGTTGCCAACAAACCTGATGTATTGATGTAGAGTTGAAGGGACAACACCATTCTCGTGTATTCAAGGGCGTCCTAGAAGGATGTTGTAGCATGAAGGGGTTTTTATTGCATACACAGTGACCTCAGAGATAAGATCACCGATTTGCAACTTAAACCTGATTTTGCCGATAGGCCTTTGGGTGCTCCCATCGTATCCAAAGCTAGATACAGATGTATGGCTTAGCTTGCTGGGTGGGATGCCCAACTCTTCGAGAGCCGAAGTGGAGATGAGGTTGAGTGCAGAACCTAGGTCTATCTAAAATATGTGTATAGGCATTTCCTTGATGTAGCCTGTGAAGTACAGGGGTCGGTTATGCCTAGTTTTGCCAAGTAGGAGGTCATCCTTAGTGAAGGCGATGGTTGCACTGGCTATTTTTGGAACCGAAAGGCATTCGATGCATGATCCCTCAGTTTTCTTCTTTTCTCCCTTTGAGGAAGTTTCTGAGTTTTTGACCCTGTAGTCCATTTCAATTTGGAGGACTTGCGGGGCATGTTTGTCGACATCCTCATTCAGCTTTTGTAATTCTGAAATGAGATTATCACAAGTGCATGGAGACATTTGCAATAACACTACGATGTGCAGACGTGTAGGTTTGTGCTTGAAGTGTTCGATCAAGTCATACTTGAAAGCCTCCTTGGGGCCTGCATGTTCATCATTGTTGCCACTAGGGGCACTTACAACATCTTTTCCCGAAAGATTTATATAAGTAAAGGAAGATTGGTTGTAATTTTTGTGGTAGTCCCGGCCAGAGCGGGTGCCTCTACCAACTTTGAGAGCTTCTTGAGAAGGGACTTCGTTTGGAAGATTGTCTTCAGGATTAAGAGGCTGTCGTTTTTCATTTACTGAGGATGTACCTGCAGCAGAGTTGTCATCCTCGGCACGGAGCATTTTTCGGGAACAAGTCCTGAACAACATCCAACAAATTTTCTTCTTCGTTGACCAATTCATCGTCCCAAGTATCAATAGCTAGGGTTTCTTCATGATGATCAGTCGGGAAGAGCGTGAGTCCTGAAGTTGCAGTCTCAGGAGAAGAAGCCTGAGAGGGTGTTGCCTCAGTGAAAGTCATGTGAGACGAGGTAGCTCCAGAAGATATGGTGCTAGGCGTCGTTGGAGTGTAAGTGATCTTATCAGACGAGGCTTCAGAAGAGCTATAATCCCGAATTATCACATTCCGGTAACTCTGACAGGAGACATTTCCTGGTCAGAGTCAGACTCATCCTTGGATGTAAGAGGAATTTCCACCCACCAATTTTATCCATTTTCAGGTGTTAAGGGAGGAGGTACCTGATGGTCTTTAAGGACTTTCGGTTCTGGATTGCGAGGAAGCTCGTTGACGCGATCTTGCTCTTGTTCTAGAGTGAGATGCTGCAAGATCCTTGCATATTCTTCAAGATCAGGCATGGGAGCCAAATCTTCTTCTTCGTCTGCTCTTCGTGGTTCAACATGGTTGATTTCCACTGGAGCAATGACAGGTACTGGGTCAATAACATTTTCTTGTACAACCTCTTGGTTTTCTTCGTCATCAGACCAGGATCCTTGTGGCTGTAAGAGGTTATACCAGATTACTGGCATGAGGCGAGTTTCAGGAATCCATTCTTCATCGGAGAGGTATTCTCCTGTTTCAAGGGATTACTCCCACTCATCGGTGTCATTGGACTCGTATCCATCGTTGGTGTCGCTGGACTCGTATCCATCAATAGAGAATCCAACTACCGAATTGCAAGAGTATAATGCCTCCTGCGTGACTTCTTTTAATTGAGGTGGCATGAAATCACTGAGAGTGAATTTTCTTTCCCTGTTTGAAGTCTCTGGAAGGGACGTTTCTGTTGCCCCCAATGAAGCGGTAGAGGAGGACTCTGCCTTTTCATGGACTTCTTATTTTGGCTGGGTCTTCTCTTGTCGTTTGAGCTTGAGGAGATTTTTCCTAGCCTGCCTTCGCTGTTGAGCTGTCGGCTTTGTTTTCACGATCTCCCAGTTTTCATCTTCTAGGAGATCGGGATGTGGGTTGTCCGTCTGGTGTCGGGCAAAGAACCAGTGCTTCGGACGCTTGAATTTTTTTTATCACCTTGAAGGAAGTAGTGATCTTCTTCTTTGGTGATTTTGATGTTTGTCCACATGACATCATGTTGACGGAGGCAGACCCATAGTTTTTGTCAAAGGTGATGACTCCGTTTCTTCACATCTCGTTTATCTTTTCTCTCACAATGAAGCATTGATTGAGAGGAAGCGAGATCATCTGTTGGTATGGACAGTACCGAGGATCATTGGTTTTGCCAACATCTCCCGATCTTTTGGAGTCAGGCAAGGTGAGCTTGCCGTATGCCACGAGAACCCATAAGATTTCATCAACATCTTCATTGAACGGGTATTTCTTTTCTACTTGCTCTCTGAATGCATCAGAGAGTTCAAGTTTCTTACCTACAACTTTTTTTGGTGGCTGAGGAGTTGATTTGGTTTGCACATTAAGGACCTCTTTTTTGTTTGGTTTAGAGGTTGCAATGGCGGTTGGCTCTTTTCTTGATGATTTTTTACTGTTGAGGTCTTTGATCACCGTTTCAGCTTCCATGGAAGCTTCTAGGAGTTCTCCCAGGTTCTTTGATTTGTTGTCGATGACCATGAAGCGAATTCTAGCTCTCATGTTGTTTCAGCAGATGTCGACTAGCGACGCTTGTGGTGGTACATCTGAGCATTTGTACGCCATTGCTTTCCACTTGTGAATGAAGTCATATGTTGACTCATTCTCTCCCTGTTTTAGACTGCAGAACTAAGCCATAGTAGCGGGATGATCCTCACCTTTGAAGTGAGTCAGGAACCGTGTCTCTAGCATGACCCAATTTTGGATGGAGTGGCTTGATCCCATGCTCCTTGAGTATATCCTCTTCTTTTGCTTTGGCGGGGATACTGTCTATTTCCTTTTTAGTAAGGGCGTGTGACTCATTTTCCTCTCCATTTACCTCATCATCTTGAAGATTCGGAGGAGTTTCATTGTTCCCCTGATTTTGAAAGGCGAGGAGAAGGTTTTCCATCAGACTTTCAATCCACTGTTGGCCTTGTTCCAACTGCTGGATGCGAGCGATCGCATCATCTTGAGGTGGGTTTCGGATGTGAATTTCGACCCCCCAAAAGAAAGAAAGGGGCATTTTGCGTGGGGAAATCTCCAGTCATCTATATATGCTATTTAAATTTTACATCGAAAATGAGGATTCCGACTATCCTCAAAATCAATGGATCACGATCGCCAGCTACGGTAACGGCCGTAACACCATTCTTCGACGAAAGCCGAAGAAATGTGGGGAGAAAATAAGTGGGTGGGTTCTTCCACTCGTCTAATGTGCTGTCGGCAACACACGACGATTGTCCTATCACATTAATTTGGGTTTCTTTGGGTCTGTTTAATATAGGGTCAATTCAGGGTCAAGAGTTAAAATCCAAATAAAGGTTAATCCTCACACAGCAAACTCATAGTATATCTAAGTAAAATAAAGTAACTAAAGAAAAATAATGGGGGGAGGTGCCAAATATTTAAGAAGAGGATTGGCCCCGTTCCCGAGTACCCCCTTCACATCCCTTGGCAAAATAAGGTTTAAAGGCTGACTTTTCAAACCAAAATGATGATGCAAATGAGACTTTGACTTGTGATTTCTATGTTTTTCGTGTGCGATACACGAGTGATAAAAGTGAAAGGCCGATGGGCCGTAATTGATTGGAGGTGGCCGATGGGCCGTGATTATTTAAGGGTGGCCGATGGGCCGAAGTAAAAAGTGTGCGAAATCACTCATCTCATCTCGTCATTCTCATTTATTCAATTTTAGAAATCAGTTCTTCATTTCCTTTTATCATTAAGTTCAATTAAATATCTGGCACCTGAGGTGGAGGAAGAAATAAAGGAAAAATCTTTTTGAGTTTATTTTGTTGGTTTTATAGTTTTATGGAATTTTGATATGGGGCTAGAAGGGCCTAACTAGGGGATTTACTTGGATTTATGTAATTAATGCTTTATTACTGATCATCGGATTATCTTACCCTAAGGTCCTAGACCGCCCACATCAGCTTTCCCAATTCACTAACGGAGCAGGAAGAGTGATGGGGTGAAGCCTAATGCTCTAAACTACCTAACGAGGTAATCCAATTTAATCCTAGGGTGTAAATAGCCTAAGTTTGATAGTTCTTGCACCTAAGCAGTTTGTTGGGTAAGATTTTAATTGATTCGATATGTTTTGAGTTGTGGTTTTGATTGAGAATGGTTTAGGGATATTTTGAGGTTCTGGTTAATGTGTTTTTAAATATTTTAAGGTTCTATTGTTTTTAATTTAAATCAGAATTCCAAAAAGCACCCGAAGATCGCAATTCAAGATTAAAAACAGGGTAGGCGCCCAGAGGGTGGAGCCTATCCTGACAGTTTATGCTTTTAAGACCCTTCGATCTCTTTTCGGAATTCCGGGGGGTTTTACTTGATGAGTTTAAATGTCTAAGACTATTTTAAGTCTCTGATGTTTTAATGTCAAAGTGATGCGGGTTCGGATATTTAAACAAAATCAAGAATTCGTGTTTTAGTGCAAGTGGGAGGATAGGCACCAAAAGG
The DNA here is from genome assembly GCA_012931725.1 of Litsea cubeba. Classification (NCBI taxonomy): domain Eukaryota; kingdom Viridiplantae; phylum Streptophyta; class Magnoliopsida; order Laurales; family Lauraceae; genus Litsea; species Litsea cubeba. The sequence continues at coordinate 67,820,882 of CM022949.1, forward strand.
GTGGCGCCTAGGTGAATTTGGCAGGATGGGCGCCCAGGGAGTGGTGCCTAGATAGATTACCTGTGATTTTCAACTATTCCGGATGGTATTTACTTACTGGTCCTTGGGTCTGGGGATTGATCTAGGTTCTGATCTTAATTAGATTGAGTTGTAAGGTGTTAAATTATTTATTTTTAATTGAGTTGGTTGGGTAGGGTTGAAATGTAGGCTAGGCACCCAGAGGGTGGTGCCTAAGTGAATCTGGCAGGATGGGCACCCAGGGGGTGGCGCCCAGATGGATTAATGGTCTAGGCGCCCAGGGAGTGGTGCCCAGGTGACTCTGTTTTGTGGTTTGGTCGGTTCCAAAAGGTTTTGGGTATTAAGTCCGACTCGATTAAGGTTTCGGTGTTTTAAGGTTAAAAGTGTTTTATTATGTTGATTGGGATTAACTTGAGTGTTAATTAATCGGACTAAGTTGTGAATTGGGGCTTTTCTGAAAAAGAGTGGGCTTGCCCAGCCCAGGGTGTGGTGCCCAGGTGAATCTGGCAGGATGGGCACCCAGGGGGTGGCGCCCAGATGGATGTGTTTTATGATTTGGTTAGGTTTTGTGATTCTTTGGTCAACTCAAGCTTGAATTGATTTAAGGACTTAGTATTTGATGGAGAGTGTTTATTTGTGTTTGGTTGGGGATGAATTCGGTCTCAATTAATTGGGTTTAATGGTTTCCTAAGGAATGGGCAGGGTAGGAGCCCAAGGGATGGTGCCTAAGTGGATTGATAGGTTGCGTGCCCAAGGAGTGGTGCCCAGGTGACTGTCTTAAGGTTAGGTTTCAAAATCTTTTGACCTCTAGGATAGGTTTCAAAAACTTTTGACCCACTTGACGCAGAGATCAACTATCCAGAAGGCTATAAAACCCAATCCAAGATCCATGTCCTCAATCTCAGTCATCATGATCAGTAAATACAATCTATCTAGAAGATAAAAACAGCAACTAATAAATCTACAACATGCAAGGAAGTAGATTATACCTTTGGAGCTCGGTTGTGCTCTAATGGAGGAGTTGCATCTTTCTTTGATGATGAAACGCTTTCACTAATCAAATAGGGATCTCCAAGACCTCTTGATCTTCCACGTTATGACCCGTATCAGATTCTCCTTTTCTCAAGAAGATGGTGGGATCTCCAAGAGAAAACTACTAGGAACTCTAGGGAGGAACTAAAAAGAGAACTAGAAGAGGGAAGAGGAGAAGAGCTCGTGCAACACTTGCACTAAAGGGGGCTTGGGCGTGAATCCCTAGGTGGATTTATGCATGGACGTCCAAGGCCTTGTTCTCCTCTTATTTATAGCTTTTGCAAGCCAACTTACTAATTTCCATTAGAAGTCTTACTTCCAAAAATTAGTAACTATCTATTCTTAATTAAAATAGAAGTCTTACTTCCATTAATTAATTAGTAACTTACCATATCATAATTAGAAGTCTCACTTCAAATATGATTAGTAACTTTCCAATTCCTTTCTAATTAAAATAGAAGTCTCACTTCTACTAAAATTAGTAAGTCTACTATTACCACTATTAGAAGTCTCACTTCAAATAGAAATAGTAACTTTCCTTTTAGAGTTCTACTAGAATTAGATACTTTCTAATTATTGGGCTAGCGTGGGGACCACTAGGGATTCCTTAGAAAGCTGGCTCCAACTGGGACACGCGACCCCACATCTCATGTGTAATCCGGGCCCACAGTTAATTGCAAATAACTCCACTATATAAATGCAATTGAACTCCAGTCTTAGGAATATTACATAGAAGACCCTAAACTTCCACATTACCACAAGTAGACCCCTCTATCAATATCCATGGATCAATTGGACCTGTCTTCCAAACTAGATCCATATCTTATTATCCTTGAGCCCCAATTAATTATAATGATCAATGGTACCTTTCCAATTAACTCTTAATCGGAATGGGTGCGCACTTACCAATGATAAATCCATTAATTGGCAGAAGGGGATATTAGAGATAGATTCCTTCTTGACTATTGAATGTTCCCACAGCTCTACTACCATGTACCCAAATCACCGAGGTGTTGACCTACAGTTGGCCTCACTCATTGGTGACTCAAAGCAAATGAATAGATAGAAACTTGAGTTCATTAATGTCTCAGGATTGAGAGCCTATTGCTAGGGAATTATGAGAGCAGACCTTAAAATAAAGACAGTGTTTATAAGGTGCTTCTCATGGTCCTTCAATACATCCAATGTACCAGCACTATGATCCAGAATCTTCCATTCTGATGATCGAGACAAATCACACTATCTCATAGTGATCAAAGTGCTGCAACCTTATCAGTATGAGATGTCCAGTCTCATCACTGGTTGTGAATATATTTTAAGTATAAGATTTGTCATACATGTCTCCCGTATGTGGGTCTCATCCACACACATGTATTACATCTAATATACTTGTGGACCCCGGTTCATCTCATGAACCATCATGTCATTCGTATTGGTTATGTGCAAGTATATAATAAATCACCATTCATCTCATGAAAAGTAAACATGAATATATGAATAAATAAAGAATTTAATCAATTTATTATATCATCTACTGGATTGAGTCCATAAAACTAACAGTGAGGTGAAGTGAAATGGAGTGAGGTGTCGTGGTAAAGACGTGAAGTATGAAATGAAGTGATGTGTGAAGGGGTGCTAAAGTTCTATTTCCTATAAATAATACATGCATGCAACCCTTTGAAATTGAAATAAAGTGTGGTTTTGTTGAGATGGATTAAATATGTGTGCTTTATTACCATTTCTTGTTGATTGTGTTTATGAGGCATGTTTTAACTTTGTCTTTTAGTTTAGTTGTGGATTGTTTGAATTTTAAAATTGGTATTGTTTAGTTTAATTTGGTTCAGTTGGTTTCATTGTTTGTAACTTGGCTCTTGTTCTTCTTTTTTTAAAGTTTATTAATTTGATTTTCATGTTTTATGTTGTTTTTAGTTTGTGTTGGTTTGGTTGTGAGTTATTTTTTTTTATATTTTATGTTGCTTTAGTTGGTTGGTTTGTTTGTTTATTTGTTGCCCTTTTTTTAGTCGGATTGTTTTTTTTTAGTTTATCATTGGTGGCTTTTTTTTTCTATTGTGTCTATTTATTTTTAAATTAGGTTCGTTATTATTGGTTGGTTGGTGGATTTTTTTATTGATTATTAATCTGTTGTTTTTACAGAGTAAAAGAAGAGTGGAGGATGGCCCACAACAACGCCAATTGGTCTCGGCATGGAGGGGTGAGGAGGAGTGCATTATGGCCACCAGTTCATCTTGAATGAGCTAGCTAGGGAACCACGAGGTGTGCATCCTCCTTCTCTACTTGGTTGTTAGGTTTTTCATCAGGTTTAAGTTTAATTTTAATTTGACTTTTAAGTCTTTTACTTTAAGTTCAAGTTTGGTTTTAATTTTTAATTTAGTTGGTTGATTTCTTTTATGGAATTTAATGTGGCAGGTCACTTGGCATCCTCATCGGGGTGACTCAGCTGATAAGTGGACTACAGTGTAGGAGGGGATAGATTTATGTGATAGGATATATGGCTCCACACACTACAAATTGTTATTAGGCATGTCATTAACAGGGTCGCATGACAGCTAGGGCATTATAAGGTCATTCCGATTGATGAGGCTATATGAGTCGATTGTATCAGGGATGGATCCCTTAAAGATTTAAGCATCGGAGAATTACGTGAGATGTTGGAGGGACTTTCCATACTGGTACATATTCTCGGTGTCATACTTTTGAGAGGCCTCCTATTTTATTGGGAATTGTGTAGAGATGATCGAGGCCTTACGTTGTTGCGGTTGTAGTAGTTATGAATGGTGTTTGTTGTCCATTGATGTTGATGTTGTATATATGATGGAGGGGTGTTGTTTCTAAGTCCATTCTTTCACTCTGATGTATGCATTATGATGTGTACAAGTGCATGTAACATTTATTATGTGAGTGCATGCTTTGTAGTTCGACTTAGAAGTGCCTTGGTTGTGTGTATGATGATGGAATGGACTCCCTGAGGGGAACTGAAGGGTCATGTGAAGTGTGTTTTTACCTTATAGGTGACAGGTTTTGTACCTGATGATTTTCAGGGCCCAAAAAATAAGGGGAGTGTTTCCCGAAATTTTTCTAGAATCTTAAAATTCGTGCCTAGGCATGCGAGTCTCACAAAGGGAGCATTAGTAGCTTAGAGTAATAGAAGTGAGATTTCATATAATAAAAAGAGAATACGCACAATCTCTCATCAGTCAAAACCTGATAAGCAACATAGAATTGGGTCCTCAAACAACAAGGAGTGCCTGAGTGTGTGACACTTGTGATCTACGCAACTCTATATTTCGAGACATTCACAATATCAGTTATAGATATGAAGGCATATGCTAACGATCATCATATTTTATCATGAAATCCCATGGCAGACATCCTCCATGGTATATAATAGTAGTCAAATTCAATCGATGGCATCAAACAGACAAGATCCATAATTTTCATCAATCATTATCATATTTCAAGTTATATGGAGTTGTGCACAAAATAGTACCCGTGATGTGACCCTAAAGAAAATAAAAAAATGCCCCATCTTGAGGGGTGTTTTGAATGCAACCGAGGTTGGTTTTCCTGCAAAGGTCTCAAGAAAAACTTGTTAGTATAGTATTTTTAGCCCCCCTGCATAGTTTGGCTAAGGTAGCATTTTTCTTTCTCGGTAAAAATGTCAAGGGGTTTCACCATTCAAGCTTTCTCTTTTTCTTTTTCTTTTTTTTTTAAATGACAAGATGGAAATGGGACCTTAGGGATATATTTTTCCTGCATCCAACTAAAAGTCATTAGTAGTGAAAGCATGCATGAGGTGAGTGTGTGTAGGCTAGTCAGTGCTCGTGGCAGTTGTGTATGTGATGAGGACCCAGATTGGGAAGCTGTGTGAGATAAACATATATTCATATGTGTATATATACAAAAAAAAATGCCCCAGCATAAGACTAGTGTTCATTCTGGCCATGGGCGAGAACGTGAAAGTGGATTAGCCTCTCGATCCATGATTGTCACCTTGGTGGCAAAGTAATCTTCCCTAACTATCCTTTGGAGGTCGAGCCCTCATAGGCCCCCCTTTGTAGCTACTTAGTCTTTTCAACTAAACTTTAGAAAGTACTTGACCGCCTCTGGGGCTCATTTGTGAGTAGTGTTCGTGTGTGCGGGTGGTGAGTCACCGTGCTTCCTTTGTGTTGTGGTTTTAGACCACCTTCTGCTTAGTCCGCCTGAATAAGTACCCATGTCACTCCAGCGAGCCTAATTCTAATAGATTTTTTTTTGACATGTGACTGTGCAATGCCTAGGTCCCTTAAGCTTTCTAATTAACCCATGTAACGAGCATTAGGCCAATGACTCCCAAACCAGATGACTTTAGGGAACTAGGTACGTAAATACCCCTACGGGCTTACTGGCTCGGGCTAAAAAGGCTACGAACCCAGACTAGTCACAAAACTTTTATTCTTTTCAAGACTTCTAACTAAACACTTTTTTTAAGCATATGACTGTGCAATGTCTAGGTCCCTTAAGCTTTCTAATTAACCCATGTAACGAGCATTAGGTCAATGACTCCCAAACCAAACGGCTTTAGGGCACTAGGTATGTAAATACCCCTATGGGCTTACTGGCTCGGGTTAAGAAGGCTACGAACCCAAACTAGTCATGAAGCCTTTTATTCTTTTCAAGACTAATTCTAACCAAACACCTTTTTTTTTTTCTGACATACGATCAAAAAGCTTTCATGACATGGGCAAACTTACCTACAAACCTTCACATTGGATGGGTTTAACCGTGCGGAATTTGTGTGGGGCAAACTCACCATTTTGTGTATTTTTAAGTGTTGGTGTGTGTTCGAGTTCCAAGCTTAATCAGAATGCATCTCTTCAGTCCTCCTACGAGATTTCTACAACTACGTCAAGGAGCAAGGAGGGTCATATTCTGCAAGAAATAGGGAGGGGTCATACTGTGTACCTTTTCAGGTACATAGCGTTCCATGGATCGGGGAGCTCTTCCCCTTCTGCATTCACTAGTCTATATGCATTTCCATGATATACTTCCTTAATTACATAAGGGCCTTCCCAATTGGGTCGTAACTTACCTCTAGGATGCGGAAGCCAGGATGGAGTGATGCGCTTTAGCACCAGGTCGCCAATCTTGAATTTTCTTTGTTTGATACGTTTGTCGTAGGCTCTGGCAATTCGCTTCCGGTATACTAATGCATGCTCTGCTGCTTTCATTCTTTTCTCGTCGAGTAGGTCTAGCTGAAGTAGCAATGCTTCTCTCATCTGGTCTTCTGTTATATCTTCATTTAGCTGGATGCGCAGTGATGGATGAAGAACTTCGAGGGGAAGGACTACTTCCATTCCTAGGTCAAAGAGTATGGGGTTTCTCCTGTAGGAGTTCTTATAGAAGTTCGGTATGCCCACAACGCTTCGATCAAACGGTCTGGCCAATTACTACCTTTGGAAGTTTGCACAGTCTTCTTGATATCTTCAATAAGGTCTTGTTGGTTGCTTTGGCTTGACCATTTGCTTGGGGGTCGTATGGGGTTGAATGATGTAGTTCTATGTTGTATTTTGTGCACAAATCGTTCATTTGTTGGGATGTAAATTGTGGGCCATTGTCTGTTATGAATGCTTTAGGGATGTCAAACCGGGCTATTATATTATTTTTAATGAACTTGACTATGGAGTCAGCTTTAATGTTGACATATGCCTTAGTTGTTGTTGTTAATATGAATGCCTCAAATGTAGTCAGACGAATCACAATCTTTGGTACCCACTAATTTATAAACATCCATCCATCATTAATAACTGTGGTTCCTAAGGCAGTCCCGGTTTTGAAGTAATTGGAAAAAACTCACAATCTGTCTCATTAATTTGACTCATGACCTCTTCTAGTCGCGATTGTTCTACTAGAGGGATTTTGCACCGTTCTAGTTCGCCTATGCCTTTTATGATGATCAGACAATTGTGTTTTTATATTGTTTATACTTTTTTTTTTGGGTTTGTGATTTTTGATTTTTTTTTTGTGTTTTTAGGGTTTTTTTATTTTTATGGTTTTTTTTGTGTATAATCCTAACTAATAGCTAATTTATTCGGGCCTTCTTGAACTTGGAGCCATTCATTGGCATGAAGCCCAGGGTCTACCTAGCATGCTTATGATTTTCATTTGTGTGTGCTAGTGATGTGTTGCGCACCTTGAATATTTCGACCATTCGAAAGCATGCGCGTTTAAGACCTTTCGACCTACATGTTTTTTTCAGTGGGTGCTTGGTCTGGGTTTTATCATTTTGCTCTCTTCGAAAACGAGAGCATTGAAATATCTTCGACCTCCGCCATTTGGGCCTTAGTCTAATGATAACATATCTCACTTGTATTTTATTATGGTATTTTCTTTGATAGCTTTGATTTGTTCTAGGTGATAGGATAATGTGTTTAGCCCATGAGTTTTTATTTTGGTCCATCCGGAAATGAGACCGTTGAAATACTTTAGACCTCCACCATTTCGGCCTTGGTCTCATATTACCAAGTTTTATATGTGTCACATTATGTTTCTTTGTTTGATAATGTGGATATGATTTCACTCGTTGATGCATTAAGATAAGGCTCTTATATCGGGGATCTTAAGTTTGCCCTCGCCGAAAACGAGAGCGTTGAAATGTTTTAGACCTCCGCCATTTGGGCTTTGGCCTTAAAGATTTTAAACAATTAGTGGATTTGGGATCTTTAAAAGATGATTTTCTATTTTTCTTTGATGATCTTTGGTCTTTTATTTTCTTAATTGTTTGACCCTCATCTTTTGTGTGAAATGTGTGATTTCCCCCTTTTCTTCTAGCTCTAGGTTTTGTTGTAGTGCGTCCAGCTTCCTTAAATGTAGTTCATCCATGTTTTGCTGGGCGTGCTCTAAATTTTCTTTGTAACCTAGCAGACTGACATCGTGAGAGTCTTTGAGCAAGGCTGTAACCTTTAAATTTTGGTTCTGCCACTACTGGGTCGTCATGTGGGATAAGAATTTCATCAGTTGTGTGGATTTCTATATTGTTCATTGAGACTATCGGAATTTTAGACGACATATTTGGGTAAGCACCTGAAAGTTCCTCTACAGTCAAGTCTCCGAAAGTCTTTCCTAGAGCTTCGGGAGTAGTCTCAATTCTTTAGTGGAGACTAATTGGGTCAAACTTTATTTGGCTTTCTAGTTCGGGAGTGATCTCTATTGCTGTGCTTGGATTTTGCACTTTATGGGCAGGGCACCATTCTAGGTGAAGGATCTCAGTTGGATCAACTCTTGGTAGTTGTTTATTCTCAAAGTATTCTATGTAGTCTTGGCTCATGATTATTGGATTGGTCAAGGGCGGGCATGGTAAACCTTTTAGAATACTCTGAAGTCTTAGTCTCACATTTAAATGGGCCTTAATCAGGGCTAATACAAGATTAGGCTCTATCACATTGTAGAAGTCATGCTTGTCCTCTAAGGTTGGTTCAATTACATATTTATCCTTTGATCTTCTAAGAGGGTTTGACCTATGAGGCTCACTAGTCAAGACATCATTGGATTGTGGTTCCTCCTCTAGGGTCTTTTCTAATGAGATGGTAGGACCTATGTGAGGGCTTCCTCGTTGGATTTCATTGGTAGGCCTAACAGTCTCTTGGTGTTGATTCTCGGGTAATGCTTTGGTTTCTATGATGGATTCGGATGGCTGTCTTTGTTCAGGTGGAATGCTCGACAAGATCGACTTCTTCCTAACCTTAAATTTGAGTTTCTCTATGTCTATTTGCAATTCACTAAACATACTGGGACCGAGAAATTCAACTCCAGATTCTTTTTCATTCTTTCTTGGTTCAGCAAGTGTTGTAATGGATTCAAGATGTGTTTGTTTTGGTTTAGGGTGGTTTTGTTTATCATTTGGTTGTGTGTTTGTTATAGATGTTTGGATCATGATTTTGGTTTTGCATGATGGCGTGGGATCCAAGTTCTTTCGTTTGTATTGTGGTCTATGTCTTTTAGTGGTATTCGTCATAGATTGAGGTTTTGGATCTTGTGTGATCTTATTCGTTTGGGTTTGGTATTTTATTACAAATGAAGATG
>CM022949.1:68511593-68553031 GCA_012931725.1 Litsea cubeba
TGTTGAAGCTCCTTGAATACGTTAACAGGACTTGAAGGAACCTTGATTCCTTCTGGAACTGAGAAACAGACCCATTGCTTGACCTGGGCCATGATAAGGATCCTGATAAACATGAAAACTACACATCAGTTTTCTTTAAAAGAAAAAAAAAAAATTGAATACCATTACCATCCTCTTTATCTTCATTGCCTTATCGTCTCTAATTTCTGAAACAACCTCAAAGGAGAGAAGGTGTATCATCATGATCAGTGGAAAAAATGGCATTGCCTGTCCAAATCAACAATTTGAGAAACAGGGTCCACATTTGTTCACACGATTCATCCAGTTGACTCCATCATGATGGAAGGGTCATATAAATCAGAAGTAACATATAAATCAACATTGACAGGAGTTACCTTTCAATGTCATCAAGGATGACAATGCTCAACTGAGACTTGTAAGCATCTTCAAAAACCTGTCCAAAACACATAGTAAAAAAGCCAATTTCAAATTCCCAAAACAAGTCTGAAAGCAGATTTTGGTTATGGCTATTGAACAAAAGAAATCACACAGATATTGAAGAAAATCCAGCCCACCAGCCTGCATGGTAAAATACAGTTAATAACTTCAACCATACTTAGTCATGGTTTTTGAATCAAATGGATAGGATATAGAAAAACAAGGCTATTTTATATGTAGTCCAATTAAATTTTTGTTCAGTGAGCCAACTAGGATGACAGTCAACACACACTTTTGTTTTCCATTTCCAGGATACAATTATTTATCAGTCATTCTGACCTTAGGGTTGCCAATGGGTAGGTGAGTCGAATTGGAGCAATACTAGACAAGTATATTACAAGTATATTTTCAACCAAAAGCTGACCTATTTCTTAAATTGGGTTGAAAATGAAAACCCAAATCCAACCTCAACCTCAACCCATTTATTAATAGGGTTGGAAATGTAAACCCAAGCCTTATCCGTAAGTCTGGTTGGAATGAAATCAGCATAAAGAGTTTAACCGATGCCTTAGACGTGAAGTTTGGTTTGGTTGAGTGAGTAATAATGCATTATTCTGGATGGCCAATTTCTTCCCTAGATTCTTTCCACTGCCTTAATGCCATAAGGAATGTCCCATTTTTACAACCTACAATGCAATCAACATAACTGTTGGAAAGTGACGACAATAAAGCATGTGGAAAAAGTAATGCTTTTACCAGTTTAGCTCTCAGTTACAGCACTTCCATTCGAACTTGGTGCAGTACAAGAGCAAGCTATCCCCCCAGAAGCTTCAACTTGTCGGATCAAGACCATTTGCAATATTGATAGACTTTCTGTAATAAGATGATTGAAACACACTAGCAGATAAGAACTACAGGGAGAAAAAAAAACCCATGAAATACAAGTGTTCACAAAGAAAACCAAAAGAAATGTTTACTAGTTGTTGCAATAGCAAGTGCTGAGCATTATTTTTTTGATCTAGTGCTGATGCTTCCTGGCTGAATTCATTTAGTCCCTGGTAGAAACAACAATAATAATTCCATAAATTTCATCAGAATCCTACAGTGCTCCTCCTTCCCACTACTTTTATGCCAAAACCCTACTCATCAAAGTTCAAAAAAAAAAAAAAGCAAAATATGTACTGAGGCTCAGATTCGCCTTTTATCAAAGATGTGGGTGGGCGAACTTTTTCTTTGCCATGGCTGCATCTGTGCATCAGTTGGTTGCCTGAGTAACAAATTATACACAGACCCTCCAAACGTTGCCAAAGCCAAAATGCAAGGACAAGGCATTTGCCCATATCTGCTGATATCAAAAAGCAAAGGAATTCCAATCTTTAGTAACATCATCACTGCCACCTATATGCAAATCTTGAGAGAGAGAGAGAGAGAGAGAGAGAGAAAGAGAGAGAGGGAGAGATCATAGATTTTGCGCAGACTGCACAGAGAGAGATCGAGCTGAGAGAGAGACCGGTATGCAAGGTTCAGATCGACGCGACGGAGAGAGATCGAGGTGAGAGAGAGATCCGTCGCGAGAGAGAGATCGGATCGAGCAGCGCCAGATCGCAGCGATGCAGCCAGCCTAGGTCTGAGAAGATGGAAGGGGGAAATGAAGTGGGGAAATGAGGAGAGGGGGAAGGAAATGAACTGTGTTGCCAGTTTTAAGGGAGGATGGCAAATGGGTTTGGGCTGGGTTTGGGTTTGGGCTGCCTAACCCATTAAATTGGGACAGGTTTGGGTTTGGGCTGCCTAACCCCTTTAAAAAAATATATATTTATTTATATATATAAAAAAAATTTACAAAATATTTTCAGGTCGGGTTTGGGGCCGGGTATGACATTACCATACCCTACCCGCCCCCGGGTTGGGGGGTTCGGGTGGTTCGGGTCACCTGACCCGAAATTTCGGGTCGGTCCCCAAAGGGCCCCGGACCGTGGGGATTTTTTCCATCCCTACCTCCATGAAACGACGTCGCGCCTAAATGAGGAGGAGCCTGCCAGCGCGAAATTTAGATCTTTCAGTGACAAGTTTGTACTTGTCACCCAAAATTGTCTTTCGGTGACAAATTTTTTTGTCACCGAATATGCTCTTTATTTGGCACCTTGGTTAAAAAGCTTTTTGGTGACAAGCAAAAAATTTTTTTGTCACCTTCGTGTGCGTTTCGTGTCAACTTTGATTTTTTGTCACCAAAGGGTGTCACCAATGGTGCTTTTTGTTGTAGTGAAAGATAGATGTGATATCCGTTTTGGGAAATTATATAATATCGGTTTGATAGTAACCGATATAAAATATAGTCTATGATCTACATTCGAGGCCATTTATGAGTAATACTCATAGATAGAATCTGTATTCTCTAAAAGCATGACTCTGATAATTCTGATTCTATCTGAATAAATCAATTAGTAGGGACCATATCTGAAATCTAAATGGGTCACAGTTACTAACCTTCCAGCAAATCAATCACAAACAAACAGTTTTCCATATCTAATCTTCTAAAATTTTCGTTTAAACTATCAATTTTCAATGAAAAGCATCCTTCAGAGAAAGAATCACTACTTCATCAAATTGAGGGGGAAAAACCCCATTTCTAACTATACAAAAATCTTTTGATCGGTAGGATTTATAGTTCACACCTTTCAAATGTCAAAAGCTTCTCAACTAATCATTCAACTAAAACCCAATTTTAAAATAACAATACCGGCGCCAAAAATGCGCCGACAAAAATAATTTCATTTATATATTGAAATTTCTTTTTCCAATTTCCCCAAATGTAGGTGCTAAGGGTATGTGGAGTAGGCGGGAGTATATTTGGTGACTTTTGCCGGCGAAAACAAAAATATGTAGGTGAAAATGTGAACCTTTGCCGGCGAAAATAAAAAAACGCCGAGAAAAATGGGACTTTTGCCGGCGAAAAAAAAAAGGCCAAGAAAAAGGGACCTTTGCCGGTGAAAAAATGTCGCCGGGAAAACTATACTTTTCCCGGCGAAATAAGCTTTTGCACCGGCAAAAGCTTTACTTTTCCCGGCATTTTTTTATTGGGCCTGTTGACACCAAAAATGTCACTTTGCCTCTTCAAAGATCCAAAGAGCTACATGAAGTCGCAACCTGCCATAAATAGGCAATGCTACTTCCAAAAATCAAATCTTGTCAGAATCAAACAAAAACTGCAAGATCCTTCAAGACAGCCAAAAGAGGAGTACACAAGAAGTTTCGGGCCATTTCAAAATCATTTGGCCTAACTTCGCTTCTCCGACAGCCGAAAAGGAGCTCTCGGCGGCAAAAGCATCGGAGACACCAAATCTTCGATCAGAGCCGATGGATGGTCTCAAAATACTTCCAAAAGGCTCCACGTGAAGTTCCGAGTCAAACCGACAACGTTTGACCCTACATCAACCCTCGAACAGCTAAATGAAACCTCTCGGCGGCGAGAACCACCGGGGCCATTACTCATCAGATAGAGCACATGGACGGCTTCAAAATGCTTATAAAGGGCTACACGTCAAATTTCAGGTCATTTCGACAACATTTGACCATAGTTTGACGCTCGGAAGCCAAATCAGGCCTCTCGGTGGCAAAGCTCTCCGAGACCATGGTTTCCAAGACAGAGCCTATGGATCATCTTAAAATAACTCCAATAGGTTCCCTGTCAAATTTCAAGTCAATCGGACATCGGTTGACCGCACATCAAACCGCGACATCTTTATCGTGACAAAAACAAGTCTACTGGTGATAGGACCCCAAACGGCTTCAAAACTCAAACAAAAGCCTATGGTTGGTCTTATTTATTGCTTAGGAGGCTTCACACCAAATTTCAGGTCATTCCGACATCGTTTGACCCAGTTTCAGCTTCTGACGAAAAATCGGCAGCTCTGCGCTACAAAGTCTTCGGCTTTCTCAGGAAATTGGAAACTTTGCAAAATAAAATGCAAGGATTCTCATCAGGTTTCCTATAGGAAAATCAGGCCAATAAATGGTCAAAAATGTCAAGGAAAAATACAGAAGAAAAAAGAATCGAAAAACAGCAAAAACGGACACAAAACGGGAAAAAAAGGGGGAAAACCCCCCCAGGGTCGCAGACCCCTGCGACCCTGGAGCCCGGGGTCGCCGGGAAGGCCCCGGAAACCCCGGTTTTCGCCGTTTTTTCGCGGTTCGAAGCGCCCAGCCTCTGGTACTTTCCAAAATTCATGCTTTTGAGACACCAAATCCTCTGACATCCATCCAAAACACGGTCAATCATCAAGAGTATCGAAAACAATATTGATCGCCACCCGGTCAACCAAAAAAAGTGTGCTTTCTACCCGACCGATCGAGAAATCGACAGGACAGATGGCACCGACCCGCTGTTGACAACAAACACCTGAAATTTTATGGTCATCTGATGTCGATCTACATGAAGATCCATCGATGATCATCGACAGAAGAATCCTAAAAGACGCGGCACGGCCTGCGACTCTTCAACTGCTCGGCGACCACTTAATGCGATTAATTGACTAGCTTTATTACAGTCATTAATCCATTTCTTTGGACGGCCCAATCAGAAGCAAGCATTCGGGAGTTACAAGTCAAGAGATTCATGGCATTTAACCCATGAAACTCCTCCCATCATGGCGATTAAAGGCGATTAAATGCCCTCAATCTCCTCCGGCCAATCAGAAGCCAAGAAAAATGAGTTACAAAATAAAGAATTCAATCTTGTAACTCCTCCCTTTATGTAGCTTTATGACAATTAAAGCTCATAAACCCTCCTAAATGGCCACCTAAAAGCCTATAAATAGGAGAGCTCTCCAAGAAGAAAGGATCATCACAAAAAAGCACAAACACACAGGCAGACAAAGCACAGAAATCCAGAGAAAGAAAAAAGAGAGAAAACTCTGCGGAAGTTCTACACCGACCACCGCAACAAGGTGACAAAAGTCCCTTGGGGGGTACTCCCCCCCAAGGTCCTTGCCTTCTCCTTCTGCCGCCAATAGCTTAGACATGGCTTTTCAAGCCCGTCTACTCGGCTTTTTATTGGACATAGGACCTTCTTTTGGTCTTTGTTCTCTAAAAAACCTGAGGTTATAGCCAAGCCAAGCGAATCAATAGCATCCTCTGTTCTCATCTGCATGGATGATGGCGAAGCCCACATATAGCTTGCGACCGTCAATCTAAACGGGTCCCCCACAATCTCCTGAGAAGTTAGATCCTCTTTTTCTTGCTTTTCATTGTAGTTTGTATTTTTTCAAAAGAGACAAAAATCACAACTCTTGTCTTTCATTATTGATAAGGATTGTAAATCGGCTATAAACGCCAAAATCGGCTATAAACGCCAAAAATCGGCTATAAACGCCAAAATCGGCTATAAATGCCAAAAAAATCGCCTTTCACGGCAAACCAAGAAAATGTCTCTTTTCTTAAATATATGTGCAATGGAAAACTTGAAAGAAGTTGATTTCCTTTTTACTTGCGAAGGTTGATCTCCGGATCACCACTTGCAATTCCAAGTAAAAATAGAAAATCTGGCACACCCTCACAAAAAAAAGAAATGTTGATGCACGCCCTTGCCCCCCGGTTACGAAAGGGTCGGAACCAAACGGACTCCCATGTCCGCCGACCTCGGTAGAACCGAGCAGGAGCGCGGTCCATCAGCGCCGGTAAAAAACGCCGGGAAAAGTGTAAATTCTTGTAGTGACCGAGCATGATTCAAAGAACTTCGTGTGGAAGAACATAGTCACCAGGTTTGGTATCCCACGAGCTCTAGTCTCGGACAACGGGACCCAGTTCGATTCCAACATCTTCAAGAACTTCTGCCAAGTGCTCGGCATCAGAAATTACTATCCACTCCTGCCTATCCCCAGAGCAACGGTCAAGCTGAAATCTCCAACAAAGTATTGGTCGATGGACTCAAAAAGAGGCTCGACCGAGCCATGGGAAGATGGGTGGAGGAACTCCCAAGTGTCTTGTGGGCATACAGGACTACGCCAAGGCGCTCCACTTGAGCAACGCCTTTCTCATTGGCCTATGGAATGGAAGCCATGATTTTGCTTGAGGTTGGTCTCCCAACCTTGAGATCGGAACTCTTCGACCAAGGCCAAAACGAAATGAATCTGACTCGAGAACTGGACCTAGCCGAAGAGCGCAGAGAAGCAGCAGCCATTCGCTTGGCTGCCTACCAGTAACAACTGGCTAAAGGATACAACCAAAGAGTCAGAGAGAAACTTCACGGTCGGAGAGCTCGTCTTGAAGAAAGCACTCCCTGGGGACAAAGATCCAAACCAAGGCAAGCTAGCACCAAACTAACTCAGACCATTCAAGGTGATCTCGGTAGCAAGCTAGTCAGCGTACAAGCTCAAGGACATGGATGGGAAAGAACTCCCACGACCATGGAATGCGACGTACCTCAAGAAATTCTACTTCTGATTGCAATCGATTTTTGAAGAGCAGTAAAAGCAAACTATGTTTCTTTGTCAATCTCGATTTTCAATTAAATTATTAAGGCGCAGCAACAGCGCTAGAAAGGCTACCCTGGTCCCGGTACAAGTAATGGACGGGCATGTCTCCATCTTGGTTGTATGGCATCTCGGTATCAATACTAGATCGTCGGCCAACCGGACTACACCCATGGCAACAAGCTAGCTGGTCATGTCTTGGTAATCGACCACATGCAAGCTCATCCTAGTGCTGGCTATGGCCTCACACTGGTTCGGCTTCATGTTATGTTCGACCTCATGATGGTTCGGCCTAATGCTGGCTACGGCCTCATAATGGCTCGACCTCGTGCTGGTTCGGCCTATAAGACTACACCTAATGGACAGCGCTTATGTTCGGTTCTACCGAGGTCGGCAGACGTGGGAGTCCGTTGGATCTGACCCTTTCGTAACTGGGGGGCAAAGGCGTGCATCAACATTTCTTTTGTGTGGGTGTGCCAGATTTTCTATTTTACTTGGAATTGCAAGTGGTGATCCGGAGATCAACCTTCACAAGTAAAAAGGAAATAAACTTCTTTCAAGTTTTCCATTGCACATATATTTAAGAAAAGAGACATTTTTCTTGGTTTGCTGTGAAAGCGATTTTTTTGGCATTTATAGCTGATTTTGGCGTTTATAGCCGATTTTTGGCGTTTATAGCCGATTTTGGCGTTTATAGCCGATTTACAATCCTTATCAATAATGAAAGACAAGAGTTGTGTTTTTTGTCTCTTTTAAAAAAATACAAACTACAATGAAAAGCAAGAAAAGGAGGATCTAACTTCTCAGGAGATAGTGGAGGACCCGTTCAAATTGACGGTCGCAAGCCATATGTGGACTTCGCCATCGAGATGCCTGACTTGGCTTCCGAGCATCAAAGTATGGTCAAATGTTGTTGAAATGACCTGAAACTTGACGTGGAGCCTTTTGGATGTATTTTGAGACCATCCATCGGCTCTGATCGAAGATTTGGTGTCTCCAATGCTTTCGCCGCCGGGAGCTCCTTTTCAGCTGCCGGAGAAGCGAAGTTAGGCCAAATGATTTTGAAATGGCCCGAAACTTCTTGTGTACTCCTCTTTTGGCTGTCTTGAAGGATCTTGTATTTTTTGTTTGATTCTGACAAGATTTGATTTTTTGGAAGTAGCATTACCTATTTATGGCAGGTTGCGACTTCATGCAGTTTTCTGGATCTTGAAGAAGCAAAGTGACATTTTTGGTGTCACCAAATGCCCCCTCGAGTTGCAGCGACGAGTTGCTTAACTTTTGTAGTCGATGTGCCTCGAAGATTTGGTTTGGATTTTTGTGGAATGTCAATTTTAAGAGTTTGGCTCAATTTGGTAGATGAGGCTGGATGGTTTGATTTTTGGAAGCTCATGGGGCTTGGAATTCTTTTTTTGTATGGTCCAATCAACTCAAAAGAGGCATGGAACCATTTTTGTATGATCTTGGTAAGAGGGATTTCTCTTTGACTAAAAGCCCAATAATTTTTTTTTAGTGCCTAGGTGGTCAAACCTGACTCATATGGGCTAACCCATGGGACCTTAAGCTTTTGAAATGGCTTAGATCTCATATGGTGTCATTTTTATAAAGAATATCCAAAAATATCTCCTTTAGATAGAGAATATCTAAGAATATCTTTACTTGGAGAGAATCTCTCATGTTCCCTTTATTTTGGGAGAGAATATCTCAAGATATCTTCCTTTGGGAAAGAAACTTTCATTGATCCTATCTTTTGGGAGAAAATCTTTCATTGATTTCTTTTTGGGAGAGAATCCCTCAAGATATCTTTCTTTTTGGAAAGAATCTTTCTAATTTCTTTCTTTTGGTAAGGTTACTAATTAGTAACAGTTACCTCTTTCTTCTTTCCTTCTTTGGTTTGCTCTCTTCTATAAAAGGAAGGAGGTTGGATCTCTTGCTCTTATTGCTTTCTTTTGCAACAATCCCAAGAGGGCTTCAAGACCAAGAGTTCTTCTTCTTCAAGATCTTCAAGACTTTTATTCTTTTTCTCCATCAATGGCTTCAAGTAAGTTCCCTTTTTCAAGAAAACCCCATTGTAGGAAAAGAGTTCTTTCTTCTTTTCTTTTTTTTTTGTTTCTTTCTTTTTTTTTTCTTTTTTTTCTTTTCCACTTGTTTGCTCTTTTTTTTACATGTTTTTTTTTTCATGCTTTCTTCTTTTTCTTTTTTTTGCATGTTTTTTTTCTTTTGTGGGCCGTACGGACAGATCCGTACGGATTTGGCCGTACGACCACGTGGCGTGTGGGCCACGGCTTGTGGGCCAGCCCCTTTTTCTCTTTTTTTTTGCTGATCCTTTCCTCTTTTTCTTTTGAGAAAGTTTTCTTTTTCTTTTTCTTTTTTTTTTTCTTTTTCTTTTGCTCATCATGATAATGCCCCCCCTTTTTTTTGGCAAACCTAGATGTTCATGCATGCATTCTATTGTAAATTGAATTTGTAGCATGATGTGATAGCATACCTAGAAGTTTTCGCAAATTTGGGAATTTAGAGCTCGCAGCGATGTTGAGCCCTTCTTGATTTTGCGGAGACTTTGAGGTTTCGAAAGTTTGGAGTTTCGGAGATCGCAGCAATGTTGAGCCCATCATCAAGCTTTCTATTTCTTTCGGGATAGTTCATTTTCTTCGTAATTGCCCTGGCATCATGTCAAAATTTTGCCAAATTTTTTTTTAGCGAAATTCTGTTATTTTGATGTTTGATCTTTTTCTTTTCCATCCTTTGCAGGTGGTTCTTCCAGAACGAACAAGGGTAAAGAGCCTGCTACAAGCATACCTCGTCGATCTGCTAGATCTTCTAATCCGGCCGTTCAGTAGGCCTGGGAAAAGGTCCAGTATGTTGAGAGAAATCTGGAAGAGTGCGACTCCCTCAATAGAGATGAGATGAGGCAGCGACTGATCACTCTCAACGGAGAGGATTTTTATAAGATCATGGTAAGCAGTCATCCATGGGTGATGGAAGATCAGAGTGTTTTACCCAAGCCTACCTTCTTCTTTGGTGATGTCGTCCCTGATGACATGACATACCAGAGGAGATGTTTTCAGTTCTCTTTCACAGCAAACGGTGAGAAGAAGACTGTTGCTACCCGGTTGACGTTTGATCGCACCGTCTCGATCATGAGCCTTGCCCCCACGTGCTCTAAGAGGGAAGAACCTCTAAGCTGGGTGAGAAGGACAAATGTAATCAAGACCGGGGTTTTTGTTAGCGGTTCTCCTGGATATGCGGAGAAGTCGCCTACTGACTTAGACATATTGATGCCGGCCAGTGGTTACCAGGGTTCTGATTAGGGTCTTGGCATTTTCAGCGGTGACGGCAGCAATTGGGTGAAGCCTTTTCGACTTCGTGGCCATTTCAGTGCTGACTCCGAGTGGAAGTCGTGGACTGATCTCGTCCTACTGATTGGTGGCACCGTTTTGAAGAAAGCCGGGATTTTTGATGCGGTCCGCGCCTTGAGGGAGACCGTGATCTTTTCCGATGAGGCCTTCATGGCTATGTTGGAGTGATTCCTTCCACAAACCAATACCTTCATTGTGACGAATGGTGAGATTGGTTTCTCTTTGAAGGAGCTGAGCGCCATTACTGGATTGCCCATCCTTGGCAAACTCTATGAGGAGTTTATGCCAATCGACAGCGTCTTTGAGGAGCAGTCTGAGGAGTTCAGGCTTCTGTACTTTCAGCTCGTCGCCTTCTATGATTTTTTGAAGGAGTAGGAGGGTTTGAAAGTTAGATCCAGCAGTTGGAAGAGTTCTAGCTCTTCGTTCCCCAACTTTTTTGATAGCAGGGAGTCTTTTGATAGTGCGACCCAGGAAGCTAGGGCTCAGGATCCAAGTTCGAAGAAGATCTTGGCTATGCAAGAAGAGTTGAGAGATTTCTGTGCGAGTACAAACGCCATATGTCCTGACATTGCCCTGCGGAGAGATCTCGCTGTTTACCTCACTTATTGGCTTGGTGAGGCTATTTTTGCTGGAGGAGATGGAACGTACATCAGGCCGCATTATATTTTTCTGGCTTGTCAGATGGCATTTGGAGAGCAGCTTGCTTTGGTGCCAACTCTTTACTCCTACCTGTGTACCGAACTGCAGGCTGCTGCTTTTTTGTTTCGGCTTGGGCTCCCTATGAATAGGGTATTTTCGGCCCACATCTTTTATTCATGGTACGTGTACCACTGTCCTGGCTTCCACCGGCTGGGTACCGCACAGGATGATGATCCTCTAATGATTCGGCTGGCTAAGGGCAAAGCCATGTCCGAATCACTTTTGTTTGCCCGCATGAGGATCTGACGGTTCAGGGACGTCGAGATGGGGCAGTCTTTAGTGAAGCTTTCTCCAGAGTTGCGGAAGAAGGATTTTGATTTTGGTGCCTCCCGAGACTCTACCAGGGCGGGGTCGGGAAGGCATTACTCCTTGACGAACGCAGAGAAGGAATGGCTTTTCAGCATACGTGTCGGCATGATGGTGTACCGCAGACATCTTTTCGTCGATATCCAGCCGTATGTACCCTCTCGCTTTGCTTTGCAGTTGGGTTTTTCTCAGGGTGTTGTTGGAGCGCCTTCAAGCATGGTGAAGCGCTTTGGAGGTTTACAGGATGGGAGAAATGCATGGGCTTTCTATAGTGCTGAAGAGACTACAGCCATGATCTCTTATCCTATGTTGTTGACTTCTCGGACTACCAGCTTTGCGAAGTGGTTCGCAAAGAGCTTTTCCCATATCGGGGGCTTTCCAAGAAGGAGCTTGATGTGAAGCTGGCATCTGGAAAAGGCCTTGGAAAGTCGGATGGCGTCCGGCGAGAGGAAGTTTGGGCCTTCCTTTCTGGAGAGAAACACAAGATAGGCTTTCTCGGTGACCAGGGCGTCATTGGTTCTGAAGCTGTTCGAGAAATACTTGATGAGGCTTTAGAACAGCTAGAACAGGAGGAAGCCGAACTTGATGCTTGGATGCAAGCAGCACAGAGGCAAGCTTCCGTGGAGTCTACTAATAAGGGTAGACCATCCAGTGAGGAGTCAAGTGGAAAACCTGACTCTGACAGCGGGGCAGGTTCCTCTAAGACGCGAGCCCGCAGGAGTAAGAGGAGGAGGAGTCATCATCGCAGCAAGGGGCAGCATGAGGACTCTCCTGACTTGGAAGTCCCTCTTACTATCAATGAGGATGTGCAAGTGGATGCTGACGAGCCTCCAGAGAAGAGAAGCCGAGAAGAAGAGACCGTCGGTGAAGGTATGATTCTTCCTTTTTCTCTTTCCATTTCTTTTCATGGGATTTTTCCATGTTCTGATTTGCTTCTTGTTTATGCTTTTCTCTTCTTTTTTTTTAGCAGAGGAAGACTTGGTGATGCCTGAGGTTCCAACCGATGAGGTGGTGACAGATCCTGTTGGGGCACCTGAAGAAGAACCGAAGGACTCTGGAGTGAATCCAAAATCTCCAATTGGTATAACTTCCTTTGCTTTTTTTTTTGTGTCTGTGACTTGGTTTGCTAACATTTTTCTTGTCAGTTGACTTGCCACAGGATTTTGATGACTTTGAACCATCGATGGACGCAAATGTTGATGATACTTCCGATGAGTTCATGGAGGAAGAGAGTCTTCCGCCAGTCGTCGAAGAAGGTATTTTGTAGTAATAACCCTGATAATGATTTTCAAACAGGCTCATATTCATACCTTTTTGTGTTTCTTTGGCAGGTTTTGAGGTGGCAGCGGAGAGTCCGTCGCTTCCTTCAGAACCAGAGCAAGGGATGCCAGAGGTTGATCCCGAGGTAGAGGCTCCTGGGACCAGTTCTGACACTGTTGAGGAGATACCTCGTGCTGAGATTCCTTCCCGAGCAGCTCAAACTGGAAAGAGTTCTTTTGTTACTCTTCCAACGGGTGATGACATGAGCAGCCGACCAACGGAGTTGGACGAATCTTCAGCTGGGCCATCTCTTCTTTTTGCGAAGAAGGTGGTGGTGTGGGTTCTGAGCTCTTGGATTTCCAGCATGTGCAGGAGATTCTCAGTGATGCCGAAGAGGCTGGTCTGGATGTCACAGGTGCCAGGGCGATCGTTGATAGGATTATTGCACTGGGTGACAAGTGGTTTGAGACCATGGGTTTTGCTGACGACTAGTTCTTCAAGGAGATGTTCCTGGACCCTGCTGATAAGGCTCAGTCTAACCTGGATGAGGCTACACAAAGCCGGAAGCAGATAGTCCGAGAGAAGAACTTAGAAGAGCTAAACATCATTGGGCTGACACATGACCTTAACATCCTTGATAGGGAGGTCGATGAGGCTAGGAAACGTCTTGAGCATCTGCAGGCACAAGTCGCTGCCAAGTGAGCTGCAATAACAGAGGCTCGCGACAAGGAGAGTATTCTGATTCGCCGGGTTGCAGATGCCGATCGAGTTCTTGAAAGGAAGTTTCAAAAGGACAAACAATGGCAAACTGCTCGGGATAAGCTTCCCGGTGTGAAAAAAGGGTTACAGCCCACCCCAGCATCTCATGGCAAGTTCCTGAAGAAACGTGCCCTGGAATCCTTGACGGCTGAGGCCAAAAGTTTGCTTGAGGAGCTGAACTCTTGGTTGGAGACCATTTTTCGCTGAGCTCCTGATTTTTGTAGCAGAAACTGTCCTTCTTTTTTTTTGTAGTGCTTGTGAACACTTTCTTTTTTTTGGTACCACATGCATTTTTTTGGTACTCTTTTTTTTTTTGTTTTCCCTACGTTCACTTAAATCTTTTTGTGATGAAAGTAATTGCTAAATGGGATGCTTTTTTTTTTGTTTTCCCTACGCTCACTTAAATCTTTTTGTGATCAAAGTAATTGCTAAATGAGATGTTTTTTTTTATTTTCCCTACACTCACTTAAATCTTTTTGTGATAAAAGTAATTGCTAAATGGGATGCTCTTTTTTTTTTCCCTACGCTCACTTAAATCTTTTTGTGATAAAAGTAATTGCTAAATGGGATGTGATCAAAAGCTTGTCATTTTGTGAAAATCTTTTGTCAAATGATTGTTTTGGCATGGGAGCCAGATTTTGTGGCATGGAAGCCGATTTTTGGCATGAGAGCCAGTTTTTTTTTGTGGCATTAATAGCCGATTTGTGGCATTGATAGCTGGTTTTGGTGGCATTTATAGCTGGTTTGTGGCATTAATAGCCAGGTTTTTTGAAAGCCAATTTTTTCTTATTTTATGGCATTGATAGCCGGTTTTGTTTTGTGGCATTGATAGCCGTTTTGTGGCATTTATAGCCGGTTTGTTTTGGTGGCATCTATAGCCGTTTTGTGGCATTTATAGCCGGTTTGGTTTTAAAAAATGCAAGTATCGACTAAAAGTCGCCTCCCTGCTGAATGTTCTTGCAAGTATCGATGGAATGTAGCATCCTTGCTCATTCGGTTGCGACTATCGATGGAATGTCGCATCCTCGCGGATTTGGGTGCAAGTATCGATGGAATGTCGCATCCTTGCTTTTCAAAAATTTTGGTTTTGTGGGTACTGACTTGATGTCGTTTCCCCACGATTTTTGAAATTTGTGGTTTTCTCGAACCTTTGGGTCATGGATATCAACTGAAATGTCGCGTCTCCATGGTTTCTTAGGTTTTTTCGAACCTTTGAAATTTGGGTTGTGGATATTAACTGAGATGTTGCATCTCCACGATTTTGGATTTTGCAAGTATCAACGAAATGTCGCTTCCCTGCGATTTTGGAAGTGTCGAACGTGGTTCGTATGCTTCCGATTTGTGCGAGTATCGACTAAGCGTCACTTCCCCGCGGCTTTTTGAAAAACCTTTTTTTTTTTATTTAAAGACATGAGGGTCATAAGTTTTGACCTAAAACCATTTAGGCGGTAAAAGGTAGGGTGGACTAGGGTGGAAATCCCTAAATCCGGATTTTGTTTCAAACCATGAATTTTGGGTTCAAGGGTTGAAAATTTTGGTCAACTTAGGGAAAGGTTCCTAAACTTAGATTTTTGAACAGTGAAACGATGAAAGTAATCATTGTTTAAATTTCTAAAAATTTCAACATTTGACCTGAAAATTCTAAAAAAAAGGTGGGTTTAGCGAGCGTGTACCAGGAAATCGGTTTTGGCCATACAGGCATTGCTCTTACCCAGTTGGGTAAGCCTTCAAGGGTAGTACCGCTTTAAGAACTTACCGTTGATGGGCGGCATACATCTGTCACCTTCCATGTTTAGGAGTGCGTATGCGCTGTTGGAGAAAACCTTGTCGATGACGTAGGTCCCTCCCATTTTGGCTCAAATCTGCCTTTGGACTTGTGAGCGAAGACCATTGGTCTTTTTACCGCAAGAACCAAGTCACCCTTTTTGTAAGCGCGTTGCCTGACCTTTTTGTCGAAAGATCCTACCATGCGTGCTTGGTAAAGTTCAATGCTTTATTGAGATTCGAGCCGTCTCTCATCGAGATTGTCCAGCTCATGGAGTCTCAATTTGACATTGCTTTCTTGAGTCATGTCATTTTGCAAGGATACCCTCAAGGAAGGAATTTGTACTTCCAAGGGCACGATAGCTACGCATCCATAGACCAAGGAGAATGGTGTGCTATGGGTTGGTCCTCAAACGGTGGTTCGATAGGCCCACAAAGCTTCAGACATTTTGTCGCTCCAGTCTCTTTTGTGACTAGAGACCATTTTTTTTGAGGATTTTGCAAAGTGTCTTGTTGAAAGCTTCTGCTAATCCGTTTGCTGCCGGATTGTATGGAGTCGAAGGACAGCTTTGGATTTTGTATTTGTCACAGAACCTGTAGAATCGATGATCCCGGAATTGTGGTCCGTTATCATGGATGAATCTTTTGGGTATGCTGAAACGACAAATGATGTTGGTGCGCAGGAACTGAAGGACTGATGAGGTCTTCATTTCGCTGAACGCAAATGCTTCTGGCCACTTGGAGAAATAATCCGTAGCGGCGAAGATGAAGTGACGACCTTTGCTCGAAGGGGGAGAAATAGGACCTATGATGTCCATACCCCAGGCTTCGAAAGGCCATGAGATCGCTGTGGGATGTAGCCATTTTGGAGGCATGTGAATCTAATCTCCATGAACTTGGCATTGTTGGCAGTGCTTAGCAAATTGCATTGCGTTAGCTATCATGGTAGGCCAGTAATAATCTAACCTTTTTATTTGATCATAGAGCTTCAGCCTGTTGAGCTCCGCAAAGACCAGCATGAACTTCTTTGAGTGTTTCTTCAGCCTCTTGTTGTGACAAGCAGCGTAGAAGTACTCCGCTGAAGGATTTCCTGCAAAGGATTTTTGAAGGAATATCCAAATGAAAGCTTGGGGTTCGCCTTTGGATGCTTACCTGTCGCGACCCTGGACCGGGACTAGGGGAAAAGAGGCCGAGTCCGGGATCGGGACACAGTGGGGGTGATGCCGCGCCACGTGCATCTCTTTGGCTAAACCGCACACGGAGTTGAAAGAACATTTATCCGTGCACGTGATTTCCCACAGGGTTCCGCGGTGAGGATTATCTTTACACATCATCTCACATATAACCATATCAAATATATTCTCAAGATTGCGGAAGCGTGTAGCAAACCATACTAATACCATTCAATCCCATAAACAAGACAGATTTATGGTTAACATGACAAGATATCAGAATGAGCAATGATCATAAGCATATTTCCCCAAAAGTAAATTTAAGTATATTTACAAAATATCAGTTGATTAATGCCCCAAAAATAACGGTCAACAGAGACCGTACAACCAAATGAAACCTAAAGTAAAGATATCATAAGTTCCCAAAGTGTATCGTTCTCAAGGCAAGGCCGAATGTCTACATGACATCATCGGCTTGCCACTCAATCACTCGCTGCGGTTCACCGACCGCCTCCTCCGGCTCCTCCTCAACGGCAATAAGCTCGGGACCTGAGTACCAAAATAAATGGATCAGACACGACGGTCTGGCAGGTGGGTGAAAAGATATAACAACAATTCAAAACAATGATACCTTTAGAAACATAGTAGAATCTAGATAAACAATAAATTTTCATAAAAGAATGATGCCTCATGTAAAAGAGATACGTATGCGATAAAATCATGTAGAGGTACCAATGATTCGGGGACTAACAAGATGGCAACCACACAAAGCTAAATCCTCTCTCACAAAAGTGATAAGAGCACATCGGGACATTGACCTCAGTCACACGAGGTGAGGAGAATCAACGACGTTGACCTCAGTCACACGAGGTGAGGAGAATCAACGATTTTTATATAATAAATACATATAATACTCTGGAGGACCACGGTAGCGAACCGGGTTTATCGGGGCGAGGCGGGAACCATGCTGCAGCGGGTATAACTGAAGGGGGATATCCAAACTGGTGGATCAAACCGATAAGGTTATCCAAGTTGAGTGGTGCCGACTCATAGGTAACATGCGAAAACCAAAGAAATTAAATACACATAACGGGGCGGGAACTCATAGGTACAAAACGTATAAAAATCGGGACGGGTCTAAACAAATTAACAATATGGTAACACAATGTTCTCGGTTCAAGAGTACTCACAAATCACAGGTTGAAATCTCAAAATAGGGGATTGGTTGTAAATCAAATACAAATAGTTTCCAATACCTTTACAGGCTAACAATGGGTTCCTAGAATTGAATCAGTGCAAATAGGGTTCCGTATGTCGGTTATGATGAAATTTTGGTACTCTTTAAGAGTTAGGGACATTCCGGGTCCTTATACACATTGGTCAATCTAGAAGACCTCATGGAATCTCTATGATGAGGTTCCTCCTTCTTCCGGACTTCATATAACGCCTTACATGGCATTGGGGCTCCATATGATACCTCCCCAAGCCTAAAAATAAGTTTCAAACCCTTAGGCATTGACCCATGACAGACAGGCAGTTCGCTCGGGCGAACAGCTCTCTGTTTGGGGTTCGCTCGAGCGGACTTTAAGGTTCGCTCGAGCGGACCTGCTCAGATTATGTTGGCTCGAGCGATCAGAGGGGTTGGCTCGAGCCAACGAGGTTCTGTGACGGGTTCGCTCTAGCGATGTGTCGCGGTCGCTCGAGCGAACTGTCCAGAAACTCATTTTCTGAATACAGTCCGTTCCTTCATTTTCTCCTCCTTTCATCCTCCTTTCGTCCTCCTTTCATCCTCCTTTGGACATCCTTGTACATATACAATTAAGGGTCTCAAACCTTCCTTTCAACCCTTTGATTTCATCATCAACTCCTCTAACAACCATTCCAATAAATCATTCATCTCTCCATCACTTCCACTTCATTAAATTCAAGACATCTCCATTAGATGAAAATCCATAAATGATCATAAATGATCTAAAAGCAAGACAATAAAACATATGTTCTCCAAGAGAACTATAAGTAGTCTAATATTATGCATGTTTCCAAAATCATGAAAACTCATAAAGATGACTTGGGTAAAAGCAATAAATGAGGGTTCAAATCTTTAATAGCAAGAAAACAAGAAATAAATCCATTCATCCACTTGCCTTGGGTCCAATGCAAATCACATTGAGCTCTAGACACCTCTTAAGCCCCCAATCAAACACCCATGCACAAAACCCCCAAATCCAAACCCTAAATTATCAAAATCCAAGTAAAACAAGACGGAATTTTCCAATAAATGAAATGGAGTTTCCCTAGGGCTAAACAAACAAGATTATAAAACTTTTAGGAAGATCACTTACAAAGAAGTTCTTCAAAAGCAAGGTGTTGTCCAAAGGAAGTCTTGGAGTGGGCGGTTTTCTTCAAAAATGGTGTCAAGATGAAGCCCTTGAGATGAGGAAGAAGATTGTAGCCTCTAATTTTCCATTAGCACTAGCTTAGTGGGGGATTGGAGATGAAGAAGCAAGAAAAAGGGTAAGGGAAAACCCTTAGGGCTGGGATTTCTCTTCTCCTCTAGGGTTTTTGCCAAAAATGGGAAAAAGGAGAAGAAGCTTTCTATATATAGTAAGTGAGGATGGGGCCCACAACTTAAAAGACTTCTCAGGCTCAAAACATGGTTTTCGGGGCTTCAAACGAATTCGACGAAGAAGACAAAATTGATCGGCAAAATTTCTAGTTTCCAAAAAGTATATATTTTGCACATTTTGGTGACATTGAAATCGGTGTCCAGATTTTGGGTAAAAAGACCATTTTGCCCTCAATTAGTGAAAAATCGGGTTTAAGGTCCTCGAATGAAAACGATGTCATCATGGAAGTTGTAGGGATTAACAAGATAAGTCCAATGGGGTTAAAAACACGATTCTTGGAAATCATTGGTAAACCCCCAATCTCACACAATTCGTAACAAGAACCCCCAAAGGGTCCCACAAGTAAAAAGGCTCTCCAAATTCCCCAAAGCTATTATAAAAGCTATTCTAATCCCCAACTAGTCCAAAGACCACTAAACACACTAAACTAAAACACAACTTAATCAACTCTAAACGAGGTCTCTCGGGTCGGGGTCTTACATCCTCCACCCCTTAGGACATTTGGTCCTCCAAATGGAAATTAAAACTCACCTTCGGTAGGAGATGTGGGTACTTCTTCTGAACTTGATCCCGTAATTCCCAAGTTGCTTCTTCCGGTCCATGATTCTCCCAAAGTACCTTGACCCACTGAATAGTCCGAGTTCTCAATTCTTATTCCTTGGTGTCAATGATCTGCTTAGGCTTCTCAACATAGGTCGCATCTTCTCGAATTTCCAACGGCTCATAACGGAGTATATGTAGTCTGTCAGGAATGTATTTCTTCAACATAGACACATGGAAAACATTGTGTATGCTGGAGAGCTCAGGTGGTAAGGCTAACCTGTAAGCCACATCACCAATCCTACTCACAATGTCGTACGGTCCAATGTATCTCCTAGACAATTTGCCCTTCTGTCCAAACCTCAAAGTTCCACGAGTAGGTGACACTTTCAAGAAAACCTTATCTCCTTTTTTAAATTGTAAATCCCTTATGTGAGAGTCTGCATAACTCTTCTGTCGACTCTGAGCCACTTTCAGACGTTCTTGGATCAACTTGACCTTGTCACTCGTCTCACTAACAATGGTCGGTCCATGGAAAATGCGAGTACCAACTTCTTCCCAACAAATAGGTGTTCTACACCTTCTGCCATACAAAGCCTCAAAAGGTGCCATACCGATACTCGAGTGGAAACTGTTGTTGTAAGCGAACTCACACAACGGTAAGGCTTCATCCCACTGAGTCTTGAAATCTAACACACAAGCTCGAAGCATATCCTCGAGTGTCTGAATTGTCATTTCTGACTGACCATCGGTCTGTGGGTGATAGGCCGTGCTGAACTGTAACTTCGTACCCATAGACTCATGCAATGTCTTCCAAAATCTTGAGACAAATCTGCTGTCTCTATCGGATGTGATGGAAACTGGCTGTCCATGACGACTGACAATCTCTATGACAAACAACTGTGCCAAAGGTAACATATGCATTTTCTTCCCAGTCTTCATCGGTAGGAAATGAGCTGACTTGGTGAGACAGTCTACTATGACCCAAATAGCATCATTGCCCTTACTTGTCTTCGGTAAACCCGAGATGAAATCCATAGTAATGTGCTCCCATTTCCATTCCGAAATCTCTAATGGTCGTAGTAACCCTGGAGGCTTCTGGTGTTCCGCCTTGATCAACTGACATGTCATACAACGAGAGACGAAAGCTGCTATCTCTCTCTTCATGTTATTCCACCAAAATCTGCCCTTCAAATTCTGGTACATCTTCGTACTGCCCGGGTGTATGGAATACTTAGTATTGTGAGCCTCAGACATGATGTCATTCCTCAAGTCCTCCAAGTTAGGCACACAGAGACGGTCTCGGTAATACAAAACTCCATCTACAACATGAAAATCCGGACGATCTGCTAAGTGCTCAGAAATCTTAGCCAACTCTGGGTCTTGTAACTGCTTCTCTTTGATCTTCTGAATGAACGAAGGCTCTGACACTGATATGTTTGCTAACATGACACCCTCTCTTAGTGGATGAAATTCTACTCCCAACTCTTCTAACTGTTGTACCACATAAGATCCCCGAAGACTTGCCATGCTCACTGACTTTCTGCTCAAGGCATCTGCAACTACATTCGCTTTCCCCGGGTGATACTTGATTGGAAAATCATAGTCTTTAATATATTCCATCCATCTCCTCTGCCTCATGTTCAACTCCTTCTGAGAAAACAAGTACTGTAGACTACGGTGATCGGAGTGAACCTCAAACTTCTCTCCATAGAGGTAGTGTCTCCACATCTTCAAAGCTAAAACAACTGCGGCCAACTCGAGATCATGTGTTGCATAGTTCTTCTCATGATCTTTCAACTGTCGGGATCCATATGCAACTACCTTCCCATCTTGCATTAACACGCATCCAAGTCCAACATTGGAAGCATCGGTAAAAATGGTAAAACCGCCGCTCCCAGATGGCAAAGTAAGGACTGGAGCTGTAGTCAATCTCTTCTTCAGCTCTTGGAAACTAGCTTCACACTTGTCTGTCCAAACATATGGTGCATTCTTCCTTGTCAACTTCGTCAAAGGTGACGCAATCAATGAAAATCCTTGCACAAACCTCCAATAATATCCTGCCAATCCAAGAAAACTCCTGATTTCTGATGCATTCTTCGGTCTATCCCAATTCATGACTGCCTCAATCTTGGACGGGTCCACTGATAATCCTTCCTTAGAGATGATATGACCCAAAAATGTGACTTGGTCCAACCAAAATTCACACTTACTAAGCTTTGCAAACAATTGATTCTCCCTCAACAGCTGGAGTGCTATCCTCAAATGTTCCTCATGCTCTTCTTTGGTCTTGGAATACACTAAAATATCATCAATAAACACCACTGTAAACTGATCCAAATACTCCGCAAATATTTTGTTCATCAATGCCATGAAAACTGCCGGTGCATTAGTCAAACCAAATGGCATCACTAGAAATTCATAGTGTCCATATCTTGTACGAAAGGCTGTTTTTGGTACATCTGAATCTCTAACTCTCAACTGATGGTAGCCTGACCTCAAATCAATCTTCGAAAAGTAAGCAGCTCCTTGCAACTGATCAAACAATTCATCTATCCTTAGCAATGGATATTTGTTTTTGATGGTCACTTGGTTCAATCTTCTATAGTCAATACACATTCTCATGGAACCATCCTTCTTCTTCACAAATAAAACTGGTGCTCCCCACGGTGACACACTAGGTCTCACAAAACCTTTGTCCAAAAGTTCTTGCAATTGCATCTTCAACTCTCCCAATTCTGCCCGGGCCATTCTGTAAGGTGCGATAGATATCGGAGCGGTCCCCGGTAACAACTCAATAGTGAAGTCTATCTCTCTAATGGGTGGCAATCCTGGTATCTCTTCCGGGAAAACATCCGGAAACTCACAAATAATTGGGATCTCCTCCACCCCTTGGGACCGTTTATCCTCCGTCATAAACGCCAAATAACCCTCATAACCACTTTTTAGAAGCCTATCAGCCTTCAACGCTGAAATAAACCCTGCACCAGAATTACTCCTCTCTCCCTGAAACAACACCCCTGCTTGGGTCTCCTCTAACTTAAAAGTTAAGGTCTTATGGAAACAATCCATAGTAGCATGGTATCCTGCTAACCAATCCATCCCTAGGATGACATCAAAATCCTGCATCTCCAACAAAATGAGATCTGCCGGTAATACTACTTCTCCTATCATGACTGGACAACTAGGGTAAAAAGTTTTACAAACAACTTCCTTACCTAGAGGGGTAGTCACAGTCAGAATGAAACTCAACTCTCTAGCATGCATATCAATCAACTTAGCAAATTTTGGAGATAGGAATGAGTGAGTAGAGCCAGGGTCAAATAAAACCTTAGCATCAAAACCACAGACGAGAAGTGTACCTTCCACTACATTGCCTTCAGCCTCTGCATCAGCTCTATTGACAGCATAGAGTTGTGCCCTCTGTGGTGGCCTGTTTTGTCCTTGCTGTTGCCTGCCTTGTTGTGTATTCCTGTTCTGATTCTGAGGACGCTGATTCTGATTTTGATTCTGCCCTTGCTGACGGGCCTGTTGTTGCTGTTGTTGCTGTGGCCTAAACTGTTGTTGAGGTGCCTGTTGTTGTAGTGGTCTTGCTTGATTCTGGACCACTAATGCATTCTGAGGTGGTGCCTGACGCTGTGCTCCTTGCTGCTGTCTATTATGTCTATCAGGCCTTGGACAATCCTTCATTTGGTGGTTCATGGAGCCACATCTAAAGCATGCTCCCGTAATAAAACGGCAATTGGCACTCTCATGGTTTTTCCCACAGTGGATACAAACCACTGGATTCTGTGCATTCTGCTCCAGCCTTGGCCTTTTGTTCTAATTGTTTCTTTGCTGATAGTTTTTCTGCTGGCCTTGACCCTTTCCTTGGTTCTTGATGATCTTGTTGTGGAAGTTCTCAAATTTGTATGCTCTCTTGACAGCTTCTTCAAAGGTAACAGGTGGTACAACCCCGGTAGCATCCCTCTCAATAATCGGGTGAAGTCCCTCAAGGAACTTGGTTATCTTCTTCTCAACTGTGTCTATCAGCTCTGGAGCATACCTTGACAATCTCTCGAATTTGGTAAGGTATTCGAGGACCGTCATGTTCCCTTGCACAAGTTGCTGAAATTCTGCTGCCTTTTGTCTCTTGACATGTGCAGGTACATATTTCTCTCCAAACTGTCTCTTGAAGTTAACCCAAGCTTCTGCATCAGCCATTGTCCTGTATTCTGCCTTGACGGTCTTCCACCAAATATCTGCAAAACCCACAAACATAGAGGCTGCAAGCTGTACACGTTCTACATCGGTACATATGAATATCTCAAATATGTTTTCGGTGTGCTCAAGCCAATCATCTGCTGCCATTGGATCCTCAGTCCCCAAAAAATTCTTTCGGTCCTCTCTTCCTGAACCGCTCATACAACACATTAGGATCATTCCCTCTAATATTCACCGGACTAGGTGGTGCAACTGGGATTGGTTCCGGTCTCCTCTCTAATATCCCCAACAACTGTACCTGCATTTGAGCTATCTCCCTAGCATGATCCTCGTCTTTCTTAAGCATCTGGTCTGCGTCTCATATGCTTGTGCTTGGAGCCTAGCCTGGTTCTCATTTGCCTGGCGTTGTTGGTCAATCATAGCCTGCATCATCTGTTGGAATTGGTTCTGCATGTTGTTGTCTTGTGGTTCCTCCGCAATAGGCTCTGTATTCTCACTGTTACTGGCAACGTGATTACTGTTTGCTGTTCTTTTGCGAGGTGGCATAACGCTGCAAAACAAATTGTTAGCACATATAAATCAAGTACAGGGTGGTCACACATTGCTCACACGATTCTATCTAACGAATCCTCGCCACGTACTTAAGATTTCTAGTTTCTTTTAATTGCCTGAAACATGTCCCGCTTTGATACCAGTCCTGTCGCGACCCCGGACCGGGACTAGGGGAAAAGAGGCCGAGTCCGGGATCGGGACACGGTGGGGGTGATGCCGCGCCACGTGCATCTCTTTGGCTAAACCGCACACGGAGTTGAAAGAACATTTATCCGTGCACGTGATTTCCCACAGGGTTCTGCGGTGAGGATTATCTTTACACATCATCTCACATGTAACCATATCAATTATATTCTCAAGATTGCGGAAGCGTGTAGCAAACCATATTAATACCATTCAATTCCATAAACAAGATTGATTTATGATTAACATGACAAGATATCAGAATGAGCAATGATCATAAGCATATTTCCCCAAAAGTAAATTTAAGTATATTTACAAAATATCAGTTGATTAATGCCCCAAAAATAACGGTCAACAGAGACCGTACAACCAAATGAAACCTAAAGTAAAGATATCATAAGTTCCCAAAGTGTATCGTTCTCAAGGCAAGGCCGAATGTCTACATGACATCATCGGCTTGCCACTCAATCACTCGCTGCGGTTCACCGACCGCCTCCTCCGACTCCTCCTCAACGGCAATAAGCTCGGGACCAGTGTACCAAAAAAAAATGGATCAGACACGACGGTCTGGCAGGTGGGTGAAAAGATATAACAACAATTCAAAACAATGATGCCTTTGGAAACATAGTAGAATCTAGATAAACAATAAATTTTCATAAAAGAATGATGCCTCATGTAAAAGAGATACGTATGCGATAAAATCATGTAGAGGTACCAATGATTCGGGGACTAACAAGATGGCAACCACACAAAGCTAAATCCTCTCTCACAAAAGTGATAAGAGCACATCGGGACATTGACCTCAGTCACACGAGGTGAGGAGAATCAACGATGTTGACCTCAGTCACACGAGGTGAGGAGAATCAACGATTTTTATATAATAAATACATATAATACTCTGGGGGACCACTGTAGCGAACCGGGTATATCGGGGCGAGGCGGGAACCATGCTGCAGCGGGTATAACTGAAGGGGGAAATCCAAACCGGTGGATCAAACCTATAAGGTTATCCAAGCTGAGTGGTGCCCACTCATAGGTAACATGCGAAAACCAAAGCAATTAAATACACATAACGGGGCGGGAACTCATAGGTACAAAACGTATAAAAATCGGGACGGGTCTAAACAAATTAACAATATGGTAACACAATGTTCTCGGTTCAAGAGTACTCACAAATCACAGGTTGAAATCTCAAAATAGGGGATTGGTTGTAAATCAAATACAAATAGTTTCCAATACCTTTACAGGCTAACAATGGGTTCCTAGAATTGAATCAGTGCGAATAGGGTCCCGTATGTCGGTTATGATGAAATTTTGGTACTCTTTAAGAGTTAGGGACATTCCGGGTCCTTATACACATTGGTCAATCTAGAAGACCTCATGGAATCCCTATGATGAGGTTCCTCCTTCTTCCGGACTTCATATAATGCCTTACATGGCATTGGGGCTCCATATGATACCTCCCCAAGCCTAAAAATAAGTTTCAAACCCTTAGGCATTGACCCATGACAGACAAGCAGTTCGCTCGAGCGAACTGGGAGGTTCGCTCGGGCGAACAGCTCTCTGTTTGGGGTTCGCTCGAGCGGACTTTAAGGTTCGCTCGAGCGGACCTGCTCAGATTATGTTGGCTCGAGCGATCAGAGGGGTTGGCTCGAGCCAACGAGGTTCTGTGACGGGTTCGCTCTAGCGATGTGTCGCGGTCGCTCAAGCGAACTGTCCAGAAACTCATTTTCTGAATACAGTCCCTTCCTTCATTTTCTCCTCCTTCCATCCTCCTTTCATCCTCCTTTGGACATCCTTGTACATATACAATTAAGGGTCTCAAACCTTCCTTTCAACCCATTCATTTCATCATCAACTCCTCTAACAACCATTCCAATAAATCATTCATCTCTCCATCACTTCCACTTCATTCAATGCAAGACATCTCCATTAGATGAAAATCCATAAATGATCATAAATGATCTAAAAGCAAGACAATAAAACATATGTTCTCCAAGAGAACTATAAGTAGTCTAATATTATGCATATTTCCAAAATCATGAAAACAAATCTTTAATAGCAAGAAAACAAGAAATAAATCCATTCATCCACTTGCCTTGGGTCCAATGCAAATCACATTGAGCTCTAGACACCTCTTAAGCCCCCAATCAAACACCCATGCACAAAACCCCCAAATCCAAACCCTAAATTATCAAAATCCAAGTAAAACAAGACGGAATTTTCCAATAAATGAAATGGAGTTTCCCTAGGGCCAAACAAACAAGATTATAAAACTTTTAGGAAGATCACTTACAAAGAAGTTCTTCAAAAAGCAAGGTGTTGTCCAAAGGAAGTCTTGGAGTGGGCGGTTTTCTTCAAAAATGGTGTCAAGATGAAGCCCTTGAGATGAGGAAGAAGATTGTAGCCTCTAATTTTCCATTAGCACTAGCTTAGTGGGGGATTGGAGATGAAGAAGCAAGAAAAAGGGTAAGGGAAAACCCTTAGGGCTGGGATTTCTCTTCTCCTCTAGGGTTTTTGCCAAAAATGGGAAAAAGGAGAAGAAGCTTTCTATACATAGTAAGTGAGGATGGGGCCCACAACTTAAAAGACTTCTCGGGCTCAAAACATGGTTTTCGGGGCTTCAAACGAATTCGACGAAGAAGACAAAATTGATCGGCAAAATTTCTAGTTTCCAAAAAGTATATATTTTGCACATTTTGGTGACATTGAAATCGGTGTCCAGATTTTGGGTAAAAAGACCATTTTGCCCTCAATTAGTGAAAAATCGGGTTTAAGGTCCTCGAATGAAAACGATGTCATCATGGAAGTTGTAGGGATTAACAAGATAAGTCCAATGGGGTTAAAAGCACGATTCTTGGAAATCATCGGTAAACCCCCAATCTCACACAATTCGTAACAAGAACCCCCAAAGGGTCCCACAAGTAAAAAGGCTCTCCAAATTCCCCAAAGCTATTATAAAAGCTATTCTAATCCCCAACTAGTCCAAAGACCACTAAACACACTAAACTAAAACACAACTTAATCAACTCTAAACGAGGTCTCTCGGGTCGGGGTCTTACATTACCCGTTCTTTTGGATCTTCAGGTAGGATTCCGAACATAATATAATCAATGAACAGATCCCTCCACTCGCCGATTGAAGTTTGAAGGATTGAAATCCGACTTCCAACCACTTGGTGGCATTCAACAACTGCTTGGTGTGTGTTAAGAGGAGGAAGGATTGTTCTTTCGCATACTGTGATTTGCATGTTTTCCCCTTCCTGGATTGCCATAGATGCGGCAAGTCCAGCCAGGGCATCTGTACGTATGTTTTCACCTCTACGAATGTGAGTGATGTGACAGATGTCTAATTTTTGCAGAAGCGATTGTACTTTGTTGTAGTAAGGCAGCAAATCTGGCTTCCTGACTTCAAATTTCTGACTCATCTGGTTGACGATCAGTTGAGAGTCTCCAAAGACTTCTAGCATGGTGTACCGGATTCGATGGCGAGTTCCAATCCTAGGATCAGAGCTTGATATTCAGCTGCATTGTTTGTGCATGGTTCCAGTAGCGAGAAAGCGTGTGGAATCATGTATTTGTCGGGGCTAACAAAGAGGATGCCAACTCCCGAGATCAGCTCTCTTTTT
The DNA here is from genome assembly GCA_012931725.1 of Litsea cubeba. Classification (NCBI taxonomy): domain Eukaryota; kingdom Viridiplantae; phylum Streptophyta; class Magnoliopsida; order Laurales; family Lauraceae; genus Litsea; species Litsea cubeba. Next base: position 68,539,551 of record CM022949.1, read on the forward strand.
TCATTTGTCCTGGTTGCACCGTCAAAGTACATGTCCCAGGAAGCATTTTGTGAGAAAGTCTCCACATTGTAGACTGGTTCAACTGGGAGATCATCTCTGAGTGGAGAATCTTTTGGCAATGGATGCTCTGCGAGGAAGTCCGCTAGAGCTTGCCCTTTGATTGTCTTTTGTGGTACATACCTAATATCAAATTGTGACAGAAGGATGGACCATTTTACCAGTCGACCATTGAGAGAACCTGCCTTTGTGACAAGGACCTTCAAGAGGTTGACCCTCAAGACCAGGTAGACTGTGTTGGAAAGCAAGTAGTGATGCAGCTTTTGTACGGCGAACATCACTGCTAGACATTCTTTTTCGACTGGAGAGTAGCGATGCTCTACACCTACTAGCATGCGGCTGAGGTAATATAGAGCATCTTCTTTTGTTTGATCATTTTCTTATGCAAGCAGAGCTCCCAAAGAGTGATCAAGGGCTCTTGTGTACAAGATGAATGGTTTTCTAGTGGTAGGAGCAGCTAACACTGGAGCTTTGTTAGGTATGACTTGATATCTTGGAAAGCAGCTTCACAGTCAGCATTCCAGACAAAGTTTACCCTTTTTCATCAACCGGGAGAATGGACGGCATTTCCCCGAAAGATTGGAGATGAACCGTCTGATGTAGGCCAATCTCCCTTGAAGCCCTTTGAGTTCTCTCAAGGTTCTTGGAGAGGGCATTTCTAGAATAGCTTTGACTTTTATGGGGTCAAGCTCTATTCCAGCTTTCCGAACTAGGAATCCGAGGAACTTACCCGACGAGACGCCGAAGAAGCATTTCAAAGGATTCATTCGTAGTTTGTGTTTGCGAAGCCGGAGGAAGACTTCTCGAAGGTCTTCGAGATGATCTTCTTTTCTTTTGCTTTTGACGGCGATGTCATCATCGTAACATTCAACCGTCTTGTGCTGCATATCTTGGAATATCTTCATCATAGCCCTCTGATATGTGGCACCAGCATTTTTCAGACCAAATGGCATGACAGTGTAGCAATACACGCCAAATGGGGTCCGAAAAGATGTATGTTTTTCATCTTCAGGATGCATCTTTATCTGATTGTAGCCAGAGAAACCATCCATGAATGTCATTCGCTCGAATCCATAGGTATTATCAATAATTACCTCTGGTATGGGGAGCGGAAATTCATCTTTTGGGCATGCGCCATTCAGGTCTCTATAGTCAATACAGACCCTGATCTACCCGTTTTTCTTTGTCACGTGGACAATGTTGGCCAACCATTCAGGATGTTGTTCCTCGCGGATGAAGCCGACGTTTTTGAGTTTTTGAACTTCTTGTTCAATTTTATCCATCACATCTGGATGGAATCTTCTTTGGCCTTGCTTGACAGGCTTGATGTCTTCTTGAAGATTGAGTTTGTGGACCGCTATTTTGGGGTCTAAGCCAGGCATTTTAGTGTAAGACCATGCAAAGCAATCAACGAACTCACGAAGAAAGGCGATATACTCGGGTAACTCATCATCCTTTATATTCTTGCTTATGAATACAGGACGTGGGTTATCTGTTGTTCCCAAGTCTATCTTTTGAATAGGATCTTCTGTTGGAAGGTTCGAAGGTGGTTCCTCCACAATATTTTCAGAGGCTTCCAGCTCAATGAAACCTTCTGGGGTTTCAAGGGCATTTCCAGACCAAGGTTTTGTTCCTTTCCACGGGTTTTCTTGATTGGTAATTTTTCCAAGGCTTGCTATGAGATAATCCCAATCGCCTGTTGAAACCGGGTCGAAGTAGGCTACTTCTTTTGGAGATGAGGGTTCTTCTGGGTCAGAAGTCCATACGTCTGTGCCATCAGACAACTCCTCTTCATTTTCGGAGAAATCGTGCCAATTGGATGAGCTTCCTGGATCTTTGTCAGGTGACTCATCAAAGAGATATCCAGGGAGATCGATGTCTTCATGGACTTGAGATGTTGAGGCTTGGTCAGTATATTGACTTTTAAGCCTTTGTGTCAACTGTCTCAGGGAAGTGTCGGGATCATACCCTAACCCGTGTGAAGACTTTTCTACATAGCCATAGAGTCTCCAATCTTCCAGCTGGCTTTTGGTCAAGACGGGCCCCAATGGCGTGAGAATACCGCGTCCTTCTCCCAAACCGACTGGGTTTTGAGCGCCATAGCCCATTTTCTTCATAATAGTGATGGACCGCGCTCCTGCTCGGTTCTACCGAGGTCGGCGGACGTGGGAGTCCGTTGGGTCCGACCCTTTCGTAACCGGGGGGCAGAGGCGCGCATCAACATTTTTGTTGTGTGGGAGTGCCAGATTTTTTATTTTACTTGGAATTGCAAGTGGTGATCCGGAGATCAACCTTCGCAAGTAAAAAAGAAATCAACTTCTTTCAAGTTTTCCATTACACATATATTTAAAAAAAGAGACATTTTTCTTGGTTTGCCGTGAAAGGCGATTTTTTTGGCATTTATAGCCAATTTTGGCATTTATAGCCGGTTTATGGCGTTTATAACCGATTTTGGCGTTTATAGCCGATTTACAATCCTTATCAATAATGAAAGACAAGAGTTGTGATTTTTGTCTCTTTTGAAAAAATACAAACTACAATGAAAAGCAAGAAAAGGAGGATCTAACTTCTCAGGAGATTGTGGGGGACCCGTTTAGATTGACGGTCGCAAGCCATATGTGGGCTTCGCCATCATCCATGCAGATGAGAACAGAGGATGCTATTGATTCGCTTGGCTTGGCTATAACCTCAGGTTTTTAGAGGACAAAGACCAAAAGGAGGTCCTATGTCCAATAAAAAACCAAGTAGACGGGCTGAAAAGCCACATCTAAGCCATTGGAGGCAGGAGGAGAAGGCAAGGACCTTGGGGGGGGGGGGGGGTACCCCCAAGGGACTTTTGTCACCTTGTAGCGGTGGTCGGTGTAGGATTTCCGCAGAGTTTTCTCTCTTTTCCTTCTCTGAATTTCTGTGCTTTTTTCTGATCTGGGATCTGTCTCCTTTTTCCGATCTCTTTCTTCTTGGAGAGCTCTCCTATTTATAGGCTTTTAGGTAGTCATTAAGCCGCATAATGGGAGGAGTTACAGGATTTAAATCTTTATTTTGTAACTCCTTTTTCTTGGCTTCTGATTGGCCGGAGGAGATTGAGGGCATTTAATCGCCTTTAATCGCCATGATGGGAGGAGTTTCATGGGTTAAATGCCATAAATCTCTTGACTTGTAGGGATGCTTGCTTCTGATTGGTCCATCCAAAGAAATGGATTAATGACTGTAATAAAGCTAGTCAATTAATCGCATTAAGTGGTCGCCGAGCAGTTGAAGAGTCGAGGGCCGTGCCGCGTCTTTTGGGATTCTTCTGGTAATGATCATCGATGGATCTTCATGTAGATCGACATCGGATGACCATGTGACTTCAGGTGTTGGTTGCCAACAACGGGTCAGTGCCATCTGTCCTGTTGATTTCTCGATCGGTCGGGTAGAAAGCACACTTTTTTTGGTTGACCGGGTGGCGATCAATGTTGTTTTCGATACTTTTGATGATTGACTCGTGTTTTTGACGGATGTCAGAGGATTTGGTGTCTCAAAAGTATGAGTTTTGGAAACTACCAGAGGCTGGACGCTTCGAATCGCGAAAAAACGGTGAAAACCGGGGTTTCCGGTGCCTTCCTGGCGATCCCGGGCTCCAGGGTCGCAGGGGCTTGCGACCCTCGGGGGGTTTTCCCCCTTTTTGTCCCGTTTTGTGTCCGTTTTTGCTGTTTTCGATTCTTTTTTCTTATGTATTTTTCCTTGACATTTTTGACCATTTATTGGCCTGATTTCCCTGTAGGAAACCTGATGAGAATCCTTGCATTTTATTTTGCAAAGTTTCCAATTTCCTGAGAAAGCCGAAGACTTTGTCGCGCAGAGCTGCCGATTTTCCGTCAGAAGCTGAAACTGGGTCAAACGATGTCGGAATGACCTGAAATTTGGTGTGAAGCCTCCTGAGCAATAAATAAGACCAACCATAGGCTTTTGTTTGAGTTTTGAAGCCGTTTGGGGTCCTATCACCAGTAGACTTGCTTTTTGTCGCGATGAAGACGTCGCGGTTTGATGTGCGGTCAACCGATGTCCGATTGACTTGAAATTTGACAGGGAACCTATTGGAGTCATTTTAAGATGATCCATAGGCTCTGTCTTGGAAACCATAGTCCCAGAGAGCTTTGCCGCCGAGAGGCCTGATTTGGCTTCCGAGCGTCAAACTATGGTCAAATGTTGTGGAAATGACCTGAAATTTGACGTGTAGCCCTTTATAAGCATTTTGAAGCCGTCCATGTGCTCTATCTGATGAGTAATGGCCTCGGTGGTTCTCGCCGCCGAGAGGCTTGATTTAGCTGTTCGAGGGTTGATGTAGGGTCAAACGTTGTCGGTTTGACTCGAAACTTGACGTGGAGCCTTTTGGATGTATTTTGAGACCATCCATCGGCTCTGATCGAAGATTTGGTGTCTCCGAATCTTTCGCCGCCGAGAGCTCCTTTTCGGATGTCGGAGAAGCGAAGTTAGGCCAAATGATTTTGAAATGGCCCAAAACTTCTTGTGTACTCCTCTTTTGGCTGTCTTGAAGGATCTTGCAGTTTTTGTTTGATTCTGACAAGATTTGATTTTTTGGAAGTAGCCTTGCCTATTTATGGCAGGTTGCGACTTCATGTAGCTTTTTGGATCTTGAAGAGGCAAAGTGACATTTTTGGTGTCAACAAATAGCTTGTGCCACAGAACTATATGAGGATAGTTGAGGCATACCTTCATTTTGGAAAGGTTCAAGCATGGAGTTTGATGAAGAGGCATCCGATCTATGGAAGAAGATCGGCTTTTCCTTTGCTGAAGTTGCTGGAACAACGAAGGAAGCTGACGTAGGATCTTCTATGTCAGAAATTGTCTCCATTGGAGTAAGAGCAGGCTGAACTTGTTGAGTGTCAGCTTGGCTTGACGATGTGTCGTCTTCTGGCTCTGAATCCGAATCCGTGTCTTGCATGATAGACACGAAAGAGACAACAAATTTGCCCCCAGACTTTTGCTTTGCCTTCTTCCCTTTAGTTGTGATGACCAAAGGCTTTGAAGGTTTGAGGGAGATGATGAAGGGAGTTTGAATGCTCTCTTCGGATTTACTAGATGGTTTGTTTTCTTCTGGTGATTGTTGAGGAGCCTTGCCTTTATCTTTCTGGTGATTTTCGGCAAAGGGTGCTGTGTGCTTCTCTTCTTCTTTTTTTTCACCTTCATACATTTGTGAGTCTGCAAAGTGGACTTCTTTACCTTTGAAGGGTTTTTTGTCCGCAAAGACTCGATGTATCATGCCGTCGTCGCCAAAAACTTGATGCATTGATGTAGAGTTGAAGGGACAACACCATTCTCGTGGATCCAGGGGCGTTCGAGAAGGATGTTGTAGCATGAAGGGGTTTTTATTGCATACACTGTGACCTCAGAGATAAGATCACTGATGGACCGCGCTCCAATGCTCGGTTCCTACCGAGGTCGGCGGACGTGGGAGTCCGTTTGGTTCCGACCCTTTCGTAACCAGGGGGCAGGGGCGTGCATCAACATTTCTTTTTTTGTGTGGGTGTGCCAGATTTTCTATTTTTACTTGGAATTGCAAGTGGTGATCCGGAGATCAACCTTCGCAAGTAAAAAGGAAATCAACTTCTTTCAAGTTTTCCATTGCACATATATTTAAGAAAAGAGACATTTTCTTGATTTGCCGTGAAAGGCGATTTCTTTGGCATTTATAGCCGATTTTGGCGTTTATAGCCGATTTTGTCGTTTATAGCCGATTTACAATCCTTATCAATAATGAAAGACAAGAGTTGTGATTTTTTGTCTCTTTTGAAAAAAATACAAACTACAATGAAAAGCAAGAAAAGGAGGATCTAACTTCTCAGGAGATTGTGGGAGACCCGTTTAGATTGACGGTCGCAAGCCATATGTGGGCTTCGCCATCATCCATGCAGATGAGAACAGAGGATGCTATTGATTCGCTTGGCTTGGCTATAACCTCAGGTTTTTAGAGAACAAAGACCAAAAGAAGGTCCTATGTCCAATGAAAAGCCGAGTAGACGGGCTGAAAAGCCACATCTAAGCCATTGGCGGCAGAAGGAGAAGGCAAGGACCTTGGGGGGGGTACCCCCAAGGGACTTTTGTCACCTTGTTGCGGTGGCCGGTGTAGAACTTCCGCAGAGTTTTCTCTCTTTTTCCTTTCTCTGGATTTCTGTGCTTCTGTCTGTCTGTGTGTTTGTGCTTTTTTCTGATGATCTGTCCCTTTTCTTCTTGGAGAGCTCTCCTATTTATAGGCTTTTAGGTGGCCATTTAGGAGGGTTTATGAGCTTTGATTGTCATAAAGCTACATAAAGGTAGGAGTTACAGAATTGAATTCTTTATTTTGTAACTCCTTTTTCTTGGCTTCTGATTGGCCGGAGGAGATTGAGGGCATTTAATCGCCTTTAATCGCCATGATGGGAAGAATTTCATGGGTTAAATGCCATGAATCTCTTGACTTGTAACTCTCGAATGCTTGCTTCTGATTGGGCCGTCCAAAGAAATGGATTAATGACTGTAATAAAGCTAGTCAATTAATCGCATTAAGTGGTCGCCGAGCAGCTGAAGATTCGCGGGCCGTGCCACGTCTTTTGGGATTCTTCTGTCGATGATCATCGATGGATCTTCATGTAGATCGACATCAGATGACCATGTAATTTCAGGTGTTTGTTGCCAACAGCGGGTCGGTGCCATCTATCCTGTCGATTTCTCGATCGGTCGGGTAGAAAGCACACTTTTTTTTGGTTGACCGGGTGGCGATCAATATTGTTTTCGATACTCTTGATGATTGACCCGTGTTTTGGACGGATGTCAGAGGACTTGGTGTCTCAAAAGCATGAATTTTGGAAAGTACCAGAGGCTGGCCTCTTCGAATCGCGAAAAAACGGCGAAAATCAGGGTTTCCGGGGCCTTCCCGGCGACCCTGGGCCAGGGTCGCAGGGGTCTGTGACCCTGGGGGGGTTTTCCCCCCTTTGTGTCCCGTTTTGTGTCCGGTTTTGCTGTTTTTCGATTCTTTTTCCTTCTGTATTTTTCCTTGACATTTTGACCATTTATTGGCCTGATTTCTTTGTAAGAAACCTGATGAGAATCCTTGCATTTTATTTTGCAAAGTTTCCAATTTCCTGAGAAAGCCGAAGACTTTGTCGCGCAGAGCTGCCGATTTTCCGCCAGAAGCTGAAACTGGGTCAAACGATGTCGGAATGACCTGAAATTTGGTGTGAAGCCTCCTGAGCAATAAATAAGACCAACCATAGGCTTTTGTTTGAGTTTTGAAGCCGTTTGGGGTCCTATCACCAGTAGACTTGCTTTTTGTCGCGATGAAGACGTCGCGGTTTGATGTGCGGTCAACCGATGTCCGATTGACTTGAAATTTGACAGGGAACCTATTGGAGTCATTTTAAGATGATCCATAGGCTCTGTCTTGGAAACCATGGTCCCGGAGAGGTTTGCTGCCGAGAGGCCTGATTTGGCTTCCGAGCGTCAAACTATGGTCAAATGTTGTGGAAATGACCTGAAATTTGACGTGTAGCCCTTTATAAGTATTTTGAAGCCGTCCATGTGCTCTATCTGATGAGTAATGGCCTCGGTGGTTCTCGCCGCCGAGGGCTTGATTTAGCTGTTCGAGGGTTGATGTAGGGTCAAACGTTGTCGGTTTGACTCGGAACTTGACGTGGAGCCTTTTGGAAGTATTTTGAGACCATCCATCGGCCCTGAGCGAAGATTTGGTGTCTCCGATGCTTTTGCCGCCGAGAGCTCCTTTTTGGCTGTCGGAGAAGTGAAGTTAGGCCAAATGATTTTGAAATGGCCCGAAACTTCTTGTGTACTCCTATTTTGGCTGTCTGGAAGAATCTTGCAGTTTTTGTTTTATTCTGACAAGATTTGATTTTTGGAAGCAGCATTGCCTATTTATGGCAGGGTGCGACTTCATGTAGCTCTTTGGATCTTGAAGAGGCAAAGTGATATTTTTGGTGTCAACAAATGCCCCCTCGAGGTACAGCGACGAGTTGTTTAACTTTTGTAGTCGATGTGCCTCGAAGAGATTTTTGAAGGAGAGCCTGTGACTTGACCAAGAGTCTTTGAACAGTCTTTCTTTTTGGTATTTGTAGCCTTTTGAGCTTCCAGGGGAATTTTATGGTAGTGAAAGGGGTCACATACCATCTCGAGGCAAAGTTTTGAAGATGACATCAGGGATGTGGATTTGGGTTTTGACCTTGTGACCTAGCAGGCTATATGTGGCAGGTTAGGGGGTCGGGTTTGGTTTTGATCGTGTGACCCAACAAGCTGTATGTGGAATGTTGGGGGATCAATTTTGGTTTTGATCTTGTGACCTAACAGGCTGTATGTGGCAAGTTAGGGGATCAGGTTTTGGTTTTTGGTTTTGGTCTTGTGACCTAACAGGCTGTATGTGGCAAGTTAGGGGACCAGGATTTGGTTTGATTTTGTGGAATGTCAATTTCAAGATTTTGGCTCAATTTGGTAGATGAGGCTGGATGGTTTGATTTTGGAAGCTCATGGGGCTTGGAATTTTCTTTTGTATGGTCCAATCAACTCAAAAGAGGCATGGAACCATTTTTGTATGCTCTTGGTAAGAGGGATTTCTCTTTGACTAAAAGCCCAAAATAATAAAAAAAAATTTTTTTGTGCCTAGGTGGTCAAACCTGGCTCATATGGGCTAACCCATGGGACCTTAAGCTTTTGAAATGGCTTAGATCTCATATGGTGTCATTTTTGTAAAGAATATCCAAAAATATCTCATTTGGATAGAGAATATCTAAGAATATCTTTACTTGGAGAAAATCTCTCATGATCCCTTTATTTTGGGATAGGATATCTCAAGATATCTTTCTTTTGGGAAAGAATCCGTCATCGATTTCTTTTTGGTTGAAAATCCTTCAAGATATCTTTCTTCTGGGAAAGAATCTTTCTAATCTCTTTCTTTTGGTAAGGTTACTAATTAGTAACACTTACCTCTTTCTTCTTTCCTTCTTTGGTTTGCTCTCCTCTATAAAAGCAAGGAGAAGGTTGGATCTCTTGCTCTTATTACTTTCTTTTGCAATAATCTCAAGAGGGCTTCAAGACCAAGAGTTCTTCTTCTTCAAGACTTTTCTTCTTCTTCTCCATCAATGGCATCAAGTAAGTTCCCTTTTTTCAAGAAAACCCCATTGTAGGAAAAAAAGTTCTTTCTTTCTTTTTTTTGTTTCTTTCTTTTCTTTTCTTTTTTTTTTCTTTCACGTGTTTGCTTCTTCTTTTTTTTTTCACACGTTTTCTTTTTTTTTTTTGGCTTTCTTTTCTTTTTCTTTTTTTTTTGTTTGTATCCGTACGGCCACATGGCCTGTGGGCCACGGCCTGTGGGCCGTCTCCCTTTTTTTTCTTCCTTTTTTTTTTGTTTTCTTTCCCTCCTTTTTTTTTTTTTGAGAAAGTTTCTTTTCTTTTCTTTTTTGTTTTCTTTCCCCTTTTTTTTTTGAGAAAGTTTCTTTTCTTTTTTTTTTTTGCTCATCATGATAATGCCCCTCTTTTTTGGCAAACCTAGATGTTCATGCATGCATTCAATTGTAAATTAAATTTTGTAGCATGATGTGATAGCATACCTGAAAGTTTTCGTAAATTTGGGAATTTGGAGCTCGCAGTGATGTTGAGCCCTTCCTGATTTTGCGGAGACTTTGAGGTTTCGAAAGTTTGGAGTTTCGGAGCTCGCAACGATGTTGAGCCCATCTTCAAGCTTTCTATTTCTTTCGGGATAGTTCCTTTTCTTCGGAATTGCCCCGTCATCATGTCAAAATTTCGCCAGATTTTTTTTAGCGAGATTCTGTCATTTTGATGTTTGATCTTTTTCTTTTCCATCCTTTTCAGGTGGTTCCTCCAGAGCGAACAAGGGTAAAGAGCCTGCTACAAGCGTACCTCGTCGATCTTCTAGATCTTCTAATCCGGCCGTTCAGCAGGCTTTTGAGAAGGTCCAGTATGTTGAGAGAAATCTGGAAGAGTGCGACTCCCTCAACAGAGATGAGATGAGGCAGCGACTGATCGCTCTCAAGGGAGAGGAATTCTATAAGATCATGGTAAGCAGTCGTCCATGGGTGATGGAAGATCAGAGCGTTTTGCCCAAGCCTACCTTCTTCTTTGGTGATGCAGTCCCTGATGACATGACATACCAGAGGAGATGTTTTCAGTTTCTTTCACAGCAGATGGTGAGAAGAAGACTGTTGCTACCCGGTCGACGTTTGATCGCACCGTCTCGATTCTGAGCCTTGCCCCCACGTGCCCTAAGAGGGAAGATCCTCCAAGCTGGGTGAGAAGGACAAATGTAATCAAGACCAGGGTTTTTGTTGGCGGTTCTCCTGGATATACGAAGAGGTCGCCTGTTGACATGGACCTGTTGATGCCATCCAGCGGCTACCAGGGCTCTGATTATCCGTCGGTCGATTTGAGACCGGTGGGCCTTGGTATTTTCAGCAGTGACGGCAGCAATTGGATCAAGCCTTTTCGACTTCGAGGGCCGTTTCAATGCCGACTCCGAGTGGAAGTCGTGGACTGATCGCGTCTTGCTGATTGGTGGCACCGTTTTTGAAAGAAGCCGGGATTTTTGATGGCGGTCCGCGCCTTTAGGGAGACCGTGATCTTTTCCGACGAGGCCTTCATGGCTATGCTAGAGTCATTCCTCCCACAAAACCAATACCTTCGTTGTGACGAATGGTGAGATTGGTTTTTCTTTGAAGGAGCTGAGCGCCATTACTGGATTGCCCATCCTCGGCAAACTCTATGAGGAGTTTATGCCGATTGACAGCGTCCTCGAGGGGGCAGTCCTGAGGAGTTCAGGCTTCTATACTTTCAGCTCGTCGCCTTCTATGATTTTTTGAAGGAGAAGGGGGGTTTGAAAGTTAGATCCAGCAGTTGGAAGAGTTTTAGCTCTTCATTCCCCAACTTTTTTTATAGCAGGGAGTCTTCTGATAGCGTGACCCAAGAAGCCGGAGCTCAGGATCCAAGTTCAAAGAAGATCTTGGCCATGCAAGAAGAGTTGAGAGATTTCTGTGCAAGTACAAACGCTATATGTCCTGACATTGCACTGCGGAGAGATCTCGCTGTTTACCTTACTTATTGGCTTGGTGAGGCTGTTTTTGCTGGAGGAGATGGAACGCACATCAGGCCGCATTGTATTTTTTTCCGGCTTGCCAGATGGCGTTTGGAGAGCAGCTTGCTTTGGTGCCAGCTCTTTACTCTTACCTGTGTACCGAACTGCAGGCTGCTGCTTTTTTGGTTCGGCTTGGGCTTCCCATAATAGGGTATTTTCAGCCCATATCTTTTATTCGTGGTATGTATACCACTGTCCTGGCTTCCATCGGCTGGGTGCTGCACAGGATGATGATCCTCTGATGATTCGACTGGCTAAGGGCAAAGCCGTGTCCGAATCACTTTTGTTTGCCCGCATGAGGATCGGACGGTTCAGGGACGTCGAGATGGGACAGTCTTCAGTGAAGCTTTCTCCGGAGTTGCAGAAGAAAGCTTTTGATTTTGGTGCCTCCCGAGACTCTACCAGGGCGGGGTCGGGAAGGCATTATTCTTTGACGAATGCAGAGAGAGAGTGGCTTTTCAGCATACGTGTCGGCACGATGGTGTACCGTAGACATCTTTTCGTCGACATCCAGCCGTATGTACCCTCTCGCTTTGCTTTGCAGCTGGGCTTTTCTCAAGGCGTTGTTGGAGCGCCTTCAAGTATGGGTGAAGCGCTTTGGAGGCTTACAGGACGGGAGAAATGCATGGGCTTTCTATAGTGCTGAAGACACTACAGCCATGATTTCTTATCCTGTGTTGCCTGACTCCCGGACTGCCGGCTTTGCGAAGTCGTTCGCGGAGAGCTTTTCGGCAGATCGGGGGCTTTCCAAGAAGGAGCTTGATGTGAAGCTGGCATCTGGAAAGGGCCTTGGAAAGTCGGATGGTGTCCGGCGAGAGGAAGTTTTGGGCCTCCTTTCTGGAGAGAAGCACAAGATAGGCTTTTCTCGGTGACCAGGGCGCGTCATTGGGTTCTGAAGCTGTTCGGAAGAACCTGATGAGGCTTTAGAGCAGCTAGAACACGGAGGAGCCGAACTTGGGGCTTGGATGCAAGCGGCACAGAGGCAAGCTTCCGTGGAGTCTACTGGCAAGAAGTAAGCCCATCCAGTGAGGAGTTCAAGTGGGAAAACCTGACTCTGACAGTGGGGCAGTTCCTCTAAGAAGCAGCCCGCCGGGGTAAGAGGGGGAGGAGTCATCATCGCAGCAAGGGGGCAGCATGAGGACTCTCCTAACTTGGAAGTTCCTCTTACTATCAATGAGGATGTGCCAGTGGATGCTGACGAGCCTCCAGAAAAGAGAAGTCGAGAAGAAGAGACCGTCGGTGAAGGTATGATTCTTCCTTTTTCTCTTTCCATTTCTTTTCATGGGATTTTTTCCATGTTCTGATTTGCTTCTTGTTTCTGCTTTTCTTTTTTTTTTTTTAGCAGAGGAAGACTTGGTGATGCATGAGGTCCCAACCGATGAGGTGGTGACGGATCCTGTCGGGGCACCTGAAGAAGAACCGAGGGACTCTGGAGTGATTCCAGAGTCTCCAATTGGTATGACTTCTTTTTTTTTTTTGTGTCTGTGGCTCGGTTTGCTAACATTTTTTTTTTTTTTTGTCAGCTGACTTGCCACAGGGTTCTGATGACTTTGAACCATCGATGGACGCAAATGTTGATGATGCTTCCGATGAGTTCATGGAGGAAGAAAGTGTTCCGCCAGTCTCGAAGAAGGTATTTTGTAGTTATAACCCTGATAATGATTCTCAAACAGGATTATATTCATACCTTTTTGTGTTTCTTTTGGCAGGTTTTGAAGTGACAGAGGAGGGTCCGTCGCTTCTAGAGCAAGGGATGCCAGAGGTTAATCCAGAGGTAGAGACTCCTGGGACCAGTTCTGACAATGTTGAGGAGATTCCTCCGCTGAGATTCCTTCCCGAGCAGGAGCAGCTTCAACTGGAAAGAGTTCTTTTGTTACTCTTTCAACAGATGATGACATGAGCAGCCGACCAACGGAGTTGGGCGAATCTTCAGCTGGGCCATCTCTTCTTTTTGCGAAGAAGGTGGTGGTGCGAGTTCTGAGCTCTTGGATTGAGACTCTCTTTTCTGGGCACTTGGAAGCCGGATTTAGCATGATCCAGCATGTGCGTGAGATTCTCGGTGATGCTGAAGAGGCTGGTCTGGATGTCACAGATGCCAGGGCGATCGTTAATAGGATCATTGAGCTGGGTGACAAGTGGTTTGAGACCATGGGTTTTCCTGACGATCAGTTCTTCAAGGAGATGTTCTTGGACCCTGCGATAAGGCTCAATCTAACCTGGATGAGGCTACAGAAAGCAAGAAGCAGGCAGTCCGAGAGAGGAACTTAGAAGAGCTAACCATCATTGGGCTGACACATGA